>CM042011.1:2543565-2891065 GCA_023525715.1 Cichorium intybus | reverse complement strand
CCTATTTCAAACAACTCTGTTTTTCAAGGGTTTAATGTTAATAATAAAACCTCTTTAGTTTCTTGGCCTTTTTCTTTTAGTAGAACCCCTGCTCTCAATGCCACTTCTTCTTTAGAAAAAAACCGTGGAAAATCAATCATTGATTCTAATGGGAAATACGTTGAATTGGGCGATACCGATTTTAGTAATTTCACAGTGGGTACGAAAAATGAGAGCTCCGGGAAAGTTCTTGATCTGAATCTCACAATAGATTTGAAAAATGGAAGCTTTAATGGGAATTCTAAGAATAATTTCGAGTCGGAGAGTATCCATTTTAGTAATTTAACTGTTGTGAATAATGGAAGCTCTGAAGAAGCTCTTGATTTGAAGGGAATCCAATTGGGGAATTTCACTGGGGGTGTGGAAAATGGAACCTTTGATGGAAGCACTCAGAAAAAAATTGATTTCGACGGTACCCATTTGAGTAATTTAACAAAAGATGTGACAAATGAAAGCTTTGATGCAATTTCTGTGAAATCCTTTGAAAAATGCGATATTTTTAATGGGAGATGGGTGAGGGATGATACAAAGCCTTTATATCCTGCTGGTTCGTGCCCTTTTATTGATAGAGATTTCGATTGTCATCTTAATAAGAGGCCAGATGATGCATATGTGAAATGGAAATGGCAGCCATTTGAGTGTGAAATCCCCAGGTAAATGATTAATAATCTTTGTTTATTTTTGAAACAATTATTTGATTCGAGTATAAGTATGAGTGTATCTGTTTTTTGATATTATTGAATCCATTTGGAATTTGAAATATCTGCTTTGCGTTTGCGTAATCATAAACGGTCAACTGCTTGAACAAACATATGCTATAAATTTGCTAGATTTTCTGATTATAGTTTGATTGACGTATCCATTTAGTTCTTTGGTTGACTTAGCATACCTAAGGAGGTATTTCAGTGTGCGACAAAACCGAGTATAATCCATTAATTTGCAATAATTAAGAAACTGAGAATCGAAATAAATGTAAAGTTATCATCATAACTCTAGCTTTGATAAATCGCTTATTATATAATCTGATTCTGATCCTTCAAGTTGTACTACTCAAGTGAATTGGCGTAAAGGACGCCCCTCGGTTTTCAAAAAATTGAGGCCAATGTTTGACTTTTTCAATAATCTTTTTTTTTTTTTTTTTTTTTTGAACGGCAAATCTATCCTACTCCTACTCCTAAACTACTCCTTGTTATGTCAGTGCCAGGGTTTGAACCCATGACCTCCTTGTTAGTAATCACCTTGTTAGCCAAGTGGGCTAGCCCCAACTGCTTTTTCAATAATCAATCTTGCTAAATTTGGATGTAATACATTTTTAAGGCTTGTGCTACTAGCGTAAATAAATCATACAAAATCGAGTTCTAAAGCACTAGGTTTGACTTTTAAAAGTCAAAGGTTTACTTGTTTTGCATGCAACATTTATGACAGCATACCTCAATTTGAATTAAAATCTACATTTAATGCCATCTTTCCCTCTTCTTACCATTTAATTACTAACTCGTGCATACCAAAAAAACATATTCGTTTACTTGATTTTCAGTTTAAATGCGACGGATTTTCTGGAAAGGCTAAGAGGCAAGAAGCTGGTTTTTGTAGGGGACTCGTTAAATCGAAACATGTGGGAGTCTCTTGTTTGCATACTCCGTGAGTCCGTAATGGACAAAAATAGGGTTTATGAGATATCAGGAAAGACCGAATTCAAGAAAAAGGGATTTTATGCTTTCAGATTCGAGGCAAGCTTCCCAAACTTGTTAAATATTATATACATTATACCATTCATTTACATTTCCTTAAAACAATATCTAAAATACCCCTCAAATAACCGCCAATGAAACAATTGTATCAATATTTTGTAATGATTACTATTGGGCATATGGTAATTTTGAAAAAAAAATATTGCGGTTAATTTGGAATTACTCAAAGAAAATGGTTGCGTTTATTTTGGGATAGGGGATTTGTCTAATAACGCTGTGTTATTGGTTGTTTGTTTTAGGACTACAACTGTACAATCGATTTTGTGAGTTCACCGTTTCTTGTTCAAGAATCGGTTTTTAATGGTAAAAATGGTTCGGTTGAGAGACTAAGATTGGATTTGATGGATGGAACAACTTCAATGTACCATGATGCTGATGTTTTGGTCTTCAACACGGGACATTGGTGGACCCACGAGAAAACCTCTCGAGGGTAACAACATTTTTCTTATTTTACCTTTTGGTAGACAAGACAAGACATGACATAACATAACATAACATGTTGTACTGTGTTTGTTATGCATTGGACTGTGACAGATGTCAATGAGACAAATGTTACAATTTTTTTATCCATACAAAAATATGTAACAAGATGGGACCCGACTGTACTAGATATGTGCAAAAGACATGAATGCCCTTCTAATACTCATTTTCAAGACTAGCCCTAGAAATCTAGCACAGTCGAGTCCCGTGTAGCAAACGTATCCTTATCGATTATACCTTTTAGAAAAGACGATTCTACCCTTTTAACATGACTAGTAATGTTTTTCTTGAATTTACAGAGAAGATTATTATCAGGAAGGTGACCATGTCTACCCGAGGCTCAAGGTTCTTGATGCATATCGAAGGGCGCTTTCTACGTGGGCCCGATGGGTAGATACAAACATTGACAGCAATAAAACGCAGGTTATCTTCAGGGGCTATTCGGTCACTCATTTTAAGTATGTTTCACTCTTTTTTCTTTTTGTTCACATATTACTTGTGTATACTTTATTAGTTCACAGTGCTCTATCATCTATGTAGCTTTTTACTTTTTCGGTCAATTTGGTTAGGTTTCAACTTCAAAATTTACATGAATTCTGTTACTTGCTGAGAAAATCTGACATATATTTTTGTAAAAGCTGTTCACGTTACGGTGGATTGATATATGGAAATTTCTCGTTCATTTAATATTAATATTTAATAAATTCACCGGACAATTCTGTCTGGTCCACTTTTTTTCAAAAGAAAAAAATTAGGACCAAATACAAGAAATAGAAACTCGTTTTCATTTATGTGTGCATTATAGCATACCACTTTCATTTCTTTGTAATTTTGTTTTACAACATTGTACTTTCAAAAAGAAATTATTTACTTGTACATTTCTATTTCTTGCATCTAACCGTAAAAACTATTTCCAGAGGAGGGCAATGGAACTCGGGAGGAAAATGTCACAAAGAAACCGAACCAATTTTCAACACAAGTCACCTAACAAAGTACCCGACAAAAATGAGGGCTTTTGACAACGTATTTCGTGACATGAAAACTCCCATTGTATATCTCAACATTAGCAGGCTTACTGATTACAGAAAAGATGGTCATCCTTCTATTTACAGGATGGCATATAACTCCATTGAAGAACAAATTGCAGCTGAACAGTCTCAAGATTGCAGCCATTGGTGTTTGCCTGGTGTGCCTGACACTTGGAATGAGTTGCTATATGCATCTTTATTGAAAGTTGGAAGAGGTTCTTGGAAATTTTGATGCAAATAGGAAGGATGGAATATCAAGGTCTGAATTTTGATGGGTTTGAAGAATTATGTTGATCATTTGTGGGTGTTGGATATTGTTATATGAGTAAATATGATACTAGTAATTTTATTTAGGGTAATTTGCATAAAAGAGCAACCTGTTTTCGTCTAACTATTGTTTTAAGCTATATACTTCTTAACGAAATTATAGTAGCCTAGTTTTTTATTTTTTTATTTTATTTTTTGTAAAATAGCAACATACTTTAAATTTTCTTTTACATAAAATAAGGTAATGTTATCCAAAATGATTGAAATAAGACGTAAATTGTCATTTTTTTATGTGAAAAAGATAATGCAAGAAATAAGAAGTGAGTTGTAATTTTTTTTTTTTTTGGTATAAAAGATAATGAAACAAAAGCATGTTGTTACTTGTTACTTTAGAGGATTCGGTGATTTCCCCTTGGCCAAAACAACCGTATAGTAGCAATGGAAAGATTAAAAGGGTTAACCACAAAATAACAAAAATATTGCCTCCGTCACATCCATGTTAGTACTTTTTTGTACACAAGGTAAGCAAAATATTTTTTCGTCCTTTTTTAATCCTTATTATATGCTATTGCCGGCAGTTAAAAGACATTTTTTTTTTATATAAACAATAATGAGTTGGAAAGTCATGTGTGACGTCTGTCATAAGTTTGCATTTATTGAGACTCTTCATGTTCTGATAATGTTCTCTAGCTATCGAAGCTTTACCACATCGATTTAGCAGGAAAGGCAACTGCGTGTTGTGGATAAGCTTCGATTAGTTATATGTTGGGTCAATTAAGGTATATTCTGGTTTAACTTTGTATAATGTCAGGAAATTTGAAATCCTAATCTTCACAAGAAAGTTTAGAACTGTTAGGCTCAAAATGAATAAGTTAGGTTTTCGGGTCAATTGTTGGAGGCAGGGTACCACTCGGGCGGCGTGGATTAAGGAATGAATTTCATACGGGCTGCATGCCACCAAAATAGAAAATCTTTGTATTCCAGAGGCCACACATGCCATTTGGAATTAGGCTAAAATCACATTGGTCGTGTAAATGCCAACAACCCATACCTAGGGATGTAACTTGTTCCAGATCTGGTAACCAAATGAGCAATGAATCGAGGACCGCAACTAGACCAAACTCTCATTATCCGGTTCCAGTTCGATCAGTCCAGACGCTCGTCCCTAGTTCTAGAATCGGGGCAAAACCGGAATAACCGACAACCGAATAAGCAATAAATCGAGGACCGGGCCAAACTTCCCTTATCCAGTTATTCCGGTTTCGGTTCGGTTTCTCGGTCCAAACGCTCGCCCCTACCCATACCAACTCAGAGTAGCTCTGCAGCCATTTTCAAACATTCATAACTTTTTCGTATGGGCTCCAATGAGCTGACTCTTTATAATATGGATTCCTTTTGTCTTGTATACATTTCAGACTTGAGAATCATCAGATTCGGTGTAGTATACCGAGCTTACATGGCCTCAAACATGGATTGTTGCATACTTTCTTCACTTGTCCCTATTTCACTAATATATGGATAACTTAGCCATTACTCACATATTTTGCACCCTTAACCTCTTTTATACCATATAAGGTGCTAATAAATCTCTTTATACTAATTATAAGATACCAACACCTATCTTTAAGGTCTTTCACCCTTCACTAATTTTTGTCCCTATTTTATACCACTGTCAATTCACTTTGATATTTCTTTACTTTTTGGTTTAAGCACCTACATCATTTCAATTATAAAAACATTGACACATGTGTAAATACAACTTTTACACTTTTACCTAAATAGAACACATAACACATGCTTAGCTCTATTTTTTGTATTTTATCCCATTTTGCATTATTGTTCAAGATCCTTATATATAACCATTTTGGTTATATCTTTTTGATACTTAAAGCTTATAATACACTTTTAATACTTGAAAAAAGGTTAACTGAACCTTACCTCACGTGTTTTATTTATCATGCTACCATTGTGTAGGTTTCGAAAATTTTGTCCTACTTTTGGACATAATAGTAACATGCTTTGTCATTTTCACCATTTATTGACAAGTATAGTTTTGAGCTTATCAATTTCATTCTTGATCACATCGTAACTCGTTCAAATATACATTTCACTTAAATTTTATCAGTCACATATTTGACATATTTCTAATTTTTGTCCCCATTCTCTTAACATTTAAAGTACTTCAAGCATATCGTGATATTATACCATGAGGATTCACACAATCCTGTTCTTGTACACATAGATTTACACCAATCATCATATATGTATTTCAAAATGTTCTTTTGTTCATTCCTTTATGTAATGTAAGTCACAAACGACACTAAACTCCAATATTTTTCTTGATTTGACTTCATTGTCTCTGTTTACTTGGACTTCCTAAATTGAAAATTTATGATGTTACAAATTGAAAGGTTTTCTGCAAATTTATGAACTAAAACCCTAAGTTCACATGCAACCTAGATTGGATCTATGTTTTCTAACATTGAACATATAATAAAATCCGTAAAGGCCAATAGAAAATTTCTAAAGAAAATAATTAAGAAAACTAACATTTAGTTTTAATCTTGAAGCCAAGCAGCACAAGTGTCCTGCCTCAAATGAGATCACACCCAGGGAGCAGGAGGAATGGGACGAAATTCCAGAGAGACAGCAAGAAGGAGGCGCAAGTTTTTGGGGTGCAGAGGAGCTCTATTTATAGCCTCCAGGTGGTGACAGTCAAAACCCTAGACAAGCCCAAATCTGGATAAGCCTTTTATCATTTGGACCAAGCCTTTAAACTCCTTTCTAGGGTTTCGAAATTAAGGGTAACCCTACTCCTTAATTTCGCTACCTATAGATTAATCTGGCCAGTTATCACTCAACTATTGTGTAATTACAAAATAGCCCCTGCACTTTTAATTAACTAAATTAATCACTAAATTAATTCCATTTTATTCTAGATTAATTTCTAATTAATTAATATAATTTCTAATATATTTTCACCATAATATATTAACAAACTATTTATTTTATTTCTATTGATTTATTAATCATATAATAAATCAATTTTTCTTTCTCCTGGAATTTCTACCAAACCTTTAGCTATGAGGGCAACCCAAATGGACTGTGCTTCTATTAATAAGATAAATACAAATTATAAGTCATGACTTAAACACCTAATCCAACACAAATACCTTCCTATTACTTACATGTTGTCACTATTCCTCATCATACATATGTATTTCAGTACACTACCTTTATTTCTCAATCAAGGATATTAAATATTTATCTTTCATTTTTTTACTTAAAGTAGCATTCTACTTTGCTCAGTCTCCAATCATAAGTATTTTTCTTCATGAGTATTTTTTCTCTTTGCTATAATGGCAATCCATATTTTAGAACATTATCGTGAATTTACTTCCACGATTTCACCCATTCTTAGGTTGGTCATTTTATTCAAACAATCTTCATTATTATCCTTTCATGTCCTTAAAGCTTAATGGTCTTCACAACTTATTGACCATTCTTTTGACCTTTATGTTTTTCTTTTTATTAGTTTAGAAGTAACCACACCTTGAGTAACTTTGATGTCAATTCTTCCTTTCATAACTTCTATCAACAATTTAAACATATCATTCTTCATATTCAATAAGTTTTCATGTCCCTTAACATGTCCAAAGACTTCCTAACTACCATTCTTTCATTTACTTACCTTCAATAATATTTTACATTAAGATTGTATTACAAATGAAACATAAGGTTACACATAACTCAAATTCTTCTAATTATCTAATGTTTGATACTTCATGGTTATTACTTGCATATGCCTTGCGTTCACAATATATTAACTATTTTCATGACACAAGGATTTTGACTCTTATGATCAGGAACTCAACTTAACTCATGAAAAAACTAGATAGTGGGTTGGTTAACTTTCCATAACCCGTCATGTTCCAAATTGTCCCTTTAGTGATAAGTGATGAAATTTCGATGTAATATCCTTTCCTTTTGATTACTATTGAGTGGTATAATAATCATTCTGATGTAGTATAAGCATATCATGAAGTTATGTATGACTTTAACTTTTTTATTATTCCATATATAAACTCCAATTTTTGTGCAATGTGTTTGAAGGTTTTCTATCATTTGAGTCTTGATTCCTATTCTTAAGAACTCAATTGAATTTTATACCCAAAACTAAATATAACTTTCATAAGGATTACAATAATTACGTTATACTAATGCATAAATACGGTATTGATATATATATATATATATATATATATATATATATATATATATATATATATATATATATATATATATATATATATATATATACACACATACACACACACATATATATATATATATACATATACATATACATACATACAAACACAAACACACACACATACACACACACACACACACACACATATATATATATATATATATATATATATAGGGAGAGGATCAACATAAAACCCATCTGATTCTTCGATTGAAATTGAAACTATGAAATCTGAAGTGAATATTACCACAAGGAATCTCGATTTGGTTCAGGTTAATCGTGATAAACCTTCTGATAAGTAAATAGAAACGAATTTGATTTTGGATTCGAAAAATCTCATGAAATCCGACACTGTGGTTGAATCGGAAAATATAGTTCTAGATTCTAAATTGAATCGGGATTTGGATAGTAATCAGAACAAAGAAGATGTTGGATTAATTACTGTTGTTGATAGAACTGATTTGAAACCGTTAACAGTGGTTGAATCAATGGATTCCGATGATCCTAGATATCCACACAAAAATCTCGAAATTGGTTCTTCTAAGGAGTCTGTGGGTGTTTAAAATGGTGTAGGATCTGTTTTGATTTCTCATGTTGCTGATGTATCAATGGATTCTGATGGTGATCGAGAATTGCATAAAATTGTTAAGGATTCTCTTTTCACAGGTTCTAAAGAATTTGTGGGTTTACTTGCTTCAAATGGTTCTCATGAAGGTGTTAGTCCAGTTATTTTGATCAATTTGTTTTAGGTAAAGAATCTAAAAGTTTTTCTGATGATGAGACTCAACATTATATTATCCCTTCATCTTCAATTACGTCTAATGAACAGGTTAGATTTCTTGAGTTGGATTGGAATGGTAAGAAAAATGATAATGTTGATATGGTAATTGATACTAAGAAGAATTTGGTTAATCCTTTACATTTTGGTTTTTATATAAATGTATAAAGGTCCTTCTATGTTCTTCACATTAATCGTGGAATTTTCTTTGAATTTTATGTTAATATAATCTTGATTTGGAGTTGGTGCATCCGTTTTCAGTGCATGCTAACTATAGATCTGCTTGTGATGAGATATATGTTCATTCATGAACATATGTTCATTCATGAACATATGTTCATGAATGAACATGTGTTCAAGCAATTGATCACAGTAACATATGTTTATGCGATTGCAGCTATAGAGAGAACGATAATGATGGTGGTGTTCGATTGCAACAGAAGAGAGGAGGAAAAAGTCATTTGATTGGAGCAGAAAGGAGAACGATGATAAAGGTGGTAATATGTTTTGATTGCAACATAAGAGAGAACGAGACTAATTTCTTAGTTTTTGTATACATGTTCGGTTATGAACATGAATAATTTCTTGTTTTTAGTATACATATTCACCAATGAACATATGTTCATCAATGAACATATGTTCTTCTATGAACATATGTTCAAAAGTGATCAAGTTTTTAGTTTTTGTATCAATGTTCGTCTATGTTCAGTTATGAACATTTGAGTTTTTGTGTTTGATATATGAAGATTCATACATGTTCAGTACTGAACATGTGTGAACATGAACAATACTCTGCAATGTTCACTTATGAACATGACCAATTTCTGGACAATACTATTTTCTAGGATTTTGAACACAACGTTCATTGATGAACATACGTATATGTTCATCAATGAACATATACGTATGTTCATAAATGAACATATACTTATGTTCATCAATGAACATATAAGTGCAATTTACCATCATACCCTTATCACCCTAATTTGATCTAACGGTCAAGGAGATGGTTCTATGGTTCTATGCATAATAATGGTTCTATGTTGAACCCACCCCTATATATATATATATATATATATATATATATATATATATATATATATATATATATATATATATATATATATATATATATATATATATATATATATATATATATATATATATATATATATATGACTTAGGTTTATCTTTCGTAAGATCTCATTTCACAACTTGAATCATACTTGGCTTTCTCCATTCATAATTATACTCATAACTCTTATAGATATTATTTATTCACCCTTTAGCTTTTCACTTCATGGATGTATTAATATTTTAATCATCAATCATGAATTTTGCAATCGTCTTTCATTTCGATTCGTAGTAATTTCACATACTTGAAAGATTTCTATATTCTTGAATCAACAATAAATTACTCGTACACTAGGCTAATCAATCTTCCAATATTATAAATGCACCATCATATAGTGGCGACTTTTGTCAACAAAATTCATCTCTAGTCAACATTGATTAACGGGTCAGAACACGCCTCATTTGGATTTTACTCAATTCACATGACAATTTGTCAAAACTTCAAGAGTTTTAATTCTTACATCTTTAATCTGTTTAGGATATAAATGTTTTTTAGTATCATACTATGATTTCAAGTAAATTTCTGAACTTTTATTGTTCTCAATTTAGTATGTATTGAGATTTGTACATTTTCATTCTTACTTGTATGTTCCATGCTTTAAGCATCTAAAGTCTTATTACATTTTTCATTATAGTCTTATTGTTCCAATCAAAATCATGAACTTGTCATTAGGCATAAAAGCTTCCAAGAAGGGCTTTCATAAGTTCATTTCTAATTAAGGTGTTGTACCTTACCAATTTAGTACATTAGGGAAATGTACTTGCACATATTTATAATTATTTCTTAACACTTGTCACCATATTTTAGGATCGTCATTCTTTACTTTTCATTCACTTGTATTTCTTCTTACAACTTGTGAAACACTTTGGAGTATTTTATACCACATTCTTTTCCATTCTAACAATTATGTCCTTTCAAACTTAGTATATTAGGGTAACACGTTTTTACTTATTTTTTGTTCCTTACAATTGTCCCCTCTTTGATACTTTAACATATCTTTACGGCAGTGGTCAATCACTAACGCTTCCTTCCCCTAAAAGAATCCATTTTGCATAAAACCTAGTGTATTAGACATGTCTAAGCTTTCTCATTGAAAATCGTTGCGATTATGATAATCTTAATTGTAAACATTATACTTGTCTTGAATTCTTCCTTATACATATAGAACACTAGAGAGTATCTTGTATTCATTTGTACTTTCTAATTGCCATTTGGCAAACTATTATATTCTTTCACTTTTCTTATAGCATTTGGCATTTTGAAGTCATAACTTCCTATTGATTAATTACATATATCTTTCTTATTCTTATCTCTCACTTTTATCTTTGGTTCCTTGCCTAATACTTATTAGGCATTAAACTTTCACTTTACACTTGTAGACTCTCGCATTTAGTCCTTTAGTCATCATAATACTTTGTTTCTTTTTCTCTATTCCGAATATATTTGATATAATCAGTTCTTTTTTACTTTTAATTTTGGGTAACTACTTCACCCATTTTTACACTACCAAATTCTTCTCATGCGACCCAAGGTTGATTTTCCATTATCAAACCTTGCAATGCTTTCTAGCAATCTATATTACGTACTTATAACATACGAGTCATGTC
Organism: Cichorium intybus; assembly: GCA_023525715.1. Taxonomy (NCBI): domain Eukaryota; kingdom Viridiplantae; phylum Streptophyta; class Magnoliopsida; order Asterales; family Asteraceae; genus Cichorium; species Cichorium intybus. The sequence continues at coordinate 2,879,707 of CM042011.1, read as the reverse complement.
AAAACATTCGTATAGATCGTAAGACCTTATACAATGACTTTGTTTGAGTAACTTTCCTTTTTGAGGATACAAAAAACCTCATTGAAAGGTCAATCGTTATGGATGGTTGAGAACATCAGTATGTTAAACAAATAAGGAGCATTGAAATTGAATTCCATGGAAAACAAACATCCTACAAATGATGGAGTCTATGAAGTCCGACGAAATTTAATTCTGTAGTAACTTGCAAGTTGCAACCAAACATCAATATGAAATGAAATTGAATTCTAAATCCGAAGGGAATATCACAACATTTCCACAAACAAAAGGAGGGACTTACAGAAAAGGTGCAATAAAACACTTCGATATATTACCGCAGCACAATTGTACTCCTAAAAACAACACACATAACAAAATCTGAAACAACAATCATCCATACATGGCCTTAGTTTTATTATATTCTCTCATACAATTATACAAACCATTATACTAATTGCAACGACGCTAATAATATTAGTGCCAATCTGCTTGCACTACTAATTAAATTACATGTAGCCTTAGACATATATATAAGACTCAAATGAGTCTCCTTTGCCGTTTCGTGACTTGCCGGTTTGTTTTGGCATCATCCATCTTCGAACATAGATAATGCCAAAATCAAACTACTTGAAATTTGGAAGAGAAGAGAAAACATAACAACGAGTATGTCATCTTCTTGCACTCCCTATTTGCCCCCAATTGCATATTCCAATGGTTTTAGCATAGAAAAAGCTCAAGTGGGAGTCTTTTAGGCTCTTTGCTTGTTGCCCTTAAATAGAACCAAGAAATGGGAAAAGGGTATTCAAGACTTGTTCACTTTGGTGAAAAGAAATTTCAGACCTCAAATGGTCAAATTTAGAAAAAGCATGCAATAATTATTTGTATATCATGCATTGAAAGTTATATATTGTTCTAGATGTGATAGTTTCAACTTTGGAAAGACTTGCCCTTCATGTGGTATGATGTAAATCATTGCATAATTATCTAAAAGACAACATTGCTTTTGCTTTTTTGCTTTGATAAACAAAGTTGCTATGACCTGTCAAGTATGTTAATTATGTTAGGTATTTTTTATTATCTTAAATGACAATTTCGCCCTTGACCTAATCCCACATATTACAATCCTTGTTAGACAACTTCTCTAGAGTTGCCGGATATACCAAACCAAGTTTCAATAATTATATGCATTTCTTTTGATAATCGAAATATTGAATCATACAACGATTATTAGTCGGCGAATTCAATATAAGTCTATGGGTTTCTTGTGATGAGTTTGGAAGGGTGTTTTAGTCAATAGACAAAAGAGCTGACAAACCTTTATAATCAATGGTGGTTTTTCTCTCTCTTAGTTGTGTAGCAGTGAATCCACCAAGTCGTGCTCATCTGAAAACACTTTAATTCCCATAAAATGTCACACTAATGGCATATTAGGTGTTATGCATGCCATAGCTACCTTCCACAGTGGCATCACATTGCATGAATAGGATAAAAAAACTATTTCAACTAACCTCAAGACCTGTAATACACATATATATATATATATATAAAATATGATTTAGAAGTTTTATTTACTTAAATATAAGAAAACACAGCCCACATAATAAGCATGATTATATCATGTTGTTTTTTCACTTAATGAGCAAAGTGGGACTTCCCATTAAATCCTGATTTTTTACAAATTTACATTCATTTATTTCTCTTTTCCATTCTTTAAGAGTGTATTTTACATAAGTATTTTATTACTTACTAATTTAAAATTATTCACATGTAAATTCATATATATTAAATATTATTATTTTATCAAATACTTTAGAATTCATTCAGTAACTTTATATTCAAGTATTTCATATATTTATAATTAACATCAAACTACGAAGAAACTTCATTTGTTCCATAACAATATTAAGTGTATGACATTGACCTTAGAATTTGGTAAATCTCATAGTTGTTTTACATAGTCAATGATTCATATTAAATACCTTGTGTGATGTATTAATAACTTTATCATGGTTGTTTCCGAATATTAGAATTCGATAAATCTAATTTATTATTTGTAACATATTAAGGATTTATATAACATACTTAAGAATCTCAGAATTTGACAAATCTTATTTAGAAGATACCTATACACATATTGCCTCAATATTAATCGATTATAATCGACATGTAATATACATGTAAGAAACTTCCCGTTACTCGCCAGTCGCCTCACTCTCGTATTCGTCCATCCAGCAAATCCATCCCGTTTTATACCTTCGCACCTACATAAGGGAAAACAACTTTTAGACAACCATGTCTCAATTCCCTTTTATAAAACGTGGTTTCTTTCATATTTTTAAAAAGAGACTTAGGATATACAAGTGCGGAACTAAACATATAAAAAAAAAACATCATAGTGTATATAAGATAATAGGAATATACTAGATTTTGATAATGAGTGGTCGATCTCCACCTTAGAGCATCCACTCATGCGATAGTTTTTAAGTTTGCTTTATTTTCTTCTCTGTTCTTTTTAACTTTATTAATAATTGCAAAAGAACAACCACCCACTACTCCATGTTTTCTTCCCACATATCTCATTTTTGTACCTTCTTAAGATCTTCATAGTACACATCATTACATAGTTTGATTTGCAACGTAGATTGTCTTAAGTTATATTACATTTATAACAAATAAAACAAAAAATGTAATTATAATGGAAGATTGTTAAAAAAGTTTTAGGGTTAATGTGCTTATAAGGTAATAAATTTTATCTTATATATACATTTAGTCATTTATGTTATATTTGGAACATACGTGACAATTAAATATATATATATATATATATATATATATACATATATAATCACTTATGTTTTTTGTACATATGACCATTAAACCTAATGGTCATATGTGTAAAAATAATAAAATTTTAATGGACAGGCATGTATAAAAAAAGTAAATGATTAAATATGAATAAAATTAACTAAATATAAATACGGGATAAATTTTGTTACTTTATAAAACATTAACCCTAAGTTATATGGGTTAAAAGTGGTTCAAATGTTTTTAAATAGAGAAAAGGACTAATATTGTTATCTTACTTGAGTTATTCCAAAAACTTAGTTAAATTTTAAGAAAATTCCACCTAATAATGCCAGATCGGCATGGTCATTGCGAAATGGGACCTTCATAGTTCATATATATAAGGTTTTTCTCTATCATTTTTTCTTATTTTTCAATAAGTTTTTTGTAAAATCCGTTTAAATCGAAGACATTATTTTAGCAATATAAAGTATTTTTTGCTGTAAAATTGTTTTTGAAAAAATCTACCATTAAAAACTTCGAAATAATATTTTCTTGACAAAAAATTATGAGTTCTATACAAATATGAACAATTTCACAATACTAGTTTGTTGTTTTTTTTTTTTTATTTGGTTCGTAGTGAACTGTATTTCTCAGTAATTCTTTTTTTAGTTTTTTTGAAACGATGTTGTTTTAGGCATTTCACAGTGAACAATATTTTGTAGTATGGGTTTCTTTTATTTAATTTCTTTTATAAAATGACATTATTTTAGGCACTTTGCTGTGGACATTGTGAAATTGGTGGTTATATCACGAATTTTCTTAATTTTAGGTTAATTTTAGATAAGAAATAACTTAAAGAAATTGGAGTTTCTATTTTAAATATTTATAACATCTTAAGCCATCTTAATATATATAACATCATTTTTGTGTTTGTATTTATAAATTGTTATTCATAAAACAGACATAAACTATGATGAGATCAATTCCAACCGTCGGCTTTCACATGCTAACATATTATTCTTTTGGGCTAAGCACAAGCAATCGTGTAGGACTCATTTAACAATTGAACTATCATTTTAAATTTTTAATAACATCTTCAATGAAAGGATATTTAGAGCATCTTTAATAAGATGGTTTTTAAGTGAAAATTTTCTGTCAACAAAATCAATCTTCTTTTTTAGTTTTATATATCATACAACTAACTCACTTTATCCAATAATATTTTTTTGTGCTTCCTTAATTATATTTAACCTTCGAAGTTATGTCGGATGACATGAGTTAATACACATGAAAAGTATACTATACGAGTACTTAGAAAGAACTATATATGTTATTGGTTTATGGAGATTTAGAAGGCAAACTTAGTGTAAAATGTTACAATGAAAGCTTAAAATGAACTAAATACACATGATAAGTATCCCAGATGAATAACAGAGCAATATATTGGTGTAGCCTTAAGCAGAACACAATTGTCCAAACTACAATAGAGTCTGAGTATATCGCCACATTAGAGGAAGCTCAATAAGCAGACTAGATGAGGAAGTCAATTGTCATCCTAGGAGTAGTGTTGAGCATTGAAAGCCTTATGGAGATATCTTATGACAACATCGACGATATAGTGATAGCAAAGGAGCTGAGAGTAACCATGAGAACCCGAAACATCCAACGGAAGTATCACTACATTCATAATTTCATCGAACCCGTAGTGGTTGAAATTCTTAAAGTTCATAAAGATCAAAATTAGTATGTTCGTTCACCAAGTCCATGTCATGTGCCAAGCATGACAGTCATGTTGAAGGCATTGTGCTCTATCTTTCTAGCAGTATTTTTGATTTGTAATTATTTTGGTATATGTATATTGTTGCAGTTGTAAGTTTGACTTAGTAAATAATATCTAATAAATAGTATTTATGTGGCAATTAAAAAGAAAGTTACAAGTTAGTTATATATGTAGTTATTTCAACGATTGTAAAAGGGTGCAAATGTAGGATTAAAAGTAACGACGGTTGACTTGTATTTATATATGTCTATGTAATATTGTAATTGTTATGTCGATTAATAAGATTTATTGTATTTGCAAAAGAACTCGTCTTCTTCTTCTTATATCCTTCCTGTAATTTTATACAATTATACTTGATTCCAACAAAGTGGTATCAGAGCAAGGTTCAAGATAAGAAGAACCAAGTATAAAACGCAGGTTTGATCAAAGTTGAAAAAGAAGAAAACGAAGAAGTTGAAGATTGGGACAGAAGTGACATATTTGCAGGAAGAAATATCAAAGAGATGATGAGTCAAAGTGGGAGAAAGAATGACATGGTCTTCACTAAGGCCACCGATTAGGAAGAATTCGAAACATGCAAATCCCGTTGAGTCGTTGTCATGTGTGATTGGGATGGCGGTTTCGGATTAAATGGAAGAAAATATGGATTTTCATGTTTTTTTATAGACACTCAGTGTGTGAGAGAGAAGACATACATGACATGTCCAGTTTTTAGAATAATAAACAAGAAACACTCTGTTATATTAAAGCCTTAAATGATGGAGGTTTTCAAGATGTAGATGAAAAATGATGTGCACCTTATAGAGGGTGTTTGTGTGATCGATGACCCAGAAGAAAAAACTTTGGGCAATAACTGATGATGTGTGGAGTTAATGAAATTTTGTTTGTTCTTTATGAAGACAACTTTCGTTTGAGGTTTGCAGCAATGTTCTTGTAATCTTCATGTGTTTAGATTAACTCAAACAAAGTGAATGAATGTGACCAAGTGAAAAGATCTTGGTGACCTGGTAGATTTTTGAAGCTTGTTTATGCCAAAACAACTATAAGGACTGTGTGACAATTGTAAATTTTTGGTCAACAAAAGTAAATTATAATCAAACGAAGCGTACGTTAATCTATATGTTGAAAAGTTATTTTCTATAACTTTTGCAATGAATTATTAATATTATAGTATTTCGTATGCTAAATCAAACAAATATCGATTAAAAGTCGAAAATACGGACAGCAAACTACTGTAGCGTAAAAATTCGATAATCGTACAATTATTATTTTGAGAATAATAATATTCATAAAGTGATCTACTCGTAAATACGAAACTGTGGATATATAGAACGTCGAAAACGGAGTTCGTATGTGAAAGTTATAACGATTAAACCGCTGTGAACGGATAAATGTACACAGGGTTTGGACTCAAATTTCAAAATGTGGTGCCTTAAACATCACATATGAAATAAAAACTTATATGATAAGTAACGTAATAGTATCTAGTATTTAATTCCAAAGCTAAATACAATTTACGGTAAAACGTCAAAAATCGCGAAATCGGAAGAATACCGCGCTTAAACGCGTATTCCGACATCCAACGAGTTATGTTTCAATCAAAATAAATGTTTGACAATGTTTTTATACAAAATAATTATTTAGAACTTCGTTTCGTTAAAAACGCATAAAAATTTACTAAAACGACTTACGATTTTATAAAAATCACCCATTTTTATAAGTACATTGCTATTTTTATAAAAACTAACCCTACCCTACCCCACCCCCCACCCTACACTCATTTGGCTGAAACAAGTGCTCCATTAAAACCTTAGTGGTAAATATTTAAAATCTAGGCACTTATGAAGCTAGTAATTTTATAATAGGAAAAATCTAAGTATAAATCTTCCAAGAGAGACTAGCCAAATTCATTTGTATTCAACCAAACTTCTTCTTTCTCTCCTCTCCCTCATGCTCACGGCTCCAAGACCATCACCACCATCTTCACTTTCAAGTTTCAATTTCAAGCTCTCTTCACAAGATTAAGTAGTAAGTTTCATTCCTCTTTTGATTCTAATATACATAACACAAGTTTTACACCTTTTACACACACTAACATCCATCAAAATCCATTGGATATTAGCTTTGTCCAAGAGTCATCCAAGTCCTAGAACCAAACTCATCAACCTTCTACCAAGAAACCTTAAGATCTACCACACAAGGTGAGTTCATACCCCTCATTTTCATCTTTTCAAACCTTTTGGGGGAGAATACAAGTTCCTTTACTATAAATGTTGTTTATTTCAAGTTTATATGTGTTTTATTGTTATACATGTTGATTTACACAAGTTTATAAAGTTAATATTTGTGTAAAAATGCTCTTGACATAAAATATGAATAGATCCATGTATTATGAACACTATGACATATTAAGTTGGGCAAAGATTACAAAAACCACAAATAAACCATACAAAAATACTATGAACTTGACATAAAATATGAATAGATCCATGTATTATGAACACTTTGACATATTAAGTTATGTAAAAATTACAAAACCACAAATAAAGCGTACAAAAATACTAGATCTTGGGTAAAAACATTATAAAAATGAAGACTAGTAAAAAACTACGTTTTTATAAACAAAAATATTATTTTCCAACAAAAATGGTTATAACCAAGTTATTACACCATTTTTGTGAGAAATATCTTAAAAGATGATATTTATAAACATTTGAACAAGTTACTTCGTTATTATTCGCAAAATATGATTGTTACGACGGAATTACTAAAAATAGACTATTATTGGAATAGTTTACGAACATAAGGTTATATTGACGTTTAAACATGACAAAAATAATTATATAAAATTATATAATTATTAAACAATACTATATTATCATGGGAAAAATGATAATGGATGATTACTAGAGTTTTTATATACAAATTGTACGTAAACAAGTTGATTGAAATACATACATTTCGTGAGATGAATCTTCATAGTACTTTTATAAGTACCTACTATAAGTCCTGTACATTTATAACCAGAGTCTCGAAAAGAGAGCGCGATATTTGAGTATAGATCTATACGAGGCTTGACAACCCCGCACCTGAGCTGCTCGCTACGGCTAGACCGGCAGGTCTGAGGTGTCCAAATGTCTACCATTTCGACGCTTGAAGAACGTCGCAACAGGCCAACTAGTCACAGTATGGTTATAGGGTATCTCACAGGGAAAAATATCAACTTAATAATTTCTTTTATAAATTATTTACGTTATTATTATAACAATTCAATTATAATTCCAAAAATATAATATCGATTGATCTACTTACGAGAGCGGTGTCTAGGCCGATCAATTGAGCTAGGTTGTTGGATTTCCGAAAGGCGTATACGCTGAAAGGGTCCTGCCTCCCCATTTGATCTTCTACCTGGCCGTTCTTTATTTGATAGTCATGAAATATTATATTGGAATTAATAAAGAGTAAAACCAATTTATTACACTACAATTATACATATTACATTTTTAGTCTTTGGGAGTTAAAGACTTGGTCATTTTTATAAGAAAATATAGGATTTTCTTGGTTCTCAATTACTACCGTTTACAAACAAAGGGCTTTTCTATTACAAAATCTTATGAACTCACCAACTTAATTGTTGACACTTTTTCAACTACTTGTATTATCAGGAAACTGACAAGGTAAATGCAAGCGCTACAAGTAATGATGTTACGACGTCATTTTTATCTATTTTGTTATCATTTCAATTGTACTTGAGACATGTAATAAGTAAACTTTGTAACATTTGTAATTGATTTAAACGATGGTTGTGTGCTTGGTTTTCGCTACTATTTAACTTTGTTATGATATTGTTCATGAAGTCATCCACCCTTGAACTATTCCGCCAATACGGTTTGAGGGTGTGACAGACTGTTTGATGTGTTTCGATTGATGATGCTCTCCTTAGAAAAGTGAGATCTGGTGAATGTTTGAGGATTAAAGGCTTCAAGATGTAAGTTTGATTGATGTGGTTAAGTCTAGCTTAAGGGGGTATGTTGAAGTTATAAGCTTGACTTAGTAAATAATATCTAATAAATAGTAGTTATGTGGCAATTAAAAAGGAAGTTACAAGTTAGTTATATATGTAGTTATTTCAACGATTGAAAAAGGGTGCAACTGTAGGATGAAAAGTAACGACGGTTGACTTGTATTTACATGTGTCTATGTAATATTGTAACTGTTATGTTGATTAATAAGATTTATTGTATTCACAAAAGAACTCGTCTTCTTCTTCTTCTTATATCCTTCCTGCAACTTTATACTTGATTCCAACATATATTGGAACGTCAAGCACTTGTAGTTTTAGTTATGAATTGATATACTTTATGATTGTTTTCATCAAATGAGAATGTGTTCTATACTATCATGTTTATATTCATGATTAGTATTTTTACTATTCTAAATATATTGATTCGGCATGTTATTAGAATAACTATAAATAAAGACTAATGTAAAGGTTGGTTCAGATTCATGGGATGAATATAAATCATGTTGAGATCTAGATTCGCATGCTTTCATGGTGGATGAATATTGGATTGACCCACCTAAAGATGTCACTTCATGGATCAACCCACCTCAAGATGTCACTTCATGAATCAACATCATTAACTGAATCGTGAAGAGTGAATTGAGTCTTTGTGCCCTTCAACCTTAGATATCTATTGGCTCCTGAATATGTGTAGTTTCATTCCTTGATGTATGTTGTACATTGTTCCAAATAAGGAATGTATAAAGGCTATTACCAAATGTGACAAAAAACTTATGACCAAAACATATAGTCAAGATTCAGATTTGTTCCTCCAATTATTGGAGTGTGATATTGATTGGGACCCTCGATAGAATCAGTTATATGTGTGTCGTAGTACCCCAAAAAAATATTGATAGTTAATCAATGATGTTATATTATCTGACTTTGAAGATCGATAAACCAATATTGAACCCATATAAGTATGATTTAATACATGCCTCATGTTCAATGATATCAAAATAAAAGGAAATAAAGATGACAATGAATTCATCATTAGAAGTTGATGGAAGTTTTATGGAGACAAATACTCCTATGTGATTAGGGAAAGTGACATGTTCCTAGAATCTTACCATTTTCTGTAAAGTTGGTTGTTTTTGTTGGATTAGGTGTCTAAGCCATGACTAATAATTAGTATTTACCAAATTAATAGTAGCACAGTCCATTTGGGTTGCCCTCATGGCTGGAGGTTTGTTGGAAAGTTAAGTAGAGAGAAAGGGTTGATTTATTATATGACTAATAAATCAAGATATTGTTTGTTAATATATTATGGAGATAATGTATTAATTAGAAATAATATTGTTTGATTAATAATTAATCAGAAATTAATTGGATTAATTTCTGTGACATTAATTGGATTAATCAGGAGGTCAGGGATTAAAGTCGTACAAACTCAATAGTTGAGTTGCGGCGCGCGGCGCGCAAATGTAAAGGCTGCGACGCGCGTACATATCCGCACGAATTCAATAGTTTGAATTGCGGCGCGCGGCGCGCCAACGTAAAGGCCGCGGCGCGCGTACACACAATCCGGAAAATGGGTTGCGGCTAGGGTTTCTAGCTATACCCTTTTGGTTCCCTATAAATAGGGAGCCCTAGGCCTCATTATCGGTTGCTCATTCTATTGTTTCTCTCTGGAATATCGATCCATAATCCTCCCGGCTTGGGTGTGATCTCATTTGAGACAGGATACTTTTGCTGCTCAGCTTCCAGAAAATTCTAAAAGGTTGGTTTTTCTAATTTTATTCTTTTAGTTAATTTTCTTATGGCCTTTAGGTTTTTGTTATATGTTCAACTAGAAGAAAACATAGATCCTTATAGGTTGCATGTGAACTTAGGTTTCTTAGTTCATGGTTTGCAGAAAACCTTTCAGTGGTATCAGAGCCTGTATTGTTTTCTTGTTGAATTGCTATAACTGTTTTAGGGTTTAAAGCTTCTGAACCCTAATTCCCTTGTGGATCGATTTCAAGGATTAGGGTTTTGGAAACCCTAATCCCCCCCTTGCCTATTTCGAATATCTCAATTAGGGTTTTAGAAGGTTTTCTATTTTTGGTAACTTTATTTGTTAATTAAATGGATAACCTTAAACCCCATTATTTGATTTCGACTTTTAGGGGGTTTAGGATAGGTTTTAATTAATTTGATTAATTTGGATAAACCTATCTTCATTTGAATTAATTTAATTAATTGTTAATTAAAAGATAATTCAAAAAGGATTTAATTAATTTTAAAATTGCGAAATTAATGGAATAAATCCAGAAAAATATTTTAAAATGCTTAAAATATTTAGATTTAATTAATTTAATTTTTTGGTAATTAAAATTGATTAAATCGATTTTAAGGTTTAATTTAATTCAAAATTTAATTGTTAATTTTGGTAAAATTAAAAGATAAACCTTGAATATTTTAAAAGGGTTTTAAAATACATCTTATATATGTTGTTAATTGTTAATACTATATGTATAAGATTAAATTGGTCAGTCAATTCAATAGTAGGCCTCATTCACGAAGCTGGTCTATAAAGTGGGTATAAGGAGGCTGCCTGTAAAATGGCAGTCTAATGGGTGAACACTCTCACCCACCGCTCGCCTGATCAGTGGAGGGTCGTTAGCTGAACAGTTTTGATAGGACCACATAATCATTAAAAGTATAGTGATCAAAGTACTAGAACCTTTTCACAAAATCCCAATCTAGTTACTTTAAGAAAAATGTGAATTTGATGCTACCCCATGAAATTGCACATTGCACTTTATGAAACGTTGGTGGAGCGTGTGTGGTTTACCGGCACACCAATGGGGGTTCATAAAGAGTGGCAATGGGTATCTCGGGTGTTATCGTTGTTGATGGAGCGTGTGTGGTTTACCGGCACATCAATTTGAGATGATAATGGACCCCGAGAGTACCAAGCTAAATTTGCATGGTTATTCACACCCGGTTTGTGATCCTCGGCATCCCAGTCACAAACGGTGGGGCATATCCGAGATTAAACATGCTATTGAACAGTTCAATAAATCTCAAAAGAAACTAGGAATTCCATTCATAATATGATTATTTTTCCGCGGTGGAATTGGCTGAATCGTCATTCGCCTACCTTTATAAATTTTGCTTATAGATTACGGCATCCCTCTTCTATGTTGCAAATTGTTATAGTTGGATCCTAGCCTTATTTTATATTGGGTTATTATAAGGACCGACAAGTATCTAATTAAACTTACCTTCTTTTATAGATGTCTTCTGCTGATCAATCCGCTCCCCACTCAAACTCCAGTGTTCCCTCAATCCTCTCACTGTGTTCCAAGGTTCAATTGAACGGGACAAACTACAATGACTGGATTAGAAACATCAAGATGGCTCTGAGGTATGAGAACAAAGAGTATGTTCTCGAGACCGAGCTTGTCGATGTCGACCCCGAAACTGCTACTCCCGAGGAAATTGCCTCGTACCAAAAACATTCTGATGATGCGACCAAAGTGGCCTGCATCATGATTGCCACAATGAACCCCGAATTGCAGAGAATATATGAAGACTACTGGCCCTATGAGATGCACCGTGAGCTTGCGGAAAAGTTCCGCAAGCAAGAGCGCATCGAGAGGTGCGAGGTGGTCAAGGACTTCACGAACAGCAAACCTAAAGATGGAGATTCCATCTGCACTCATGTGCAAAGAATGCAAGGTTACGTGGAGCGGCTTAGAAAGCTTGCGATGCCTGTACCGGAACAGTTGGCCGTTGACATAGTGCTTAACTCGTTACCGAGTTCTTATGACCAGTTCAGGCTGGCTTATCATTTGAACAACAATCAGGCTAATATGACTGAGTTGCATCGCATGCTTCTAGTAGCTGAGGACGGGATGAAGGGTAAAAGTGTACCCTCGGTTAATCAGCCCGTCCTAGCCATTGGAAGTGGCAAAGGAAAGAAAAGGAAGGGCCCTCCTAAGCAAAATTGGAGGGAAAAGGTTCAGGTCGGGTCATCCAGTAATGGCTCGAGAACCAAAACTTCCCACATTCCTTGTGTGGCCAACCTCGATGAAGCCAACTGTTTTTACTGCAAAGAGAAGGGCCATTGGAAGAGAAGCTGCCCCAAATACTTGCAGGATGTCAAGGATGGGAAAGTAAAGCCATCGACAGCAGGTATATACACTATCTCTAAAAACTCACCATCTTCTAATTCTTGGGTCCTTGATACAGGATGTGGTTTTCACATTTGTTCTGATCTGCAGGGCCTAAAGGAAAGCAGGGAGGTGGAGCACGGTAGACTGAACTTGATCATGGGCAATAGGAGATCGTCCCCTGTTACCAAGATCGGCGTTTACAGTTTAGTGCTTAGTAGTGATGTTAGTATAGAGTTATTTAATTGTTGCTATTCGCCAGAAATGGCAAGAAACATTATTTCATTTCACGCATTGTTCAGACAAGGGTTTCAATTTTCTTTTGATAATAAAATTGGTTCGATTTCTGTTTTCAAAAATGGTATTTTGATTTTTACTGCTTATCCTTGTGATGGTGTGTATGAAACTGTTGAATGTGTTGACAATTTAGGACATAGTGTAAATTATATTGATTCTACTGGTGGTGTAGAAAAGGCATGTCTGTGGCATAGTCGGCTCGGGCACATCAGCAAGAAACGCATCGCCCAACTCCAAAAGGATGGAGTGTTGGAATCATTCGACCTCAATTCGGATGATGTATGCGAATCTTGTCTGTTGGGCAAGATGACTAAATCACCTTTCAAAGGGTCTTTTGAAAGAGGTAAGGGTCTGCTGGACATCATTCACACGGATGTGTGTGGTCCATTCAGATCAACCACAAAGGATGGCACGCGGTTCTACGTGACCTTTACCGACGATTTTAGTAGATACGGTTATATCTACTTGATCAAGCACAAGTCGGACACCTTTGAAAAGTTCAAAGAGTTTAAGAACGAAGTAGAGAATCAATTAGGCAAGAAGATAAAGATGCTCAGGTCCGACAGAGGCGGAGAGTATCTAAGTATCGAGTTCCTAGACTATCTAAAGGAATGCGGAATAGTTTCGCAGTTGACACCTCCCAGGACACCACAGTTGAACGGTGTTGCAGAGAGGCGCAACCGAACCCTGTTGGACATGGTTCGTTCCATGATGAGTCGAGCTTCACTTCCCATTCACTTCTGGGGGTATGCCTTAGAGACTGCTGCCCATATTCTCAATCTTGTCCCAACTAAGAAGGTTGCTAAAACACCTCATGAGATGTGGACGGGGAAAGTTCCCTCGTTGGCACATATCAAGGTCTGGGGTTGTGAGGCTTTCGTTAGACGAGAGACTCAAGACAAACTCGCAGACAGAAGCGAAAGGTGTTTCTTCCTTGGTTATCCCAAACAGTCATTTGGATATCTATTCTACAGACCAAGCGAGGACGTGGTCTTTGTAACTAGACGAGCGGTCTTTCGAGAGAGAGAGCTCATATTCAAAGAGGACAGTGGGAGTACCATTGATCTGGAAGAGATTCAAGAGTCATCAGATGGCGCAACCTTAGGAGAAACTAGCAACCAACAAGAGGAAGAAGTTCCTGTTGGTCCGACAGATGTATCCTTACCTCTTAGGCGTTCCGGTAGGGTTAGCATGCCACCCGAGTTTTATGGGTTCCATATAACTTCGGATGGGGACACGTTTGTCAGTGATAGAACACTGATAAATTTGGATGAACCAGCTAACTACCAGGAAGCAGTGGCGGGCCCTGAGTCTGCCAAATGGAAAGAGGCCATGGATAGCGAGATCAAGTCCATGTATGACAATCAAGTTTGGAACTTGGTTGACAACGTACCGGGTCGAAAGACAGTCGGGTGCAAATGGATCTTCAAGAATAAGACCGACATGGACGAAAAAGTACACACTTTCAAGGCAAGACTGGTTGCGAAGGGCTTTACTCAAACCCCAGGAGTTGACTATGACGAGACCTTCTCACCAGTAGCCAAGATAAAGTCTATTAGGATTATGCTGGCCATAGCTGCATTTCATGACTATGAAATTTGGCAGATGGACGTCAAAACCGCCTTCCTTAATGGAAAGTTGACTGAGGATGTTTACATGAATCAGCCAGAGGGTTTTGTCGATGCAAAGTATCCCAATAAGGTGTGTAAGCTTGAGAGATCAATCTATGGATTGAAGCAAGCTTCTCGCAGCTGGAATCTTTGTTTCCATGAGAAAGTCAAGGAGTTTGGTTTCTCTAGGAGCGAGGATGAGTCCTGCGTATATGTCAAGGCTAGTGGGAGTATAGTCACCTTTCTGGTGCTGTATGTCGATGACATACTGCTCATGGGAAACGATATTCCAACCTTGCAAGATGTCAAGGCTTGGCTTGGGAAATGTTTCGCCATGAAGGACCTAGGAGAGGCTGCCTATATTCTCGGGATAAGAATATTGAGAGATAGGAAGAAGAG
This sequence comes from Cichorium intybus, assembly GCA_023525715.1. NCBI lineage: Eukaryota > Viridiplantae > Streptophyta > Magnoliopsida > Asterales > Asteraceae > Cichorium > Cichorium intybus. The sequence continues at coordinate 2,864,653 of CM042011.1, read as the reverse complement.
ACTAATTGGACTTAGTCAAGGTACATACTTGGAAAAGGTACTGAAAAGGTTTAGTATGGAAAATTCCAAGAAGGGAGAGCTACATATCCAAAGTAATGCAAAATTGAGTAAGACTCAAAGTCCGAGTACAGACGAAGAAATAGCTGAAATGAGTCGGGTACCTTACGCTTCGGCTGTAGGATCGATCATGTACGCTATGACGTGTACTCGCCCTGACGTGGCCTTTGCTTTAAGCATGGTCAGTCGGTACCAGGGTAACCCTGGAAGGGCACATTGGATAGCTGTAAAGAATATACTCAAGTATCTGCGAAGGACAAAGGACATGGTGTTGGTCCTTGGAGGCAGTGATACATTGAGAGTTGAAGGATATACAGATGCCAGTTTTCAGACGGATAGAGACAGTGGTCGGTCTCAGTCTGGCTGGGTATTCCTTCTGAACGGAGGAGCAGTAACTTGGAAAAGTTCCAAGCAAGATACGGTGGCTGATTCTACTTGTGAATCAGAGTATATAGCAGCAAGTGAAGCGTCTAAGGAAGCGGCTTGGCTGAAGAACTTCATCGGTGACCTTGGAGTAGTCCCGAGTATTCAGGAGCCCGTGGAACTGTTCTGCGATAACGAAGGTGCGGTCGCCTTGACAAAGGAACCGCGAGACCATGGAAAGTCCAGGCATATCGACAGAAAGTACCACTACATAAGGCATAAGGTAGAAGAAGGTCACCTCGTGGTAAAGAGGGTATCATCGGAAGATAATCCTGCAGATCCCTTGACAAAGGCTCTGAGTAGGATTAAGCATAATCAGCATGCTAGGAGCATTGGATTAAGAGATGATATAAAGTTTATGTAAATTAGATAGGTTTCGAAACTTGTAACAATGTATTGTATTTGACTCTTGTGATTTAATAATAGAGATTTATTAATAAGTAACGGTTTACTACTTTTGTCAATACTTTATCATTGTGTTTCATTTTGCATGTTTTACTTCCTGAATAATTGGATTATTCAAATATCCACAGTCGATTACACTTTTGGGAGTAAGTGTGAAGTAAGACTGTCATGAATTGGTAATAGATTGTCTAAGGGGTTAGACATTGCAATTGGATTACTGCACCATTCATGAGTACTTGGAAATGGAAATTTGAGTATTGGATAAACCCGCGCTCAATGGATTGTTTCATGGATTTCATCACGAGCAATGTTGAGACGATAATATCTTTTGATCTTTAAGCTAAGACATATGAGTTATGATTTACTAGACGGTTGTTCATTGATAATACGAAAACGCATCGGTAACTCGGTGTTATAAAACGTATTGTTGTGAGTGATTTGTCTGATAAAAGACATAAGTATATGAGTCGAAGCTTATTCGTCCCTTGACCCTAACGGGAAACAGATATCTGTAGGCCTCTCGATGAATTTGAAGTTGACTAAAATGGTTGGCCAACCGGGACTAAATTGATAGTCTAAGAGTCATATGCAAATCGGAAATCGAGAAACAGTGAATCAGACCAGGATTGACTTTAATCCATGTCTTGAGTCTGAAAATATCTTGTTGGACGGAGGATCATCTGATCACTTATCTATGGACAGAACTGATTAGATCAGAGTTTGGCAGCGGTTTCTAGGAAGCTAAAAGTGCTGGTTAATTAGAGGTTAAATTGGTAATTATAGTCATAGACTTATCCAAGTGGGAGACTGTTGGATTAGGTGTCTAAGCCATGACTAATAATTAGTATTTACCAAATTAATAGTAGCACAGTCCATTTGGGTTGCCCTCATGGCTGGAGGTTTGTTGGAAAGTTAAGTAGAGAGAAAGGGTTGATTTATTATATGACTAATAAATCAAGATATTGTTTGTTAATATATTATGGAGATAATGTATTAATTAGAAATAATATTGTTTGATTAATAATTAATCAGAAATTAATTGGATTAATTTCTGTGACATTAATTGGATTAATCAGGAGGTCAGGGATTAAAGTCGTACAAACTCAATAGTTGAGTTGCGGCGCGCGGCGCGCAAATGTAAAGGCTGCGACGCGCGTACATATCCGCACGAATTCAATAGTTTGAATTGCGGCGCGCGGCGCGCCAACGTAAAGGCCGCGGCGCGCGTACACACAATCCGGAAAATGGGTTGCGGCTAGGGTTTCTAGCTATACCCTTTTGGTTCCCTATAAATAGGGAGCCCTAGGCCTCATTATCGGTTGCTCATTCTATTGTTTCTCTCTGGAATATCGATCCATAATCCTCCCGGCTTGGGTGTGATCTCATTTGAGGCATGATACTTTTGCTGCTCAGCTTCCAGAAAATTCTAAAAGGTTGGTTTTTCTAATTTTATTCTTTTAGTTAATTTTCTTATGGCCTTTAGGTTTTTGTTATATGTTCAACTAGAAGAAAACATAGATCCTTATAGGTTGCATGTGAACTTAGGTTTCTTAGTTCATGATTTGCAGAAAACCTTTCAGTTTTGTCCCCTAGAGGAAGTCTACTTGATATATTGTTCATGATACAAACAACTCAATATACCACTAATTATACGTGAGACTATGAGATCACACACTAAGAGATATAAAAAGATTTTGAATAAAAATATATTTTATTAGATAAATTATTATTTATCAACTAAAATAAATAAGTAAATGAATTAGTTATTTATTATTTATTAAATCATAGCAAATTGAATAAAAGAGTTTATTTAATAAATAAACAAAGGAATTTTTTAATAATTAATTAATTAATTAATTAATTAAAGTAATTAATTAGATTGGATGAGTTACTTAACTGGTTGGCTAGAGACCAGGCTTTAAAAGGCCCACCAAACAAAGTAAGTATTTAGGAGATTATGATTATCAATAAAGAAATAATAAACATCATGTGAAACATAAATCCTTTCCATACCTATCTCAAAGTTGATGCCCACACACATACACACACATACTCTCTCTCTCTCTCTCTCTCTCTCTCTCTCTCTCTCTCTCTCTCTCTCTCTCTATATATATATCTCCTAATATGTACCGTCTCAGATTTTACAGTAAATTTAAAAAAATTTAATAAGACAATTTCAATAAATACTCATCATATTATTTATAATTTCCAATATAACATCATTCAGTTCTTTTAAAAACATTTTATTGTCAAATAAAATTCATTAACAGCGGAAACCAACTAACATCAAGTCAAACAAAACATAAATCTCTACAGAAGTTGTACATGTCCATGGCACGCCTTGTCATCACCCCCATCTGAAGTACATGAAACAGTTATTTAATAAGGAAATGGTAAGCACACAACTTAGTGAGTTCCAACATGTACATAGCATATCAGTCACCCATACCCTACCCCTATCAGAAAAAATACAACATCACATCATAGTAAACCTTAATCTACTCCATCCTGTACATTAAGTCGTGTCATATTGCTCAGCACCTCGAGTCGTGCATACAATTCTTGCTCTGTGCATCTTGTCAATTGCTCAGCACCTTGAGCGGTGCATGCAAGGCTTGCTCTGTGCATCTTGCGGGAAAATCTTGCTCTGTACCACATTGTTGAGTACGCCGAGTCACCCTATATTGCTCAGTACGTCGAGCCACCATATATTGCTCAGTGAGTTGAGCCCAATACATCTACATACTAGGCATACACCCACCTACCACCACACACCAACACATCAAGACACACTAGACATCCAAATAGCAACTGAAGAAATCCGTGCAACGAATCAAATGATCCCACCAAGCTCCACCCGCACACCTTATACTCCTATAAGGTATATAAAGTTACTACTAAGTATACTAACTAAATATTACTATAAATAGATACTTGTAGTATTACTCTTAGGCAAAATGACACTATAGCCCAAACATGTTTTACTTTCTGTTTTAAAACGTCCTTCAACTTTTTTTTCTTGCCTTTTAAGGGCATAACGTTTACAATTTAGGTTTTAAAACACCCTTTTGCCTTAATCGAAGGGGTCACCCAGTTACCCTCCAAATCATCAGCCTAATCACCAGGTACCTCACTCCTACTCATCATCCATGTCACTTGTGAAGGCATTACATGTCAATACACCGTGAATATATGTAGTATTTTCATTCCTAGAACACACATGTTTGAATTTTATAAGGCACAGTAAAACCCTTTGTTCTGTTCGTAATCCCTAAAACCTTTCTCCTGGATTTGCTTTTCTTTCGATACAATGGATCATCATAAAAGTATTGATTAGGTAGGGATGATTCAGCCTAGTTCCATAGCCTGGAAAACAAGAAAAATTGTCATGCAGTGCTTATTTTCCTACTGTGTATAGTGTTGTTGCCAGCATTATTTTGGCATTCTTAATAAAAATTTGATGTTAAAAAAACTTAATAGTAGTGAAAGCCATTATGACTTTTTTTTATTTGTGATTTTTAATATGTTATTTATATTAGAAAATATAATTGTTTTTTTTTTTGTTAATTTTTTAATATCTGAAATTAAAGCAAAACTAAAGTTGAGGGGGGCCTGCGTCGTGTTTTTCAAAACTCGAGGGTTAACAGAACAAAACTAAAGTTGAGGTGACATGAGTCATAATGGTGTTTTTTGAACAGATTTAACAAGTTAAATGTAAACGAAAAAAACATAGTTTTCTAAATATGAACACGAGCAAAAGTACGTTACCCTATCAAGTCATTAACCCGGCCATGCATGCTGCCACGGCAGCAACAATCTACTGCAACCGGTCATAATGATGTTTTTTTTAACAAACTTAACAAGTTAAATAGTCAAATATGAACGAAAAAAACATAATTGTTTAAATATAAATACGAAAAAAATACGTTACCTTTTTAAATCATTAACCTTTAAATAAACCAATCTCGTTCCCACTCCAATTCCCATATGCCGCATTATCTCTGTTTATTCTATTAAATTTGTAATATTTCGCAGAGCCTAAAAATAGTTATGTGATAAAAGAAAAAAGAATTTTAATTGTTTGTGAATTAAGCTCCAACAATTTATTACTGAACATTCAGATCGTCAATATTTCAATATTTCTCTTAAATAGGATTAAATATTATAACTTAAGTATGCAAGTAATAAATTTTTTTGAATATTGATTTAACTAACGGTATAAACGAGGTGTATAACAAAAATAATTAAGTTTTTTTTTTGTTTACAAACATGATAACTTTGTTCCAAATTAGTTGTTTCAGTCTTGTTCTTAAAAGTTAGGACTAATAAAAAATATATAATATACATTTTTTTCTAATTTTCACAATTTTTTTCCAAAAAACTCTATCTATACATGTCTCAAATATCTATTTTGAAGTGTTTACAATTATTTTTTCAATCAAATGTTTGATTTTAAGCTCTTGTATCATACATATACCATGATTATTAAGATGTCGATCCTGGTATTAATATCATACGATTTTAAGATCATAGATACGAAAAACGATCATGACCACACTATAATTTATCTGAAACAAGATCTATACTGGAATATAAGGATTTTGACTAGGATCTTAAGTTCTTTTCCCGATCTGATTTCACCTCTTTTGTCTTTATTATATAGTTGAGCTAAAAAAATTTGCTTATTCAACTTGAAATCGAGCATCATAGGTCGTAAAAAGTCTCATAGAACATCATCAATTCATCTATTCATCTTAAATTAGGTAGAGCATTGTGACACTCAAGTTAAGTCTTTTGTGATCTTGTGACTTTAATTGTACATAGTCACGATAATCTTGTTTTTTATGTTTAAGATGTTTTCTTCCTAATTTTGGTGGTTTGTAGCTACAAGAACTATGATATGTGTTTAAGAAGTTAAAATTGATTACACCATACCTCTTTTATAAAATTTGTCCTACCCAAAAAAAAGTATTGCACAAACAAAACAATGCGATAAAATTTGACGACTAGTTCATTTTGGTAGGATCTTTCGATTCCGATCCGATCTTACGATCACGATCCTACAAAGCATTAGGTAGGACCTCAATTTTGACAACCTTGATATGGACTTCTCATTTCCTATGTTATCTTAACCTTTTTAGATTTTAGTAAATAAATGATGTATTTTCTAAAAACTTAGGAATTGTTCATTCAAATTTCAGACTTATTTTTGAAATTCGGAATAAGCTTTTAGTTGGAAGCCGGAATTTCATTTCGAATTATACTTTTTTTTGTCAAAAAATACTTTTGATAAGTGAAATAAAGTGGTCCAAAATGATCTATTCCCAAAAACTCGATCATTTAAAAAAACAAAGAAAAAAAACATGTATTTAATTATTTTCTTTAAAATTAAAATTAAGGGTAAATTGCAAAAAAAAATTCCTTAATTTTACACAAATTCTCAATTTTAACATTTGTTATTTTTTGCAATTAAGTCACTAATTTTCCAATTTGTTACAATTTTGACAATTTGATAGGTCAACCAGGTTGTCTGCTGAAGTGGCATAATTAAATGTCAGTTTTGCTGACGTGGGCTAGCATGAGAACCTGGTTGACCGGTCACGCCAGCAGACAACCTGGTTGACGAGTCAAATTGTCAAAATTGAAACAAATTGAAAAACTTAAGGACTTAATTGCAAAAGCTAGCATAGTGTCAAAATCGAGATTTTATGTAAATTTAATGATTTTTTTTTTTTTTTTTGCAATTTATCCTAAAATTAACTCAAAATAATGATTTTTTTTTTTTTTTTGCAATTTATTTTAGTTGATATCTCTTAATATTTATGTTAAAATAGTGTAAGAAAAGCCGTGAAAATAAAACAATCGTTTTTATATGTTTTCCTTTGGTTAAATTATATGTAAAATAAACGCATTCTCAGTCTATTCTATAAACCATACTTTGAAAAATCAGCGATTAAAAATCTTAAGATAGAATTTTACTTATTGATAAGTAAAGCCAAAACAACCATTACGAGTTGCTGTGCAATTTGATTTTTTGCTATTTTCGACCCGGTCCGTGTTTGATGCACCGCCGATTTTTTATAAACAATAACCCACAAAAGAACTTGCAACTTGCAAGTCAATTAGGGAGTCGTTTATGTTATTGCACTCTTATTGGGCTTTGGTTATAATGCATTGATAAAGTTGATACTTTCCAATAGGCCCATTTTATGGCTTTTAATACCTTTGTGCATCCAGAATACATGATTTATTTTGAATTCTCTAAAGACTATAGGATGGGACATAAAATTAAAATGGCCCAAAATATCTTTAATAGTTAGATTACTTCTTATCTTTTATTTATTAAATTAATATTAAAATGATAATAAAAACGTATTAAATTATCATAATCACAAATATATTTGTTACTTATCTTTCACATTCAAAGATTTATTGACTAGCATTAAAATAGTCTTGATTTTTGTAGAATTGAACAAATTAAAAATTAAAATATATAATTTTTCTATATAATGGTTATTAATGGGCTAGTAGATAAACAAAATATTTTTTTTTTGTTTTTTCATTTTACTCTAGTAAATACAGTAAAAAGCAGTATGCTTTTACTGTTTTGATGGTTTTGTCATATTAATCTCATTTTGGCTCAAGCATCTTTTCAATCCTATTCTAATAAATAAGTATCTCAATGTCACATGTCATCACCATATTCATTTTGACATATGTCATTTTCTCATAATGATCGGTTTGACCGTTACAAATCACTCATTAATGATCGGTTTGACAGTTACGAAATCACTCATAATTTTAGATATGATTTTGCTCCGTTAATTTCTCACTTTTATCATTGAAATCAGTTCCTGCAAAATCGGTGTTCTGAAAAATTCATTTTTTGTTACGAATTAGGGTGTTTTGGCTATGATTAGAAACGAATTGCGCTTTATCGTACATGGGACTCGAAAATTCAGATTATTTCCAAATTTTTTCTTGATTGTGATTTGAAACATTTCACCTTGTTACCAGTTCTCAAAATACCATTTGGTTGGGAAGTTGATATTCTTGATTATGATTGAAAATCACTTATGCCTTTATCACTGTAAGCGTGTCCTAAAAATTCATTGGAAATATGATATTTTACCTCTTGATTTTACTAGATGTGTGTTTTGATTTATCTTGCTTGCAATTTGGCGATTAATTTGACATTTAATTTGGTTGTTTTTGTAGTATTTTGACAATCACCAATTTGGCTTCAACATATTATCAACATTTTTGTTTTAGTGTTTAATTTAATTACGTATATATCAAATAATTTCATCATATCTTCTCGAAAAGTTCTTATTTAAAATTATTAATGTTTAAATCTTCATATTTAACAAAAAATTTTGTATCATCCCGTGTAATACACGGGTCTTACAACTAGTGCGCTCATATATGTAAAAACATCATCGGAGCAAGAGAAAATTTGGATCTATCGTCATTGCAACCTTCGCACCATGCTTACCTTGTATGTTTCTCTCTCCGACCACCGGCATACAACAGCTAGTTGACACCGCCATTTTTCATCAACACCACTTCGTTGAAGGTTTCAGTTCTTTTTTTTCCACACTGCAATCAAATCGCTCAAAAGCCACCAAAGTTACAACAAAAATAAAAAATATTTTCGCAAATGGGATATATCTCGCTAATATGTGCTAAGTTTTTTTTGCTGAACGGAAAGCTTCATCAACAAAGAAGTAGGAGTTGACGAAGTTGCATCGGGATGGGAAAGTGGGAGCGAACAGGGGATAAGAAAGACCAAGTGGTTTTCTAATTGTTTTTTATATACCACTATGTTTCATCCATGTGAGTAAGACTAAAATTTAATAAATCAGTCTATTTTGATTTGATCATCCTCCATGTTCCACCCATGCCAAACGATTTTTATACAAGTTTGTTTTGTTCTATCCTGTCAAGTTCTACGTATCAAATGCTACCTAAAAAAATTTATTAGTAAATTTAACAATTTATTCAATAAACAATAATTACTACAAACCAGTGAAACAAATTGAGGTTCGATATTTTTTCAACTTTTACTCATTTGAGGGTTTTATATGTATTTGAACATTATTATAACATCTTATTAAATTTCATGTCGGTTATAATATTTTAATTGTTGTACGATGGAATGAGAAAAGTTGCATATGATGCCTATATGTTAATATGAAGTAAGGTTATGTGAGACATGTCACCACTAATTTATAAGTTAACTTATTTTGTTGATAAGTTAACTTATTTTGTTGAGATTTTTTAGGTAGTCGTGTTTAATAGCACAAAATGTAGCTTATAAACTAGTTTTTTTAAAATGACTTAGACTAGCAATTCAACGATCTTATAAGTTTTTTAATTATCCCAATTACACCATTTATTAATTGTAAATAAATCTATAGTTCTACATGCCTTTTATGTCATTTTAATTTTCCTAGGTAGCTTATCAGCTAGTACCAAACATCATTTTTATCAGCTAACAGCTAGTTTTTTAGCTAGTCTGCAAATCAATCAATCATAGTCTAAACAATTATGTGATATAAATTGTTATATAACAAAACAAATTTCGATTATCAATTCATTAAGGTTTAAATAACATTCTAAAGGTTATTTTGATAAACATGATAAGTTTTAAGATAATAATTAATTGTTTCTAAATACGTGTAGTTTATCATAAAATCGTCAAGATATTAATCTTATTATTTATACGAAAAAGATGAGACAACATACACTACTAGCTGTAACATTGAGGATAATGTTATTGGACTAAAACTACATATGAAATATTTATGGCAAAATGACAGTGTAGTCCATCAAACTTTTAGCTCTTGATTTAAAAGGTCCCTCTTCTTTTTTTTCTTGCCTTCTAAGGGATTGAACTGTATTTTAACATGCTAATATGGTTCCTTAACCCATTGTAGCAGGTTATCATTCCACATAAGCATGGTTTTTTCCTAGTCACATAGATGTCACAAACCACGTCATATGCCACGTCATCGAATTGGTTATCAACGCTTTTTTTTTTTTTTTTTTGCATTAACTTAAACATATTCAAGAACCCATTATTCATTGAAGGCGAAAAGCTCTGTTGCAAACCCAATAATAACAAAATAAAATCAAGCAGCTAAGCCTTTGGTGATTAATTAAAGCATCAATCGGCTTCAAAGATGGCACCAATTGGTGCCGGCTTCAAAGATTTTTAACTAATTAAATACAATCTCAAAAATCGACTATTGGTGATTAAAGTTGCAATTGCGAATTGGTGATTAAAGCACAAAATCAGCTTCAAAGATATCACGAATTGGTCGACGGCTGCAATAGAATCGATTACATCTAAAATAAATAACTAATTAAATACATCTAAAAAATCAGGCTTTTGGGTCGGCGAGAGCTGTTCAAAAAAGCAGACTTTTGGCTTCAAAGATGACAGCCAAAAGCCTGATTTCACAATAGTTCTTGTACAGATCAGAAGAGTTTTGCGATTTCTTGAAGCTTTTTTGGGAGTTTTCTGAAATTCTTCCACTTCGACGATGATGACAGATTGGAAGATTTTTCCGGCTTTAAAGATGACAGTTTGTAAAGGAGAAGAGGGTTTGGTGGGCATGTATTGAACGGTAAATTATCTGAGTCGGGTTTTTGAAGGAAAGGATACAAGTCGGAAGGATGGTGACGGTAACGGTAGGGTTTTGAAGGTTGGGGATTAAGGTGAGGGAAAAATTGGTGTAGAGATGACATTGCAGCCAAGTCACGTACCATCTCAGTGCTACAGTGCAGCCATGTAGGATCAGATCGGTCTATGTGGCAATGTAACCGGCTATATTCTGTTAAAGGATTAAATAAAACGATTAATCTATACTTCGTACCCTTAAAAAGCAAAAAAAAAATTAGTTTAGGGACCTTTTAAACCATAAGCTAAAAGTTCGATGGGCTACGGTATCATTTTGCCAATATTTATTGAATCCACTCATCTAAAACTCAACAAAAATATTGTGCCATTGACAAAATTGTAGGAATAATATATAATTATTTGGAAAAATAAGAAACAAATATAAACTTGATGTGACTAAAACTTTATAAAGAGAATGAAGAAGACTTGGATAGAATTTGATCACTTATAGAAGTGTATTCAGATGGTGTGTTTTCATCTTTTTCATCAAGAGGCATTTATACTATAATTTGCCATATAGTCATATATTATCAAATAATAAGTAATAGTTAAAGGATTTGATAAGAGTTGAAAATTTGATCTACATAGGTTGTTCATGCCTCGATCATCTAGATCAAATTATTTATAACTTTTCTCATATGGTGGTAATATTCTAATACAAGTTCAACTTTGAAGTATTACTTAACTACAAACCTTGTAAAGAAACCCCGGTAGGAAAAAAACTTTCACCAATGGAAAAGAGTGTTATGTATAGTTGACCCCCCCCCTCTCATTTAGATCTCCATTAACTATTATGTGTCGTGCACATGTCACATTCTGATACCATGAGCCTGTTTTCTAGAGATTGCAATAGGAAGTATTTTTGTGAAAATATCTACTCATTTTTTCTAGATTGAACAAATTGTATATCAACCTGGTGGTCCATTATAAGCTTTGAGTGTACTCGAATACCTTTGGCGGTATATGTTTCGTCTAGTGGCTTTTGATTTATCATTCTTTCATTTAAATGATACATGCTACATTATGTTTGTAAATTAAAGTTAGAGCTTTATCTTTATCTAGTCCCCATAAAGTTAATATGAGTTATGTTATCGATCTTAACCATGTGCATTCTCTACCTATGCAGTTATCTCGGTCATAAACCTTATAGCGGTCACCTAGCGAGATTTGATTTAGCGTTTATCGCGGTGGTATAGCGGTGGTATAGCGGGGGGTTTTTTTTTTGTTACTTTTAGACTATTAATACTACGTAGAATTAATATCACAAAAAGTTGCATAAAAATGTCACATAAAACATAGATAATATTCTAATATGAAAAGTGTCAACGTGTCAAACATAAATCTAATCGCAATCCATGGGTTCGGCATCCGATTCAACATCGTTTAATGCATTCACATCTTCTGAAAAGTAAATCTCGGCAAATCTCGGCGCTATCTCGGACAAAATCTCGGCAAATCTCGGCAAATCTCGGCAAATCTCGGCGAGATTCTCGCTGGCGAGATTACTGAGCGAGATTTTGATTTTTATCTCGGCCTAAGCCCGAGAAACGCTATCTCGGCGCTATCTCGGCGCTATCTCCCGAGATTGACTGCATAGTTCTCTACTAGCATCATTTAGCACAATTACTTCAACATGATTTGAAGACGTAGAAACAAGTGTTTACTTTTAAGAATGCATGGAAATTGCAATACCTCTATTCATGAATACATATTCATGTTGAGATCTAGCTCTATGAGGATCAATCAAAGAAGTAACATGCACATGTATAACCATTCAAGCCTTATTTTAAACCATTAGGATAAAATAAGCCTAAATCAACAGTTCCCCATAGGTATCGAAATATGTGCTTGATCCCTTTCCTATGTCTTCTTGTTGGTGATGAACTGAACCTTGCTATCAAGTTTAAAGTAAATGAAATGACTGATCTACTATAATTGGTAAGATACATATAGGCTCTAATTGCATTAAGGTATCATATTTTTGTACCAAGTACTTGTTCATTTTCTTTACATGGGCAATATGGATCTTTGTCATATTTAGTAATATAACAACCATTAAAGTTCTTAAAGGATTAACATTATCCATACTGAAATGTTTCGAGACCCCTTATGTATTGTTTGATTGATGCATAAGTATTCCATTAGGTATATGCGTTATTCCATTAGGTATATGCGCACTTTGTAAAGCAATACAATATTTGACTTTTCAAAGGTTTTTCATTTCAAATTCTTTGTTTAAAAGTTCGATCACTTCAATGATTTCTTTATTCTTCCCAATAATGTTTAGATTATTAACATAGAGAGTTATGGTCACATATCCAAATGTTGTTTCTTAATAAAATGCAAGGACAAATTAGATTCTTTTTATAACCTTTGCTTGTTAAGTAATCACTTAAACGATCAGAACACATACGTACAGATTACTTTAACCCGTATAACGATCTTTGTAATTTTATACAATATAGTTATTTCGGTCAAAACTCATAACAATGGTTAAACTTGTAAAGTTTGACTTTTTTAAAATAAATAATAATAATTGTTAAGTAATTAATTTAACATATATCATATATTTACTTATTTATTAAAAATTATGTTGTTTAATTTATTTTTTCAATTTTAATTCAAATTTGATGCAATTATAATTGTATTCATTATTTTAACGTGTTTAAACATGTAAAGTGTACACATTAAAATAAGGTGTTAGCTTCTCAATTACTTTTAGTATTTCAGTCATTGAGTGTGTGTAACCATATAATGTGCATGTATTTCTTTCTTAAATGTGTATGTATTTCTGATTTTTAGTATGTCATCGTGTATAATAATATAACATGTATATAGATACCCCCATCTGAGTACTCTCTAAGTACTCCCGCCTAGCCGAGTACTCGCTACTCATCAGTCCACTGATCTGGAATCGCTTAGCGACTTTTACAACATTGATGTATGTACATTTTATTAATATTTGTGTATATATCTAATTATTTGGTTGTTTAAGGTTTCAGTTACTACAAAACCTGGTGGAATCCTTTCTCTTCTTGAAGAGGCTTGGTATAAATGTGTTTTTTCATATTCCGGAAGAAGATGATGCAATTTGACCTCTTATAGGTTTCTTTTTTGTGCTTTTGCATGTTTCTCAATAAGTACTAAATATATTCATTAGTTATGTCTCTCTTTTATTTGACTTATTATTTGTTCTTATTTGTAGTATTTTCCTGTAAGTTATATTAAATGAAAATACAATGCTAAAATGGGGATTTTTTCTTAAAAAATATGGGGATATAATATGCAACCCCATCAGCATTTCCATCAATTGTCAATTGAGGGTATAATCAGCTTAAACGCTCATTTTTATCCTTTTTGAGAGAATCTTTCCTTGTAATATGCTTTGATGATAACTATCAAAAGCTGTTGGAGGAATGCCCGCATGATTATGTCAATAAGGGGGTTTGGACCTTTTGATGTTTTATGACTCATAGGAGCTTAATATGTGTCCTCTAGTAACAAGTACTTATTTGGTTATATTGTACCCATGTTGATTAGTTACAAAATTTTGTTGCCATAGGTACCAAAAGTAAATGACAAGCATTTAGTATCGATAACCTTTATGGAAACATGAAAATTAGTTACACGGTCAAAAGAAGATCCAGTACGAAATGGAATTATTGTGGATCGAAACTCGATATGAGTCTATTTATATTTCATATGATAACTATTTGAAAGAGCTAAACCTTTTAAAATATATCATTTTACCTTGACCTTAATCTTCCATTTCACTGTTGTGGCTTTTACACCCGGGTTGAAAAGATATCCTTATTTATTAGGGTTAATTATGAAAAAACATTATTTTTTGTCAAAAGTTTGGTTTAACCACCAATTTTTAAAAGATTTGGAAAACCTATCAATTTTTTGTAAAAAGTTTTAGTGAAACCATTATTACCGGTTTTACTGGTCATAATGGTTGGGCTAAAACTTTTTCTAAAAATCGGTGGTTTATTAGAACAAATGAAAATTTGATAGTAAACCAGAAAAATGATGAAATATAGTGCTTTTTCGTAATTATATAAATTAAAATGTAAACATTATCTAGAAAGCACTATATTTTGTCAAAAATTTGGTTTAACCATCAATTTTTTGCAAAAAATTTCATTGTAGCCATTGTTACCGGCTTTTTCAAGTCATAATGGTCGGACTGAAATTTTTTCCAAAAATTTGTGGTTTTATTATAAGAAATGAAAAATTGATGGTTAAACCAAAAAAAAATGTTAAAATATAATATTTTTTTCCGTAAGTTGTCCTATTTTATGTGTCTGCTAGATCTCGCATTCTTGGGGAAGCAACTATTAATTTTGCATAAAACAATACATGTTCAAGGTTATCCTTGTTTATTTACTGATGTATGATATTTTTACTGCAGTTTTATTAAAATGTGCTAATGATTTTAACTTTACAAAGTGGTTGTAGGTCTTGTGGTGCTTGGTTTTGCTTACGTTAATGATACTGCTGTATATCACACAAATAGTATTGTATATTTCTATATGAATCTATGTTTTGTAAATGCTTTATTTTACAGGGAGTTATCAGGGTGTTTTGTAGGATAGGAGGATTATTCAAGGGAGAAGTGTAGTGATGATAACAAAAGGATATAGAGAAATTTGTAGAAAAAGTATGAGGATAAGTGTAAATATTAGCATAAGATGCATTCACAAATCTATTATCAAAAAGTCACTATTTGTTATTACAAAAAAAACTTGAAATTTCATAATATATAATTGATAATGTATAAAAATTGTAATTAATGATTTTCTTATAAACAAATTAACATACTATAAGTTTTGACATCGAAAAGGGAAACTTACTTTCATTATTGTCGACTAAGTTTTGACATCTTCTAGTCAAATTTTCATCTTATTCAGCACCCTCGTTGCTTAGAGCAAGTTGATTCCATCTTATATGAAAAACTTCGAATAATATTTGAATCGGTTTTCCAATTTCTTTATTGTTATTCAATATTTACTCGTTACAAGAAATCGAATTTTAAATTAAAACTTATTTTCCGACGTTGCAATCGGATACTAGATTAACCAGTCAATCAAGTTCTTTAAAATTTTCAGAATATACTTGTATCAGTAATGTTAATGACGTGTTCATCAATTTTCCAAAAACAGTTTGAATCGTGACTCTATAATCATGGAAAGTTGTTGATAATATCTTCTGATAGAGGAAACTATTTTAATTTATTAGTTGATTTTAACTAAACAAAATATTGATTTACTAATATAGCCTTATAAAATGATTGGAATATATATATATATATATATATATATATATATATATATATATATATATATATATATATATATATATATATATATATATATAGAGTTAGTATTAAATGAAAATAGCAATTACTGTACAAATGTAAGACATAATATAGTCCTTTAGATTCAATAAATGAATGGCTGAGATCAAAATGACAGTTTTGTAAATAAATCAAAAAATTGAACGCGGGTGTTTTAAAAGATATCGTTGAAGGGCAAAAGCGTCAAAAGGAAAAACACATTCAAAAAGGTAATATTGCAGGTATCACGGGACACGATCATATCAAATCGCAACTTACACAGAGAATCACACTCCTCAAACCCCAAAATCGCCGATCATTGCGTAAACCACCATATTCTCTCAAATTAGGGTAAACTCGCATAAGAAATCCTTCAAAGAGACGAAATTAGGGTGCAGTCGCATACGAATTCCTTCAAAGAGACGAGTATTTCGAACGCAAATATGTCAAAAAGAAGAAGTAGCTACCGATTAAAGGAGAATACACAATTCAAGTTCAAAAACACTGTCGAAAACCCAATTACAGATGAGGATTTCGATGATGACTTTGTTGAACCATTTCCAGGTAATGTTTTCTATTACTAATTGTTTCACTAACAAAGTTCTACTTATAATTAACCTCATTCTCTGAGAAAAATGAAAACTAGGGTTTATGATTATGAGTAATGTCGTAAGTTTATTCTAATGAAATTGAAAAGGAATGTGTCATTCTCATAGAATAGACGTGATTATTTAACAGGGGGTTGTAATGAATTTACCATTCTCATAGAATTTGACATTCTCATAGAATTTGTCATTCACAGAGTATAATACGGTAAGTATTTTATAATGAGTAATGCAATTAATTTGTGTATTCTCATGGAAAAAAATGTATTGTCTGAGATGAACAGTATCTGCGAATCAATCGTATGCTAATGTACCAATTTGAAAACCCATAATTCTCATAGAATACGAGTATATTCATAAGAAAAAGTTATTATATTCTCTGAGCATGCAAGACATTGTATGTACTAATTTTAAAAAACCTGTAATCTAATAGAATGTTACCTTGTATGTAGTAGTTCTAAAAAAGATATTATATTCTGTGAGTATGTGACATTGTTTGTGTTTGAAAATATGGATATTCACTGAGAATGTGAATATCCATATTTTATACACATAATCTACACATAATTCTCAAAAATTTAAATTAGATTCTCAGAGAATGTGATTGACATTACATATGTTACAGTGGTTGTGTCTTGCATGCTCAGAGAATATAATAACTTTTTCTATTGAATATACTCGTATTCTATGAGAATGTGATTGACATTACATATGTTACAATGGTTGTGTCTTGCATGCTCAGAGAATAAACTACACATAATTCTCATAAACAACCACATAATGATTCACAGTTCTATTATCTGAGAATATTAAACTTAATGTCTTGCATGCTCAGAGAATGTGATTGACATTACATATGTTAAAGTGGTTGTGTCTTGCATGCTCAGAGAATGTGATTGACATTACATATGTTACAGTGGTTGTGTCTTGCATGCTCAGAGAATAAACTACACATAATTCTCATAAACTACCACATAATGATTCACAGTTCTATTATCTGAGAATATTAAACTTAATGTGTGACAATAATTCTACGAGCATGTATAACACATAGTGTTTGACATTGTAACCTAAATTTTGTTACCTTAATTGCAGGAAAACAAGCATCATCAACAGAGAATAAAAGTGTCAAAATTCAAAAACAACCAAAAGTTATTGACATTTCTAGTTCAAAGCCCAAAAGGAAGAAGGAAACAAAAGACAAGAAATCAAAGGATAAGGGGAAAAAGATTTTGAAAGATAAAGACAAAGTTTGCAAAAAAAAGAAAAAGTGAGGAACATAAAGACATGAAAGATAAACGAAGGAAGAAAAAGAAGATAGAAGAAGATGAAGATTCGGACAAAGAGTTAGAAAGAAATTATAAAAAACTGAAAACAAGAATGACACCCTTGAAATTTTCAACAGCTGTAAAGTCTTTGTCTACAATGCAAAAGGAGGCTGTCAAAAGAATGGGTCTAGGTAGTTTATTAGAAATAGACATAGGAGAGTTACCACCAATTTTGACCTACTACCTATTAGACAACTATGACCCGTCATCAAATAGACTTGTGTTGGAGAATGGGGCACTAGAAATTACAAAATACCTAGTATATGACATTCTTGGAGTTGCAAAAGAAGGTGTGGATTTGAACACATTACCATCTTGTGACCCACAAGATAAGCTGTTCACGGACTGGAAAGCACAATTTCCTGAAAAACGATACTCAAACACAACATATCTTGACTTGATTACAGGAACAAACATAGATAATCAATTATTCCGTTTGAACTTCTTATGTTTGTTTATCAACACGTTTGTGGAGTCGATGTTGATGGGTACAAGCCTTATCAAACCACTGGAGAAAATAGTGTTACTGGACGACTATTCAAAAATTGATTGGTGCGAGTACATAATGCAAAGCTTGAGATCAAGAAAAGAAGTTTGGAAAAAGGATGATCCAAACTCCTACTACACAGGACCAATCAATGTTATTTTGGTATACCACATTCTGTATTATTTATAATAAAAAAAATGAAACAAAAGAATACATTGAGAATGTACTGTATATAAACATTTAAATTATATTTATTATTTATAATATAAAATTAACATTTTCCTTAATCTGTATTGCAGATGACATGTGTTTTCCATAAACACATCAGGAATTGTTATGTTGAGAAAAAGAACACCATTCATTTCTCAAGTGACGACGTACAAGTTAAAAGAAATCCAGAAATATGAGTTGAAAAACAACAAACTGGGAAAGGGTCAACTCATTCAAAGAGAATCGAATGATGAAAGCACAGATGAAACAAATGAAGAATATCAGGATGAAGAGGTAAAGTAAATATGTATGTACATGTATGCTCAGAGAATGTACATACATCAAAATACAATAAACATATAAAATTTAAAGAATTGTCAGATAATATAATAAAAAAGTCGAATATATGAGGTCATTCTCTGAGCATAGTTGTACATAAATGTTAAATAATCTGATAATATGATATTATTATTAAACAAACAGTCATTCTCTGAGCAAACAGTCATTCTCATATAATATTACTGAACAAACAGTCATTCTCATAGAATATTATTGAACACACAGTCATTCTCATAGAATATTATTGAACAAACAGTCATTCTCATAGAATATTACTGAACAAACAGTTATTCTATGAGCATAATTTTACATAATTGTATACAATCATTGTTATATAATCTGATATAATTTTATCTATTTCAATAATTTTAATTATTTCAACATGTTTGATTTTTGTACACACAGGGATTTCTTGCAGTAATTGGGAATTCGTACGTTAACATATTGAATGAGAAGCACAGTATGGAGAAGATAATAACACATGGACTGTTGAAGTTTCCCAACAGCCAACAATTAAAAGATTGGAAAAGGAAGATAAGAAAAGAGTTCAAAATAGAAGAGATGGAAGAAAATTCTGATAAGAATAAAGACAATGTCTCAGAGTCTGCAACAGAAACGGATGATGAGATTGATGGGATGGGCAAGGGTAAGGAACTTGTATTGGTTGATGAACCAGCCATTCTAAACCAGGTGTCACCAGAAATGAAAGTGAGAGATGAGGAGTTTGATGATCAAGATGCTTACACAACTCCAGTTACCAAAAAGAATGAAGGGTGGGACAATTCAGAAAACTTATCAGCCACCCAATTCTTCAACCAACCAGGAGTGATGGATGAGGTTGCAAATCTAATGGCAAAGGCAACAGGAACAACTGAAGAAACAGTCCCTGAAAAAATTGAAAATAAAAATGCTAATGTGCCTTCCAAAAAAGGAGATGATGTGATGAAAGGAGCTAAAAAACAAAAAGGGGAAACACAACCACTTGGAAAAAGTAAGCGTATGCAAAAACCGGCACCTGCTTTGTGCTCCCCTTACGTAGAAAGATTAACCTCATGCGACAAGGTGAAGGCAGAAGAGTTAAACTTGTACAAAGCAATTTTATCATCAAACAAAGATGAAGAGTAAGATACATAGCTTTCATTTATATACATGTACATTCACATGATTTCAAACCAATAACAAATCTGTTTCATGTATACAGCGATTTCATTTGGGAGATGGATGATGTGGAACAACTAACACTTGGGCATGCATCATATTTTCAAGTTGATGTGCCCATACATTGGGCAATTATTGATTGTTGGGCTGCATATCTAAACATCCTAGAAAAATTCAAATCTGCAGAGGCACCTGCACGTTTGTTCTTTCACACTCATATGATGGTAAGTAGTCAAATTATTTTCCAAAGTTTAAGCCGTATTACACCGAAATAAGAACATTTAATTCTTTGAGAGTTGTGAACCTTTTATACATTCTCTGAGAATGAGTTGTTGATTGTCATTCTCAGAGAATACGTGTTGCTAAATGGGTAAATACTCATATATGACATATATTTTGCAGTCTGACATGCTCTTAAATGAAACTAACCTTGAGTTTAATCGGTTGGGAGACTTCATGGAAATGATGAACATGTACATCCCACATTGGGAAGTGAAAGCCAATTTGATAGATGTTGCATTGGTAAGAAAAACAAATCTGAATATATTTAGTATCGATTGATAAATTTCAAAAAAATAATCTCTTAAACATATGGTTTTGCAGGTTATTTTTCCAATCATTGATGGTGACAAATACTACATGCTATGTTTTGACTTAAAAGAAGGCAACTCTAAAATTATTGATCATATCAAGAGGAAAGGAACAATTGAGAGAATCTATGGGCCCGGACCTAGAATAGTGGTATGTTTTCAATATTATATTCATTCTCGTTTAAGTTTAAAAATTGATAACATGATTAAATTTAAATGCAGCAAAAATTTTTCTGTCACTGGTTAGCAAGTGTGTACCACCCTCAACATATAAAATTAATGGAAGATGAACCTTCAATAATGAAAATGGAGTGGCAAGTGAATGAACCAGGACCAGATTGTGGTATTTATCTGATGAGACACATGAAAAGCTACAGAGGAGAGGTAGCAGGAAAATGGAAAACAGAACTGACTGGCAAACAAAGGAACAACGCAAGCTACATAGGAAGATTAAGGTACAGATACATGTATAATCTGTTGACATCTGACTACAACTTGTACAGGGATGATGTTTTAACAATTGCATCCGAATATGCCAAAATGGATGTGTATAAAAAAGCAAAACTGCTTGACGAAAAAAAGGAAACGAGAAAAAAGAAAGTGTCTGATGAAGAATCCAAAGCTGCAAAAAAGGCAAAAGGAAAGAAGAAAATGGGATAGGATGAGGAGGTAGTTAAGAGAATGGTTTTTGAGTCTATAAAACAATTGGTTCAAATTAGTTTGGATTATTGTAGGAAGTTAAGACAATGTGTTTTACTGGTTAATTGTGGGTCTACAGAACAATTAGTTTTGATTTTGAATTCTGCATGTTTATATTAAATGGGTTTATTGGATGTTTCAAATTTTGTATCTGCATAATGTAATTCAAAAAGCATTTCAACATCCGTATTCTCATAGAATGGCAGGAAAGCATATTAATTGCTAGAACTGTCATCTTCAAAAACTAAAACAAATTCGTATTCTATGAGAATGGCAGGACACAGATTACTTGTTGTTACTGTCATCTGTTATCAATTATTCATAAAACAGTTGTACGCCAATTCTAAGAGAATATGATATAATAAAGTTACATAAAAAACTGTGATGCACCCCAACCACAAAAACGTTGAAGCTTTATCATAACCAAACAAAGAATAGGGAATATATAACATGATCACATGCACTCCCAATTTCACCCATCTTCAAACACGCCAAAACAATTGAAATGACAACACTATCTTTTTCTTTTCTTTTTTATAAAATATGAAATTCAAATAAAATTAAATTATATCAACATTAGGCTATAAATAGAAGCACATGTAAACTTCTTTCCCACACCTCCTCCAATCTAAAAAAAATGACATTAACCATAGGAGATCGTGTTGAAGTAAAGGGAAAGGATGCTGGCTTAATAGGTTCACTATATGCAGGTAGAATTCTCTCGTTGTCCCATGGAAGATATGAAGTGCAGTACGAGACACTGGTGAAGGACGACGGGACACCACTGGTTGAAGTCATCCCTAAAAAGAGAATCAGACCATACCCACTGGAGCTGGTGGCTGAATTCAAACTAGGGGAAATTGTTGACGCATGGTACCATGAAGGATGGTGGGTTGGCAGGTACATCCGACAAGATAATGATCGATATATAATACAGTTTGACCGAGGAAATGAGCTGTATTCATTCACTCGAAACAAACTCAGGCTTCACCAGGAATGTACTTTCGATGAAATGAACACCCAATGGATGTACTATAAACGTTGAATGGTGAATGTGTACCATTCAAATAAATAAAATTTGTCTTGTACTACTATGTTATGAAATAAAATTTGTCTTGTTGTACATATTCCTGTTAAACAAGTATTCTCTAAGAATGGGTTGTAAAAATTAGTAAAATCAATCAAACATGTTAACAGGAAACCATAATTCAATTTTAATATATGTCATTCTCTGAGAATAACATAAAAAATACAAAAAACCTTGAAACAGAAAACAGTAAACACAAAATTATTTGTTACCAATTCTATGAGAATGGAATAATACGAACTGTGGTTTACAGGAAACACTAAAACTAATAACAAATTGATTTCAATTCTCTGAGAATGCAATAAAAACATAATAACTACAATGGTTTTGGTTTATCAGGACAATTTCTTTTGTCATGGTGAACCATTTTCTTGCAACAATTACACAATCTTTTTGGTTTTGAAGATGATTCACCCAAAATTTCAGATTTACTCTTCAGCCTTTTACCTCTTGCGCCAGATCCTTTATTTCTAATATCCGAAGGATTCTCAATTTCAACTTCATCAGGAAGTGAAACACCTAAAATCTTCTCATACTCCGCTTTCCTGCTCAAATCTCCTTGATTAGATAGACTTTCACAAAATGTAGCTTTAAGTTTCTTCTGTTCTTCAAGGTACTCACATAGCTTCACAGAATCTTTACTTAACACATTGACACAATGATCAACCATGGAAAATATGTCAATGGCTGTCCGATCAACATCGCCATCGGTGTGTGAAGTTTTGAACCGCCGCCTCAATAATTCTGAAGGAATAACATCTTTGCACCATCGCCTACATATATACTGATTGGGAATTTCCTCATATTCACAAAACTTCATAACACAAAATATGTGCCTGCATAACAACCCATACTGTTGAAACTTCATACACTCACATGACAAAAATTGATCCTTCTTTAAATGCTTCACCTGACAATAATTCAACAAAAAACCAATTAGATAAAGATGAAAATTACAAAATCAAATCATATGAATACAATATAAGTTAACATACCTGATATGAAGAATCCTTATACAAAGAATCATAATGATATTCTTCAACGGTTGGGTTGTTAT
Source organism: Cichorium intybus (assembly GCA_023525715.1). Lineage (NCBI taxonomy): Eukaryota > Viridiplantae > Streptophyta > Magnoliopsida > Asterales > Asteraceae > Cichorium > Cichorium intybus. Next base: position 2,841,185 of record CM042011.1, on the reverse strand, counting down.
CTTCATTTAACACTTTCTTTAAAGTCACATTCTTCTTCTTCTCAAGGACATCGTAGTTCTCAACATCTTCATCCAAGTTGAAGCTCCTAATCAAACAAGTATTCTGAGATTGACACAACTCCTCCTGCACTTGGTAAAAGACTTTCCTTGTATACACTTTTGCAGCATGCCTTTCATATGGGAGACATGTCACCATTCTTGGATACTTTGAAGAAGTATTAAAATCAGCCAAGTTCTGGTTATGCCTTTGTCTCTCCATAAAAGAATCAAATGTCATCATAAAATTAAGAAGATATGACCCGGAAAGTGTAGAATTTTGAAAAGACCAATTTTGGCTTTCAGAAAATGAGGTTGTCCTCATTAACCCAGACATAGGAACATCCCTAAAGAACGCTGGTATCCAACACCTACGCATACCGTACATCTTCTTCAACCACTTGTTGTCAGATAGTTTAAAGTCATTAATCATGGCCTGCCATCCATCTTCTAATTCTGAAGCATGTAACTTAGAATTCCAAATCAAAGCATTAAATTGATCCTTGAACTGTTTGTTATTAAAAACTTCTGGAGGGACCTGTAAAGAATTTAAAATATAAACATAGTTGGATCAATTAAAACATATAACATGTAAAACATTCTCTGAGAATGACTCAGACAGATCAAATTTAACAAAACCATTCTCAGAGAATGGCAACTCATATGCTAAGAATAAAAACCCCCTGTAAACACAAAACCAAAATTGGTTTTTACAAAAATCTTTGAGAATGACATGAAAGTTCAAAAACCATTCTCAGAGAATGGATGAACATATGCTGAAAATAAAAACCCCCTGGAAACACAAAACCAAAATTACCTTTTACAAAATTCTTTGAGAATGACATGAAAAAAATATTTAAAAACCTCACCTTATAACCCAACTTTGTAGTTATATGCCACATACATAACCGATGATGCGACTCAGGAAAAACTTGTTCAATTGCTTTTTTCATAGCTGGATCTTGATCAGTCAACAAAATACTTGGATGTTTAGAAAACGATTTTCTGAAACATGTAAGTAACCATACATACGAATCCGTGTCCTCCCTACTAAGCAACCCCGCACCAAATGTGACACACTTTTTATGATTATCTAACCCTGTGAATGGTACGAATACCATATGGTACCTATAAACAATAAAATAACACATCAGCACCACAATATTCAATATAATATTCCCAAAAAATTATATAAATTACAATATCAAATCAGAAAATAAAACCAACATAATAACACACCATAAAAGCTAACCTGTTTGTATCAAAAGTTGCATCGAATGAGACTACATCACCAAACTCCCGATAGTTGTATTTTGCAGTCTCATCAGCCCAAAACAATGCATTCAATTGCTTGTCTTCAACCCTATATTCAAATGAAAAGTTTGGAGAATATTTTTCTCTATCCTCCATCAAATTCACAATCATTTGAGAATCACTACCCGCAATGAAACAATTAAGGTTGCGCATATAATTCTTGTAATCAATAGCCAAACCACCACGACTTGAACACCCACCTTGTATGCCAGTCATTAATCTATATGCCTTACCTCCTCCAACATTCTGTTTTGTCATGTTATAAACATAACTTTTCTGTGAAAAATCCAGTTCTCTACTAGCCCGTGATAGATGCATATTTGCTTTACTAATCAATCTATGGTTATGTATCTCAACAAAGTCATACACATAGTAACCTTGACCACCAGGTATGATCTTAAAAACAATGTGGGCCTTACATTCAGTTCTATGTAAATCTTTTCTTCTTTTAGTTTTCTTCATTTGAACATCCATAGTATCCACATTGCCAGTGTTTGGTTTCCCTTCCCGATTACATAATAAATGACGAGATGTAACCACATCATAAGTCGTCTTCTTAAGAGAACCTTTCCTTATATCAAAACCTCCTTGAAATGCATATTCCTTATACATTGTCACAGCAGCTTCTAATGAAGGATATTGAATTCCTTTTTTGGGCTTGATAAGATCATCTGTTCTTGGTATCCAGTATGGTGTCCCACCAGGAGATACAAAATCATTACTAAAAACTGATTCTTCTTCATCTGAAAATTCTAAAACACAATGAAAACTACATTACAATATAATCATTATCATTAAATAAACACATAACCAAAAAATTCCATTACAATTGATCCGTTATTGACTGTTCTATATAATTTTTACTTACCCATTCTAGTAGAATGTAATTCTGTGTCAATATCCCCTGCAGGTATTGAAACATTTTCAGATTCCTCTGTTCCTGCATTGATTTCAAATGGTTCCTTGCTACTTGTTTCACCATGCTCCATCTGTTTCTCAAATAAACATCCAAACAAATAAACATCCAATAAATATACATCTGTAAAATACTTTTCCAACATTAAATAACCAAAATACAAATAAATAGATACATATACTCTCTGAGAATGAAAGCCATATCGAATTAATAATCCAAAACATCATTATACTTATTACATATTTTTCAATACATCTTATTCTTAACCAAAAACTATAAAACTAGAAGGATCTAAAAGGACAATTCCTGCTATCATGATCAGCAATCTTATTACAAAATTTGCAAAATCTCTTATAATGACTCCTAAAATCTTCCATGTTGTATCCATCATCATCAAAATACAAGTCCCTTGAAAATTCCAATCCTACAATCATCAAAACGCATACACCTATCCAAAAAGCCATATAATCCTGAAAACCAACATTCATTTAAAAAAGTTATTAGTTAATTCTCTTATAATGTCAATAAACAACTAAAACACTTAACCATTCTCATAGAATACACATTGACTAGCATAAACCATCACCATTCTCGTAGAATGCAGTTACACTAACATGTATATACATCATTCTCATAGAATGCTCTACATCTCCTGTGTCGTAACTAGACAATTCACTGGTTTACGTAATTCACATCAGAATTCAGAGCAATTATATAAAATAAATACATAATTGGCTATATTATATCAATCGCAAAAAGGAAATATCTCAATTATTATCATACGCACAACACGATTATCGAAATCACCAAGAATCGTAAACAAAAATCATACTTGTGTGGAATTCAATTGATTGTCTACGCAATGTTCAACTGGTACTGTCAATATATAATCGCTTTGATCATACGACAACCACAAATTCAGTATTTATCAACAAAGAATTGATTCTCGAATCAATTTACTTTTACAATTGATTCAGTTATCGATTTTGATTTGATTGCAATCTCATTAGCGGTTACGAACTATCTCATTAATTATTATTCATATTAATCTTATTTAATTAAGGAGACTAGCGTAAAATACCGATCCTAACCTTCAACCTGCAACGAACGTGATTCGGCCGTATGATCGCACAGTATTTGCAATCCGCATTTGAACCTACATCTATATATATATATATATATATATATATATATATATATATATATATATATATATATATATATATATATATATATATATATATTATATATATATATATATATATATATATATATATATATATATATATATATATATATATATATGGCTAGGTTATAATAAGAATGACAATTACTGTGTTACCTTGTAACCAAATCCTGGCCATCGGATTTCATTCTCGTAACAATGAAAAAAACACATTCTTAACAGAATAAGTTTTTGACATAATGAGTTCTTACCATTCTTAAAAGAATGAACCAAATTTTATACATTCTTAAAAGAATGTGTTTTAAATGAGTGGTCCAGATTGAGTTTCAATGTTACACAATACTTGTATGGATATATTTGATCCTAGCCCTATATATATATATATATATATATATATATATATATATATATATATATATATATATATATATATATATATATATATATATATATATATATATATATATATATATTATAAATCGTATTGCCCCAAAGGTACAAATATAAAGCAGTTAACACAAAAGTTACAAGTCTTTTAATGCACAAAATCCACGGCGGTTTTCTCATCCCAATCCCACTACTTCCTTCTTCTTCTCCCCCACGTTCTGATACAAACCTCCCACGAATCGAAAACTTCTTCTCCACGATCATGCTTCAACCGTCTCCTCTATCGGTTTTCTTCCCACGATCTCACATCCCCACGATCTGTTCTCCACCTTCACCTTCTATCCCCACGTTCCGTTCTAAACTTCTCCCCACGATGTCTACGTCTTCATACCTTCTCCGCGATTTCAGCCATTATCTCCACCGATTGCATCTATAAAACCCTTTCGCTGCTACCTCACCATCGTTTAACACCATCATCGTTTACGCTTTGGCTGTTGTATGGTTTTGAAATTGTTACTGCATCACAATTCGTTGTCTTCTTTTAAGCCCTACAACCCTAAACTAATTGCTTTACATGTGAATTGCAGGTTCATGGATGCATCTAATTAACTATTTAGGGTTATGCTTCTCTGAAAATTATTTTTAATTACTCATCTGCTAACGTTTTAGGGCTTTTTTGTTCTATCATTGCAAGATAAACGAGTAGTCACCGTCAACTTCCTCTTCAATCGACAGCATCGCCGGCCACCAGAGCACCAGTGCATCACCAACCGACCACCAAACCCCTAAATTCTCTACCCACCTCTACTAAAAAACCCTAAAAAGTCGGCCTTCACCTCTACCGCGACCGCATATCATCGTCCTTCGCAACCATGACTACGATCTTCACTCAGCAACCTAAATTCCTCCGCTTATACACTGTCTCTTCTCCTATCTTCGTCTTCTCTCTCACATCTATTGCCACCTTGAAGTTATGAAAGCAGATATATCGAATCTAGGTATATTTACGATTTACGATTTGATATTCAATTCTTTTTCTTTTTATACATCTTCATCTGATTCTAAATGACCTTTCTATACATCGTTTTTGGTTATTGATTTCTAGAATTAGAGGCTGAGTACGATTTCCAAAGTAGAAGCTTAAATGGAAGCACATGTTAGATACCAATTTCAAGTAAGCATTCAGTAGCCCTAAACCACACCACAATGATCATTGCTTCTTCCCTCTTATTCGTTTCTTCAAAGTTTTCATATACATATACTTCTACACACATATATACTCATGCACATACATTTTTTTTAAATTATGTCCATATCTTGATGGAATCTTGACAAATGTTTTCTCCTGGTTTTGCAGGTTTATATATACTTGAGGCATTTTTTTTCTCAAGATGACTGTTGTATGAATTATTGCCAAGCATGAAATTGGCCGGTGAGGTCTGAGTTATCTTTCTTTTTTTGAACAAGTTTATTCTTTGTGTTAGTGAATCATTTGGATGGTGCTGTAGGAATATGCGAAGATGAAGTTTTAATTTAACCTCATGCATGGGTCTTTATATTAAACTGATCTTTTATCTTATTAACCTTTTATGGGTGGTTGTTTGTCGTAAACAGTTTTTGGTTGCTAAAACAGAAAGATTTCACAAAGAACAGTTGCAATTGATGGATGTAGCCATAAAAGTAAGAGATTGTTGGATTCTAATATCCACTATGCTTATATTATCGTTTATGTTGATTCATACAAGTATTAAAGGAAAAAATGTATCTCATTGGAAAATATCATATATCTATGAGAAGAACATCACAAGAATTTCAATAATAGAAGTATGATAGTATATTATTTTTAACCATTTATAGTCTGGTGATTTTATTACCATGAGTCAATTCTCTCGCTTTACTTTTTCTTGGTACCATACATGAGATATTTCACTTTTCAGATTGATGATTATAACATTCATAAAGATGTACCATACATGAGATATTTCACTTTTCAGATTGATGATTATAACATTCATAAAGATAGGTATAGACTCAGCAACCTAAAATGATTGTAGATGATGGAGGTGGTATGGATCACAAGGGAATGCGCAAGTGTTTGAGCTTGCGATGGTCCACACAAAAGTCAAACAGCTCAATTGGACAATATATGTGAGTATTAAAAACTATTTTGATCTTTAAACCGTAGTTACAAAGGTAACGATGATCTAATGTTGTATTTGGGTATTCTTTTTGTTTCTTATGTTAATTTTCTATCTTTTATCCTAAAACCAGGTGATGCAACCAATTGGATGTCCTAGATCTGCACTTTTTTATCTTAATTAAGCCATGTTAACTCTTGTTCATGGCGTGTACTCAGGTTTGCATTTAATTATATGAATGATTTTCGTTAAAGCTTAAAAATCATGGATGCTTAAGCAATATTTTTCTTGAAAATATTGTATGAATCTAACATGTTCACATATTAAACAGGATGCAGTTCATGATGCATCTAAACAAACAAAAATTCTCTAAGTGCAAGAAATAGCAAGTTAGCAACATACTTTTGTTTAGTTGTTATCAGAACATTCAACTTTCGTTTGTTTCTATTACAACATTAAACTTTCAAATTTTTTCTATTAGGGCTGTATACTTTGAAAATCTACCCAACTATAGCATATAACTTTCATTTTTTTTTCATATTTGAACACTATAATTTGCAAAGTTTACCCTTTGTCTATAAATGACCTTTTTACCCTTTGTCTATAAATGATAAATGACCATTGTACCTTTTGTCTATAAATGACCATTTTTCCCTTCGTTTATAAATGACCATTGTACCTTTTGTCTATAAATGACCATTTAACCCTTTGGCTACAAACAATGTTTATTTTATGAACCGTCTAAATGAGAAAATGACCATTTTACTCTTTGTCTATACTTGATATCTATTCCTTTTTTGAATTGAATGATCTCATATTACCCTTGGTTGATAAATGACTATTTTACACTTCAGGATTGCAAGATCATTGAGGGACAAAGATGCGCAAAGGGCCTCAACAATAAGCAGATAACTCTGTTGCTAAAATTTTCATGTCAGAGGCCTAAAGAAGAAGAAAAGGAAATCCTACAGGTTTGATAAGTTGGAGATGTTCCCTTTTAGTATGCCAGTCTTTTACCTGATTTACATCTCATATGTTAATGCAAGAAATAACAAACATATTTGTTTATTAAACTACGTTTATTTCTTTGTGATTTTGTGACTTACCCACTTGGTTTTCTGATTTGGTACTCTGCAACCTCGACTTCCCCACCCCACTTCCCTGATCCCCTCATTTTGTTATGACATCCCACGCTAAAAAGCTCTAATTTTGTTCCATGGCCTTGTGGAATTACTTTCTAAAGCGTTTATTGTTGATCATACATCTTCTATAATGTTTAACAAGTAGCCAAGAGTCGTTCAGGTATAGTTGGCTATTTATAATCATGTAGCATATGCTTTGGTTGGACGGATTGTTGGCTGCGTGTGTTTGTGTGATCTGTGTGATTTGATCTCAGTGGGTATGTGTATGTGTATGTGTGTGATCTGTCCAGGTGCTGCTGATGTTTGATTTTTCCCTTATCCTGGCTTTAGTTCAAAAAGTTACGAGCTACTTTAATTGTTTTCTTTATTTTGGCAGTCTACCTTCGTCTTCTGTTGATCTGTGTGTGTATGTATGGTGTTGATTTAAAGAATAAAAGTGTGGGTTTTCATGATACTTCTGCTTCCAATATCCTTGCTTGATGTGGTAAATTTAATTTACTAAATGCTTTTCTACTTCCAAAACTATGAGACAATTGATGGCAGTACTAAAAGGGAGTTTAGCCATTCAAGACTTGATAAGAAAAAAATAGAAACAATCTCTAACTTATTTATATTTGAAATAAAAATGTACTTTTAGTTTCAGCAATTTGCTGGAATCAATGGTTTCCGGAAGCTGCTAGAGCCATGGTTCTTCAAGGTGCAAAATTACTATTTTACCCAACTGCTATTGGTTCTGAACCAAAAGCTGAAGGTCTTTTTTCACGTGACCATTGGAAACATGTAATGCAAGGGCATGGTGATTTTTTTACATGTGCAATTTTTACGAGTAAAAGTTAAAAGCTAGAAATAGATATGTACTTTATAACATTTAGATGCACTTTTTACAATGTACAATATCTTATTCAATTTGTATAACTTTCATCACTTGCACGGTCGGAAGCTATGTTTACCCATTTTGGTCACTTCTCTTATGGCGCAATTTAGGTATATTTGGTCTGCACTTGAATTAACATGTATCTATATCATCATTTTAAAATTTATTGGTATTTTTTATTTTTTCTATTTTGCCCTTGTAGATCGCTTTCACATTTCTGTTTATACCTGGCACTCATACTTGTGTATATGGGCTACAAAAATTGACTAAAACAAAACACTTGCCATTTTGGACAATATATTATCATTTTGTGTGGCAGTTATCTAATATTTGGAAAAATTTCCTTATCACTTTTAAATTTCAGTCATACTTGCATTCATTAAAGACGTGTACATGTTGATATATGGTCAACCAGTCAAGGAGTATCATGACTATACTTTGAGGCACGTGCTTCTTAGATAGGTAAATGTTTTTGCTTATATTTCTCTTTAAACTTCAGTTTAAATGAGAAGTAAATTATTCTTTTAACATGTGTACAATGTGTACAAGATTTTCTTGGTATGGAATTAACATCATGCTGGATTGGGATCTTACCTGGAAGCTTGGCCAAAAGATTGCATCAAGCTAATTGGTAAGTGCTTGAAGCAGAATATGGTTCCCGAAAAGATCGTTCATCACATCGTTCAGGAGCTTCTAGGACTAGATGATAGAAAATGTTCGGATGAGGAAAACGGAGAGGCGATATGCCAGTTCTTCAACACCATAGCCAAACAGCAAGACGAGAGCTCAAAGGTCTTTATGATGTAGTAGTCAGAATGGAACTTATCAAAACATTCCCTGATTTATCCAACACGTGTTTTGTTTTTTTAATAGCTCCTACGTGCTTTATTGTTATTATTATTATTTTATCTTTTATGTTTATATTTGTGTTTATCCTTTGTAGTTTTTGAATGCAGGTAAGATAAATGTTGTGAAGTTTGATGCTAGCTGATGCATTAGACAGCATGTCAAAAGTTACCCAACAATCCAAGTATGAACATGTACTAAGGCTTAAGAGGCTACCTGAACATTTTCTGGGAATCTATGCTGGGTTTTTTCTGCTTTATGTCTTTTGTCTTTATGCCTTTGATTTCTAGAGGGAAGCTGCTAATTTTGACAGGGTTCATGGTTATCTAGAATGAGCCCATGAGTGAAGGAGACTGGCTACAGGCGAGTTACAGCTTGACCTTCAACACCTACAACAACTAGAAATTGATGTGGCAAATGTATAAGTTTTAGGTCATGCTTTTATGCCGTTTTCGTTGCTGCTACTTTTATGATACTTCCATTGCTAATAATTATTGATAAAATTATGTATATGCGATACTTAATATTGGGCTTGGTTACGAAGCTGTGTAAATAAAATAAAAAACATGATCATTTAGCAAAACTAGAAGCATGGTGAAAAATGAGAAATTTGAAATTGACGTTTGAAAACACTACAAAAAAATATGGGGAATAATGATAAATAATGGCTACTCATTTAAAATCAAATAAATAACAATAACTAATGCCAATTGAGAAATAAAGTCGCTAAATATTTGGGACGATAACCATTATGAGTTAACTGATTTTTATTTAATCATTTCTTGGCAACAAAAAATAAATATGGTAGTTTTTACTTTCAAATAAACAACTTAGTATTCGGTAATTAAGGATAATTAACAAAAGTTAAAAAAAAAAAGCAATTGCCATGTATAAATATCACTTATTTAATTGAAAATATCCATTTCTATAAATTATCCTATGTAGCTATATCTAAAATCAACACTTTCTTATGGTTATCAATTGTTTCTTTTTTGTTTATTAACTTTAGTACAGATTATTTAACTTATCTATTGTTTATTACTGCATGTTACCTGGTTATCAATTATTTCTTTTTTGTTTATTAACTTTAGTACATATTATTTAACTTATCTATTGTTTATTACTACATGTTACCTGGTTATCAATTGTTTCTTTTTTGTTTATTAACTTTAGTACATATTATTTAACTTATCTATTGTTTATTACTGCATGTTACATGATTTCTCGATTACATCATCCTACTTTAAAGTCTATCTTCTTTGAATTCCCATATAATGGAACTAACAAAGGGTATATTTGTCTTTTTGTTGTCCCTTAGTGAATCAGTTGGGTATTGTAGCAGATTTCAAGGGGTATAAGATACATATCAGCTCACGTACGCTCAGATTAAGAAGATAAAACCATGTAAATTTTATGTTAGTTTGTGTGAAAAACGTTTAAAATCAGAAAAATATGATGCTATCACAATGTGCTTCATTTACAAACTTTTGGCTTAAATCAGTTCAATTACAAAGATAAAACTATGATGGTACAATATTTAAAATGACATAAGCATAGTGCTAATTTTGCACAAACTAACTTTTGCGTTTTAAGTGTTTACGGCAACCAACTTTTGCATTTTATAGTTTTTAGCAACTAACTTTTGACCACTTGGTATTTGCAAAATTGCCTAATTTCCAGCATAATTGCAAAGCTTGAAATAACTTGGATTTTACAAAATGCCTTATTTGCAGCAAAATTCTGTTACTCGAAACAACCAAACTTTAAAACTCACTTTTTACCAACCAACTTTGAAAGGAGGCAACTTTATAGCAATGTACTTTAGCACAACTATGTTTTTTAGCAACCGACTTTCACATTTATTTTTTAGGCTTGTTGCAACAGTAACACAAGGGTCAAATAGTAATTAGCCATCATCAGAAGACACTTGCACAATAAAATTAATATTTGGTCCTTGAGTTTACGTTTTTTTTCAATTTTGGTCAAAATTTCTGTTATTTAACTTGAACCAATGACCAATATCAATAGACACAAACACATTATGTTATTTAAGCAATGTACTTTCATTTTTTTGTTATTATGCGTTTTATCAATTTACTTACTACAACCGATTTAACCAATCTACTTTGAATTTATTTGACAGTTTTGGTCCTGTTCACTGAAACCGAGTTTATGAGATTCTATTTCATAAACACACACACACTTAAAACCACAGACAAACACTGAAACACAGACTCATAAATACTATAATATATTTTAATGTTGCGTTTGTATTAAACGTGGGCCTTTTTATAAACTTTTAGTTCAAACGGTAAAATTGTCATTTTTTAAAATGGTCACTTTTAGTTCGAACCAGAAAGGGACCAACAAAGAAAAACTTCATTTTTTTTTTGTTTTGATCATAATGTTTGGAAGCACTAGAGAATCAATATCACATGGATATCAAAATTTAAAAGACACACACAAAAACAAGTCATTGGTTGTAGTTTGTCTAATGGTGGTTACCATTTCACATGGATATCATTTTCATTTGATTAAACTAAGGGACCAGAAATAGAAAAAAAAAGTTAAAGGTCATTCTTATTTGGCAGATTTGGTCCCTAATAATGAAGTACAAACCTATTTAACTGTTGTGGTAGTCTGTGTGTGTGTGTTGCTATGTGATCGAACCAGAAATGGACCAAAAAAATTTTCTTTATTTTTTTTTGGCATTTTTTTCATACTTAATATTATATATTGTTTTAGAATATAAGGGGTGATCTATATAAGAATATTTTTTACTTTCATTTAAGGACCAAAATTGCCAAAGTAAAACAAATATTTATTTATCAATATTATTTTGCAATTTTGGTGTCTGACTTCAATATAGCGTTTAACATAGTGTGTACATTCTGTAAACATGATTGTACTTATACGAATATATTTTGACTTTTAACCGTACAATTATAAAATGGAAGGACGGATGGATCAGAACATGATGATTGAGATACTTTTACGAAGTTCGTTAAAGACTATTGGTACGCTACGATGTACGAACAAAGAAATTCAACATTTGACATATCAACGAAATGTAGTGGATCTCTTTAGGAAACGGAACGCTATTGTCTCGAGTTTTTTTGTGTGATATAGGAAACCTTTTCTCTCTCTAAAAACATTGTTTGACCCGTAAACTTTTCGATGTACGTTGATCTCAATGACTTTTTACCTGATCCGTGTAGAATTGTCGCCTCTTCGGAACAGGAAATCATTGTGACCGAATTTGGCCATCCAACAGATAACGACTTAGCTGTATTCCATGTGTGTAAACCAACAACCAAGTAGTTTCAAGTACTTCCCAACCCCGAATCTAAATATTATACGTTTAAGGCTGCCATTGTGAGCATTGGTGTCAAACCGTTGCATTATAAGATCTTCCGGTTGTCATTCTCTCTGACATGGTTAGTGACTATATTTGAGACGTATAAAGAAGTCCTATATGATGAATAAGGTACAATCGAAATCTTAATAATTTACAAGTATTTGTATATGTATTTAATATAATGAATTAATGGATAAAAGGAAACAACGCCTATATGTATTTTCAAGTTCAAAATTAGCTAAAAGTCTACAAATCGTAATAAGGCTCATAAATTTATCTTCAAAAATGATGGTTTTTGTTTTTTTATTAATATCATATTCTATGGATTTGACTATTTGACTATCTTTTGGCAGGTGAAGACTGTTTTTATAGATGGCCTGCCAGCTTCACAAGTTGTGCTTTTTTAATTGAGTTTGTGTGTGCTTTTGTTCAATTTACAGGTGAATTATAACAAGTCTGGGTTAAACGTTTGTGTAATTTTGTTCAATTTGCTGGTTAATTTTCTCATATTGGCTTTAGTTTAACTATGGTCAAATGTGTGCTTTTTTAACTAAACAATAAAGAGTAACTAAAATTACCGGTTTGAGTGTTGTCAATATTGGCTTTAGCTTACCATGCTCGCATCTAATAGGGTTGGATTTTTGCAGGATATACAACAACCAAGAAATTCTTATGCTCATGTGATAGCCAAACAACTACACGTAATCAACCAAAATATCCACATCTAACAATTTGAAGTAGTCAAATGGACAATAGTAGTTCTAATTTTGGTTTATTTTTTTATCGAACTCTAATGTATTTGTTTAATCTAAATATTTCATGCTTGATGGTTCTTATATACAATATAAGACTGATTTGTTGCTTTTTTGTTTTAAAGGTTTGGTGCCGAAGAGATATTATATCAGATTTTAGGTTTGATGCTAATAAGGTAAACGAGGATTTTGCATTTACCTTACACAATCTACTGCTTTAACTGTGTAGTTTAGTGCTTCTTATGTGATTTACAGGATGTGTGTGTTTTGCAGTTATATGTCTTTTGATGTAATATATGTAGCCTGGAATCAGGTAAAGCTTTTTGATTTCTTACAAAGTTCTACATACATTGACAATGGTTTGCATCACCAACATTTGCTTGACAAGTTAGCACAGTTTTTGTCTGTTGATGGATTATTTTCAATGTGATCGACTGTTTTTCTCTCAAAGTTCATTATTTTAATACTTATTTGTGGATCACTTAGTTTCGTTGGTGAAAAAGGAGACCTTTGTGGTTTTATCGATATGGTTGGATAACTTGGACTTCAATTTTTCGAGATGGCCACTCTTAAGACAACTTTTTAAAACTTATAAGTTTATAATTTCAAATTGGTAATTAATGATGTTGGAAAAATATATTATTATGGTGGTGGTAGTTTTCGCATAACTTATTTACATAAATTGTGTGGTGGCAATCCCTACAAATATAGAAAAGAAATTGCATTATGTAAACCGAGTTGGTTACGTTGTGGTGTGTGACTTTGTGGTCTCAATTTTTTACATTTTTTGTTCTTCTTAAAAGTCTATGAATGTTAATTACCATAACAAAGAGACTGAAAATATTCAAAAACCAAAAAGAATAAATGATAATGATAATAATAATAATAATAATAATAATAATAATAATAATAATAGTGAAATTGAAAAGTCAATACGTTTGTCGTTTTTTGGTGTCAATATATTTTCGACACTTAATTTTTTAGACCTTTCGTCATCGTCACAGTTAAGTTTGCAAATTCCTTTATTAAAAACAATGTTTTTATATCATCACTGTTATTCTATTTTATTTTATGTTTTGTTTGATTTGGTATTTAGATTTTTTTTGTTGTATTCAAGCAGTATCTTGTTTCTTTCCAGATACCGGTGTTTCACAGATATTATTTTCCTTGCAGCAATCTTCTAGCAGTAAATGGTTTAGCAAGACAGAACATAATAGTACAGGTAGTATTCTAGATTAATTAGTTTAATTGATGTTTCATAAGATGTGAGTATCTGACATATGTGTTTTTTTAATTAAATTATGAGAATTTGGTAGAATAATAAACTTACCATCGATCTTGACCAAGAGTTGACCAAAGAAACTCCCTTCACTGTTTTCAGTTTTTCTCACTACCCAAATGTCATTTCTTTCTAAAAAGGGTTAACTGTAAGAATATGTTCTCATCGGCGTTTTTTTTGTAACAATAATACATGAAAATGTGCCTTTCTTTAATATAATTTCATCTATTTTATTCTTAATTTAATTGCTTGTAATAGTCAGGAAAACAGACCCCTCTTCCTAACATATAAATCAAGCAAAAGAAGAATCATTTATGGTTCAATCAGAATGATGGGACCTTCCATATCATCCAGCTCAAAAGTCGGATCCATTAAGCCATTAGCAGCCTCCTCATCATACATATTTGATGATACATTACCTTCCAAAGGTATTTGTTAAATTATTCAAAATAACATTGATTTCAATGAAAAAGAAAATGTCTAACTAGATTGTTCTTAAACACTTCAGATGTTCTTGATTTATGGCACAAAGCTGATGTTGTATGTTTTGACGTGGATAGCACTGTGTGTCTGGATAAAGGCATTGGTGAACTTGCTGAGTTTTTTAGAGCTGGGAAAGCTGTTGCTGAATAGTCTACTAGGTTAAAATTGTCTTTTGTACTTAATTAAAAGTATTTTTTCTTTTTACGGTTTATGTTTATAATTATATCATTTTGTTCGTGTGCTTACAGAGCCATGGGTGGTTCAGTGCCTTTTGAAGAAGCCTTAGCTGCCTGTCACTATTCAAACCTTCATTATCAACAATTCAATATTTTCTTGAAAAGAGCCCCCCAAAGTATGATGCCCTGAAACCCTAAACCCTAAATTGTAATAAAGAGGCATGTTAACTTTTTTTTTTGCTTTTGATTTGGTAGACTTTCACCTGTTATAACGGAATTGGTCCAAAAGCTCAAGGGAAGTGGTAAAATTGAATACTTGATCTCTGGTGGCTTTTGTCAAATGATCAATGTAAGCAATATGTTAATAAAAATAACTATTTTGAATGATATATTTTTTATGGGTAAATTGAAGGGAATTGCAACGTACTTTACTCTTTACCAATATGGGCAGTGCAATTCATTTTTTTACCATAATAGCATTGTACTTGCATGTCTTTACCCTTAATAGCATCATACTTAGATTTGTTTTATAGATAATAGCAACATGTAATTCTGCAGTAGCAACATGCTTGAAATTCCAGGTTTATGCTACAGTGAAAGTGATGATGGCTGGGTTTTGGATCCTAATCTGACATGTGAGGTGGGTTTCCGTTATGATGTTTCTTAAACTACATCACACATAGGAACATTTAACACACATCTTTTTTTTCTGTTAGACTAAATTGCCCCTGCCAAATATTATCTAATACGCGTTGTTGTTATCTGTTTTCTTCTTCTTCGTTGGTTACGACTCCCCGATTGTAAGAAGGTATTTCTATTGTTCCCCGTCTTTCATTTTTCTATTTTCTTATGTTTTTTGTTTTTCTGCTAATTTGCATTTTCCTCTGAAATTGTAGTCTGCGACTTAGCTTAATTCACAGGCAGCCGATGTTTTTCAATTTGTGGATTAATTGCATTTACTACTTAGTTTAATTTAGGGGGTGTTTATTTTGATGTTTTAAACTCGATATCATATATATCAGCACCGTCAAACATTTAATTTATAGAATCTTAGTTTATAGATATATAGACCTCAATTTCTTGGATAATTAGACCCAATAATTTTTATCCCAATTGTTGTTGTGTGGTGTACCTCACTCTCAAACGTGTTTCTAATTTTTGTACTTTTTATATTTAACGCAAAGTAACAACACAAAATTTTTTCAAATGCAAAACAAGAAGCATGCATAGTTGTTTCTAATACAAAATTCCCTTGTGATAATAGACAAGTACCCTAAAAAATATTGTACAATGTATATTTAACGTAAAATAGCAACGTACATTTGTTTTTCAAACGCATAACAAGAAATACGCATATTTGTGTCTAAATCAAAATAACACCCCTCTCCAAAATCCTAATCATTGAAACATAACTATTTGTCGTAAGAAAACTATTCACCGCCCCTGTTGGACGATGCATTTGACTATAAAACTTGATATCACGATGCATTTGACTATTTTTTACCATAATTACTGCAATAATCCATTAGCAAAACCAAACCATTCAATGCATATCAAAATATAGTTATTCAACGACAAAACTAATCATTGTACCTTGCATTCGACATTTGATGAAAGGAAAATAATCGTCATCCAAAAACTATTCAGGTAAATGAAATTAATGGTCGTCCGCTGCATAGCGTGTGTACACACCAACTTCTTTTTCAATTTAAAATGACCAAATAAAACAGTTAACTGTCTACCCATTACTAACCTAACCAACCTCGACACCCCCTCCCCCTCCCCCCCCCCCCCCTCCCGCCGCATCGCGCGGGACGCCTGCTAGTATATATATATATATATATATATATATATATATATATATATATATATATATATATATATATATATATATATATATATATCATGAAATTTCACAAGTACCACCTAAATACATGTCAAATGACCAATTCATATTATTATAATCCACTCTTTTGGCCTAAAAATATAATATATTATCATGGTATTTAGCTTTTATTCGAATTTGCATATTAATATTGGGTCAAAGTCAAAAGAAAACTAATGGAAAGAACGATGTTCCCCATTTGAATGATTATATTAATGACTAATGACACCCTTCTATTCTCAATACTTCCATTTATGGCCATTGGAATACTTTATAAATAAGATTTAACATTGAATTAGCCATCAAATGACCAAGGGAATCCCACTCCTTACTTTTGACCAAACAATAGGCATATATATTGATTTCATGTGTTTCTCAATGCTTGATAATATATAGATTTTGTTAGTCCATGTGGTTCATGTAATAGTTTATTTTGTATAAAACTAAACAAAAGTTTCTTTTTTAAGGAAAATTTACGAGTCTTCACAAAGAAATGCTTAATGTAAAAATCAAAAATGAATCTTTTACAAAGAATATGTTAGATAATAATTAAATTACACATAGGCACCTTTTATCAGTTTTGATATGTTATTGTTGTGTGATTCATTTAGTGTTGGAATTTTTTTCTTTGGATGAACTATTAAATCATCATACATATCGAAGCTTGGAATCTCTAATAGTGTTTCTAGGATATTGTTTCTAATACACACTTTTCGCCCTTAAATAGTATTTTAATATTTGGTCACTAACATAAGATTCTATGAGGTGAGTCTCAACTCTCAATCCATTTTGAAGGCTATGTTTGGTATTTTCTGAGTAATGTTTGGTAAAATAAAAGAGAATTTATAGTATTTTTTTAAAAGACTATTTATACCGGTATATCAACGAACTTTTTAATTCTCTTAAATGCATCAATTATCAATTAATTTTTTTTTGAAAGTGTGTTTACTATTGGGAATAAACACATATATAATTAATCTCATTTATCATATTTCAAAAGCTAATAAAAAAATTAACGTCCAAAACATTCATAATTTTGGTAAATGAAGTCTCCAAAAATCACAGATCTGCAGAAATTTCTCAAAACTATATACTTTTTTAGTATATTTGTAGATGGCCTCGGATTTTAGCAAATGTCATCTGCAAAAAAGTGTAATGGGTCAAGATAAGGGTCCGACCATGGTACCTCGGAAGAGTGAATTGGCTATCGAGGACAAGCGTAATGTTAGAATTAGACTAAATGCATCATTGAGGTTTGCGACACTACCACTTGTTAGTAGCGACGCGATAGCAAATTGGTACACGACGGGGTATCGGTGCTTGGGACTTTTAGCGATGGTATCCCGAGTAGATAGCGATATAAAGTGCTTTTAGCGACGCTATGTGTAAGAGTTAGCGACATTATTGTGGTTGGACATGGCTTCAAAGGTCTTAAGTCGGTCATTCTGGCTGTGGAAGCCGTATTGATTCAAGAGAAGGAGGGAATGAGTTCCGAAGCATTCAAAGCATGGATTTGAAGGGAAAATACCTAGAATTGAAAGATTGAAACATCTCTTTCATCATTATACAAGTAAGTTTTGGATTTCTTGTGAAACTAGAATTGGAAAGGGTGGGACTAATGGGTTGTAAACCCTAGCCGTAATATCTAGGGGTGCAAATGAGCCGAGCCGGCTCGTGAGCTACCTGGGACCGGCTCGATAAAAGATCGGCTCGAGACCGATTTTAAACGAGTCCGAGCTTAAAAATAAGGCTCGTTTATTAAACGAGCTCGAGCCGAGCCTGTGCCACCAAGCTCGATTAGGCTCGCGAGCCCTAAACGAGCCTATATATAATATTATATTATATTATATTATATTACATACATATATATATATATATATATATATATATATATATATATATATATATATATATATATATATATATATATATATATATATATATATATATATATATATATATATATATATATATTAAAACATATTTAACCATTAGAGTAAACGAGCTCGAGCCGAGCTTAAGCTCGTTTAGGCTTATTAAGAATTAAACGAGCCGAGCCCGAGCCCGAGCCGAGCCTGTATATTTCTTAACGAGCCCGAGCCGAGCTTGGGTCCATAAAGCTCGTAACCAGCCGAGCCCTGTATATTTCTTAACGAGCCCGAGCCGAACTTGGCTAGGCTCGGGCTCGGCTCGGCTCGTTTGCACCCCTAGTGATATCTCATAATAATCATTTTAAATGGACTAGACACCAAATCCACAAACCGCAAACGCTTATATCAAATTTTGAAAATTAAATCCTAACCACAACAATCATTTCTGTAATTTAAAAAAATTTAAAATTAACAAAATATCCTGATCCAGTAAGTAACCACGTTTTATTCCAACTTTTTATAATTAAATCTTTCTTAATTAACGATAAGATTTGATATATATTTTTTTACTTTTGACTTAAACGTGGCTTAAGTTGAGTCATGGTTTGTGCGTCAAAAGTCAAATAAATTTCCTTAAAAGTGTTATCAACTCTGCAACAGGGCATCTCTTTACATTATGTGTCTTCCCATTTTGTGGGTGTGATCTATTGCCACGACATACAACAGTTAAGGGTATGGGCTATACTCCATGAGTTCTTATATGAAAAATGATTGATACATGACCGCGATATCATCTTCATTATCTTACTACACCATCAAGAAAATACCCACCACTCCACGTCATATTATTTTTTAGTTTTTTATTTATTTTTAAATAGAAAAATATGTAAAATTCAAATTACAATATTTTTTTAATTCATTAAAAATAAATATTACATAACTTAAAATTGAAAAATAACAAGCCTAAAAATTAAAAACTACATCGACTCGAAAATTAAAAATTACGAAACTAACAACTAAAACGCTACTCCTTGTCGTCGTCTTCCATCCGATTTTGGTATATATGCTCCATCAAATCGTGGGCGAAGATTGTCGTGCGTTTCCTTGCTATGTATTTCCATAACTCGTGCAAAGTATTGGGGACTACTAGGTACAAATTCTTCGTGCGGATGTGTGACGTCATACGGATTATACATACAAATTGTCTGACCTTTTTCTTCTAATATCATATTGTGTAATATGATACACGCGAACATAATGTTCGCTATTTTATCATTATCCCATTCGCGTGCGGGATATTTCACAATATGAAATCTTTTCTTTAAAACACCAAAAGCGCATTCGAAGTCCTTCCTTGCCGATTCTTGGGCCGATTTAAACATGTTTCGTTTTTCATCGATCGAATGTTGATAAGCTTTGACAAATGTCGAGTACTCATGATATATCCCATCCACAAGATAATAACCATGTTTATGTTCATTCACATTCACCACAAAGGGACAATCGGACGCCTTGCCGGTCAAAATATCATTGAAAATAGGCAACTCATTAAGCACTTTTATGTCGTTGTTTGACCCAGCGACTCCAAAAAACGCATGCCAAATCCATAGGTCATGAGATGCGACAGCTTCTAGTATGATCGTTGTCTCTCCGTGATCACCCCGCGTAAATTGTCCTTGTCATGCCGTTGGACAGTTCTCCCAAGCCCAATGTGTACAATCAAGGTTGCCGAGCATTCCAGGGAACCCGTGTGCTGCGTGATGGGCGATGTATAATCATTCGACATCACTCTTAGTCGGCTTGTGCAAATATATTTTCCCGTAAAGCTCGATAACATATTCAGCAAACAAATACGTGCATTTGCGGGTTGTTTTATCGGACATCTTTATGTAGTCGTCTGTTGAGTCTGAAGTGATGCCCAACGCTAGAAGCCGAAGTGCGGCTGTTACTTTCTGGTACATGCTAAACCCCCTTCTACCTCTACCATCCCACCACAATTGGAAATATTCGTAATTCTCAGATAAATCGTTACACAAACGAGGACAAGCGATTTGTTTAAACGAAAACGTCTCTTGAATTGTTTATCATCATATAAACAATCTTCTGCAAAGTAATCACGTACCAGACGTTCGTGTGCAGCCGCTCGATCTCGGTTTATAGTATTTCTCGTCTTATTAACGGGAGCTGCATTTTGTCTTTTCCGACGGAGGTAACGAGTTATCCCAGTCACAAGGGTTGGGAAAAATGACTCATCATCCGATGACGATGAAACAAATTCCTGCGGATATTGTAAATCATCCATTTTTAGAGTGAATTTGTTTGGTTTTGTATGTGTAATTGTTAAAAATGTGGTGTTTGTTGTGTGTGTGTGTGTGTGTGTGTGTGTGTGTGTGTGTGTATATATATATATATATATATATATATATATATATATATATATATATATATATATATATATATATAGGATTTTAAATTTTGAAAAAATTAAATTTTTTTTATTTCCTGACCCTCCAAGGTTCAAATTTTTCCATGGCCTGCCGTTCTTCCTTCCACGCCCACGCCACCCACGCCACACTGGGGCGGTGTTCCACAACGTGGCATCATGCCACCTCACTCCCCACGCCACCCGCGTGGGGGGTATACCTTTCAGTCTAAATGTGGCTAATTTCGTGTTACAATTTATTGTTATTTTATTTCTTATTGAAAAGATGCTAATGTCTCAATTATTTGTGAAACTGTTAATAACAACAAATGTATATTAACTACCAGCAACTTATTGTTACAGATGAATTTTGCAACCAAACTTACAAATGCTTGTTTTCAAATTTGTAACCACCGATACATTGGTAGTTAGGTGCTACTAAATCTATCTTCCAAAGGAAATTTATATGGATGCGTTTGGTTACGGAAAACTGTTTTCAGTTTTTCAGAAAAACATTTTTGGAAAATGGAGTGAAGTTTTCATTTTCATTTTCAGTAGACAACGCTTTTGGTTAAACTAATCGAGTTTTCATTTTCCGTTTTAGAAAATTATAAAACTGTTGAAAACAACAATTTTGAGTTTTCCAAGTTCTTTGTAATTTTGAAAAACAGAAAATTTTCATTTTCTACAACAATTTTGAGTTTTCCAGGTTCTTTTGTAATTTTACCCCACTTATATACCAACATTTTAAAAAAACACTTCACCCCAACTCTCTCAATTCTATTTATATGTTTTATATGAATGATGATAACGTTCATAACAACCCTCATGGAGGCTATTCATGAGACAATTAAAGTCTTGTATGGAGATCGTTGTGACATTGGAGCTATATATAGGTCGAATTTTATAAATGTATAAGTATTTTATAGTATTCAATGAGAACAATATCAATATTATTTATAGGGTTATTTGTTGGCGATTCCACCCATTACTTATCATGAATAATTCAAATGAGGATGCATACGTCAGTTACGTAGCAGACGAATTACATCTCACATTTCAGTTTTGAGGTAACATATGATATTATCAATTTTTTTGTTAATTATATATGTAACCACACATGTTCATGTGGAATATGACGAATTAATGGTATGCCATACGATCATGCTTTAGCGAAAACGCGATCAATAAACATGTTGGAGTTAGCAATATGGTTTATATTTACTTTTATACCGAAAGTGTATAAAACTGTCTATCACTGAATCACTGCATCCTCTACCGTCCCCAAATAAATAGGAAATGAAAATTACCTGCTTGTCTCGTTAGCCCATTTGTTATAAGTTAACATTTGAATATTTTTGGATATGTTCGAATGTTTTATGAATGTAATTTACCATTTTTATAGCTTATGTTAGAAACTAATAAATATTTACTTATTCCAATATTCAATATATATATATATATATATATATATATATATATATATATATATATATATATATATATATATATATATTCACTTTTTCCAAAATTAAAAAATTTATATACAATTATTCATTACAACATCCAAAATATTAATTATATACATATCTATTCAAAAGCTTATGAATTCGTTTTTTAGGTGACACCTGCAAAATGTCATATATATGACATACTTTTGCTGCGATTTCTCATTTTAGCAAATGACACCTTCGAAAATATGTAATCTCGGTCAAATATTATATTTATGTATGTGTGTATGTGTAATTTGGTAAACACGATTTTATATTTCAAATGTGTTTACAATTTTAATACAAATGAATAAACGACAATGAGTATTATGAGGTAAAAACATTTCTTCTAAAAAATCACTGAGTTATTATATTTTATCCTCAGCTTTATATTAAACTCTTTTTATATAATAAATCAATACCAAATATATTATTCATTTATAACAAACAAACTTATTGATAAGGCTACGAGGTGTACCCATCACATGGTCATGATGGACGCCACCTCACCTCCACATAATTATCACATTCCATCACATTGTAACAAAACATGTTAGAAATACTTATCAAATTTCATCATACCACATCATTTTTTCTAATTAAAAAATAATTCAATAATAAAATAAAAATGCCAGGTTTTTTATAAAATTAAAACATTACATTGAAATTACCCGAGAAAAACATACGGAAATTTCAAATAATCCTAAAATTACTCGATAACAAAATACATAATTCAATAATAAAATTACTCGTCATCATTCAAGCTGTTTTCATAAACATGCTCCGCTAAGTCTTCTCGAATATATTGGGACGTTTCGGAATCTTGAATTTCTATTACTCGTGCTAAGCATTTGGACGAACCGGGAATCAATTGTTGATCTGGGTTAACTGCGTCGGCCTCGTTATATTTGCAAATCGCTATACCTTTTTCTTCAGTCATCATATTATGTCATATGATGCATGTATACATAATTTTGGTGTCCTTCTGCCGTCCCAGAGTCGTACAACGTGTTTCACCACATGTCATTTCTGCTTGAGGACCCCAAATGCCCTCTGTACGTCCTTCTAGCAGATTCTTGTCTTTGTGTGAACTTCTTTGCTTTTTCAGTTCGAGGTACAACATATGCCTTCACAAAGGTGGAGTAATATGGATATATACCATCATAAAGGTAGTAATTGTGTTTTTATTCATGTCCGTTCATTGTGAAAGACATATCATAAATGTAGTAATTGTGTTTGTATTCATGTCCGTTCATTGTGAAAGACATATCAGGTGCTCGCCCGATCCAAATATCATTGAAAATGGAAGATCGATTCAGAACATTTCGGTCATTGTAGGATCCTGCAACCCCAAACTATGCATGTCAAATCCACAAATCATGCGATGCAACAACTTTCAACATTATAGTTGGCTCACCTATATCACATTGGGTAAATTTCCCACGCCATGCAGTTGCGCAATTTTCGCATGCCCAATACGTACAATCAAGGCTACCAATTGTTCCTGGTAAACCATTATTGGTTTCATGTGCCAAATACAGTAAAACCTCTATAAATTAATAACGTTGGGACATGGATATTTTATTAATTTATCGAGATATTATTTTATCTATATATTAATAATTTATTAATTTAAAAAGTGTTCATAAACAACGTTCAAAACATTGAAGAAATTATCGCGGATACCGTTCAAAATTCAGTTTATGATGAAGTTGATGATGATTCAGTACCTTTGGAACCGGTCACTCGGAAAGAAGCATTGCAAGCGGCAACAACTCTTCACAACTTCTTGTTGCAATCTGAGAATACAGTGCCTCAACTCTTAACTGCAATTGGAGATTTAAAGATGACCTCAATATAGATTTGAAGTTCACAAAAAAACAAGTGACTATAGATTCATTTTTTACTAGACAATTCTAGAATTTTGAAATATTGTAGTAATTATTAATTTATAGTTTCACTGGGACCAATATATTTACATTGGGATTTCAAAAAAATTATTATTTTATCATTTTATCGATTGAGGTCCAATTTTGTATTGATCCCAAGTTGGGACCGGACAAATTATTAATTTTATCGAGGTTACTAATTTATCGAGTATTAAATTATAGAGGTTTTACTGTGTAATTTCTAGATATCACGTGCTGTAGGTTTACGCAAATAGTATTTACCAAAAACCTCAATAACGCATACACAAAAAATCTACACACTCCCTTGTACACCTCTTAGATATTTTCAAATACCCATCAGTTGCATCAGCTGTTATACCATATCCTAAATATCTAAGTACAGTCGAACATTTTTATAAACAACTGAAACCCATTATACCTCTAGCATCTGATTTTTGCTTAAAAAAATCATATCGCGAGCGGCTAGTAGATGGGGATTGGGTGTTATGGAGCGTTATCAGGATCACAATATATCACGAAATACCCAATTACGGAGCATACGGAGCGGTGTATACGTCCATGATGGATGCCACCGTGTCATCATGTCACACACGTTATTCGGTGTATCGGACGGTCTAACCAAATAAATCGATACCAAATATATTGATATGATACTAATAGCTACATTCGTGTACCAAGTATGATATCCAATCTAAAGACAAAAAATTGATATAAGGGTGGGGGGAGTAGATCCCTCCCATCCCACTGAACCCACGCGCCACGTCAGTTTTTCTCTCTCCTCTCACTTCTATTTTCCCCATCTTTCACCAATCTTTCACCCACGGAACCAGTACCCACTGAACCCACAATGCCACATCATATATTTGATATTTAAATTCATTTATTAATTTAATAAATGATTTTTAATATTTAATTTAATATTATAAATAATGATAATATGCAATTAATAAAATAAAAATCACAAATAACATAAAATTAAAAAACCACACCATTACAAAAATTAAAAAGAAAAGTAATACCTAGAAATAAAATCCTAAATACGGAATAATAAAACCTAAATAACGAAAATGAAATACTAAAAACGTTAAAACACCTAGTGATCCAAAGTAGCTATGTATGTATGCTCGATGTGGTCTACAAGATCCACAAGAAGTTTTTGGTGAATTCCTTGATTGCGTATTTCGAGAATCAAGTCAGGGCTAACTTCTTGTTCGTTTGGGGAATCTGGAACATGTACTGGACATATAGCCCTACCTTCATCCTGGATGATCATGTTGTGTAAAATTAGGCAAGCGTACATGATATCTTTACATCGATCGACCTCGACGGACCGTACAGGCTGTCTGATAATAGCCCATTTTGCTTTTAGAACGCCAAAGGCTCGTTCAACGTCCTTTCTTGCCGCTTCTTGGGCCGCCTTGAAACGCTTCTTTTTGGGGGTAATAGGGTGTGAAAATGATTTCACAAATGTTGCCGAGTTAGGGTATATCCCATCAGCAAGATAGTACCCATGCTTGTATTCTTCCCCCTCCAAAACAAATGAACATGATGGTGCTGTACCAAGAATGGTATCATTGAATAGCGGTGATTGGTATAACACATTTAGATCGTTGTTGCCCCCGGCAACACCAAAATATGAATGCCATATCCACAAATCATTTGATGCTACTGCTTCAAGTATAATTGTAGGATACCTGTGATCACCTCTCATGTACTGGCCTCGTAGATACGTTGGACAACTCCGCCAATCCCAATGTGTACAGTCAATGCTACCCAACATACCAGGAAAGCCATGTTTGGCTTCGTGTGCATCATACAACAGTTGAATGTCACTGGTTGTTGGTCTACACATGTATTCTGCACTATATAACTGAACAACACCAGAGCAATAGTTGTAGAGGCTTTCACGGGAAGTTCGTTCTGACATATTCAAGTATTCATCAAGTGAATCGGGGGTGCTACCGCCCCCCAATTGGCGGATCGCTGATGTGCATTTCTGCAATCCAGTGAACCCTTTAACTCCACCGGCATTATAAGTTGTCTGGAAAATTGGATAATTCATTTCCAAGTCTTGAGCAATCTGCACAAACAGTCGTCTACTCATTCGGAACCTATTTCTGAAATTAACATCCCCAAACTTTGAATTGGGGACAAAGTAATCTGTCATAAGCTGCTGCTCAGCAGTTTCTCGATCTCTGTGGAGAAAAGTTCTATGACGAGGAACGCTAGAACTTGCAGTATTTTGGAACATGAAATGTGCAGCTTCAGCAATAACCGCGATCGTATTCACATCGGTATCATCATCAGACGATGACGATACCAACGACATAGGTTCATCCAGTAGTTTGCTGTGAACATACGAACCGGAAGAACATGAAGAATCAGAAGAACTCATTTCAATTTAAAATAAATTTGAAATGAGGGTTTTTTTTTGGAAAGGGGAAAATAGTGTTAATGTTGAGAGGAAGATAGAAGGGTAAAGGTGTGAGTTTTGAAGGAGTGAAGATGTGGTATTTATAAAGTTGAGGAAGGATAATATTTGGAAGATTAAATTTTTTTTTAAATAATAGGTGGGATCATCGGCTTCACCAACCCAAGCCTCACCCCTCCACACCCGAAACCGCTTAACCAGAAGGAGAAGGGGCAGCGGTACCGGAGGTACCGACGGTACCGCACCCATCCCGCTTCCAATCTATCGCGAACCCGATGACCACTCCGTACACCCTAATGCCATGTTTATCTTGGAAAAATGATTATATCGATAAGTAAAAGATTCGTCCATAATGGTTTAAATTCTACATGACACTCCACAAACTTTCCTTCCGCTATACCTTCCGCCTCTCTCTCTCTCTCTCTATCTCTCTCTAAACTTCATTATCCACCAAATCTAAAAGCATCCTCCAAAGCAGAACCCTAACTGTTCTTCTGGCACACATACAAGTAGACGACACTACCATCGTTCAACTGATCATACTCGATTAATCGTATCTTCTTCCGCGGAACAATTATTTGTAGTTTTTGCGGTATTCTATTTGTAAATCAGTTTTATTCAACATGGAAGAGATGTACGGTTTCCATTCCATGTCCGATTACACTATTACACCGGAAACTAACCTGGTTTCGCCATCAGAGTACAACGGCGATATCTCCACTTCCGTTGATCATTACCGGACGTTTTACGGATCGGATGATCTATTATCCGCGACTGCTTCCATCATAACTGAAGCAGTTTCCATCGCAGCAACGCCTGATCAGATTCTTCTTCCGAGACGTCGAAGCAGCCGTCAGCGTGATCAGAATAAAAACGATCACGTTAATGATGATCATCATGTTGATGCCTGTGATGACATCATTAAAGCAAAAATCGCTTCTCATCCTTTGTATCCTAAGTTGCTAGATGCTTTTATCGACTGCCAAAAGGTTATTGAAATAAAACCTAATTCTGATAAGCTTTTTACGCACGCATCTCTTCCTTCTTTTTGCTCGTTTGTCTTCGCGAGCTTACTGTTGCAATACTCCAGTCAAATTTCAAATTGTTTTGAGTAATCGGCTTATTTTTATGAGGATCTGCACGCAACATGCGTGGTAGAGATCAAGTGAAACTAAATCTCCTTTTTCTCAAATTTTTGGTTCCAAATTTGAAGCGTTTCTTCTTTCTGTAATTCACTATACATCTATGTGAATAATTTGTTTTTATTTTTTTTTCGCTCTACAGTTAGGTGCGCCTCCTGAAATAGTATGTTTGTTGGACGAAATCCGTCGAGAAAATGACGTTTGTATTCGTAACGCTGCCGCGTCTAATTGCTTAGGAGCAGATCCTGAGCTGGATGAGTTCATGGTACGTATCTCCCTTCCTTTGCATCAAATGCTTCTTTATCTCTATATATTGTATATGTGTCTATATGTGTATAGAAAACGAAAACGGATGAACACTTCTTCTGAACCTGTGGCTGATTATGATTGTGTAGGAAACCTATTGCCAAGTGTTAGTGAAGTATAAGTCCGATCTGGCAAGGCCATTTGACGAAGCTTCTGTTTTTCTCAACAACATAGAAACGCAACTCGGCAATCTCTGTAAAGGTTCGTTCATCTACCATCAACCTGTCTAAATCATACTCTCACTTTCGTAATTTAGTTATTTTTAAGCAATTTTGAGGCGAGTGTTGTGGTCGGCGCATGTTAGCACCGGGACCTGGTTCATATTAGCCCGACACTTCCCTCACTCTTCCCTCACTGTTCATCTTCCCCTCTCAGTCCTAGCTGTTCTCTTTCGCTCTCTAATAATATAGACTCAAACTCCTGACCACTGACACGAAGATAGGCAAATATCTGTCAGGTTATCATTCCTTGGTCACGTTTCTCTTGATTTTTATTTGTGTTTAGTAAGAGTCTATGAGATGAAGTGAGTAAGGGCGTTGAAAGTTTCAAACTGGAAAGATTTATTTATAGAATATATATGCTCCTGTACAACTCCTTCAAAAGTCTGGATGTATATAATTGTAGAAGTCAAATGTTATGACCGAGATACGGTTTCTATTTAACTATTTCATATTCTAATTCTTTTACTCATTTAGGATTTTACTATTCCAGCTGTGGCCACACACGGAAGTCTTAGGAATGTATGTGTGTGTGTGTTTTTATCTTTATATATACAGTATATGGTGACTCTTAATATAAAAGTAAAAATAAAAGATTAAACTAAGAGAGGCATGCAATCATGGACTTTTGAACAGCATTTATTTTTTTGTTTCAGTTCTGATGTTTTTCTGTCACGTTTGGAGTATTTCTTTGGTTTTGGTTTTCCATTCCACTTCAAGCAAACATTATAAATACAAATATTGAGCCAGTAGTTACTTAAATAGTTTCATATCAGTTAAAATGAGAGAAGCTCTTTCCTCTTTGTATAGGAAGATAAAAATTATATCAGAAGAGCTTCCTTTGTGAATTATCTTGTGAAATTGTAGAATTTGTTTTCATGCTCTATTTTTACCATATTACTATATATAGTCTATTGAAATACATATGTGTGATAATTATGCTCTAATAAGACCTTCCAAACAAGTTGTAGGATCTATTAAAGTAGGTTCGACATCTCAGAAGTGTTAATTAATGTTATTGTTATGTTAGCTCTTTTCATTGAGTTCATATATTTGCAGTTTAAGTAGTGTGTTAGTCTTTAGTTATATCCTAGTACTTGTGTGCACATATGATATCATGTCTAGACTCTAGATGTTACTATGCTCCATTGATTTCTTTCAGTCTCTTTGAAGAATTACATGATCAAAGTTCATATTTCAAATAGGTTATGATTTATGTTTTAAGATCGTTTATGAACTTCAAGTTCCTATGAAATACATTTTCGAGAAATATAATGCATGGGTATATGATTATGAATTGGGAATTGTCTAAAATGTGCTTGTTTACAGTTAAAATAACTCTTTTTTTTTTAGAGAATTGAAATGGAA
Organism: Cichorium intybus; assembly: GCA_023525715.1. Classification (NCBI taxonomy): domain Eukaryota; kingdom Viridiplantae; phylum Streptophyta; class Magnoliopsida; order Asterales; family Asteraceae; genus Cichorium; species Cichorium intybus. The sequence continues at coordinate 2,811,255 of CM042011.1, read as the reverse complement.
AAAAGATGCTTGTGTAAACCATAACATGAATAAATTAAATAAAGAGTTGATTAATCGAGGCTAATTATAAATGGTACAGATAAGTAATTTATTCTCAGGTTACTGCTTTCTAAGTTGATACTTGTTACGTGCATCATGTGGTCCTGCTGTATGTGAATCATTAGAAAACATTCCAAAATAAGCACATGTTAAGGTTTAATGCATTGGTTGTTCATCATATGGATTCTATTGATCTCAGATATAGTAATAGTTAATTAGACCAAGTACACTTGCTGTTTCAATCTTCAATTTGCCTTTTGAATTCTTTAATGACTTCATTCATTCTATCCTTGTTTTAATTAACTTGAAGCCATGAGTTTTGTCAGAAATATTCTGGTCTTTGTCTCCATCTCTATATGGAGTGGTGGCGATCATGCAAGTTTTAAACCTTTTTAGCAGCCTTTGATGCTCAAACCCATTATTATAAGTAAAGTAATTCAGATTTATGAGGAAAAACTTGTTTTGAAGAGTAAGATTTGTAACTATTATTATATATACTTCAAAGTACAAGTTAACTTTTCGCTGGCCGCATGTGTTTTGCTTTCTTTTATTGCATTTCAGTTGCCTTTTAATCATATTTCTGCATTCAAGGCATATAGTCACGTGCACAGATTGTGTTCTTATGTTCTTATTATTCTGCATGTATTGGGAACTATTTTGGTAGTTAAAAACGCAAATGTTCTTTTATCTGATAGTCTGATACTCTTATTATGTGTTTAGTTTCAGAATGGGCACCTTTTTTTTTTTTTTTTTTTTTTTTTTTTTAACATGAGTTGCATTCAAGTAGGGGTCGGATATTTTTTATAATATAAGGATTATTGAATTCTCTACATGGGTACCACTGGTTTAGTGGGAGCTTTTTAGTCAAAATATGATTTACCTTTGAGAAAAAAATAGTTGCATTTCATTCCCCAATGGCCATACATGTAGGTTGGCGGTAGACCCGTACCATTTTTTGAAGTGCTAGTAGTATTTGTGTGTTCCGCTTATCATTTGCAAAAAAGGTTTTAGATAAATGCTTCGAACCTTATCTATTTAGACAAAAAAAAGTGAATTGGTTATGTGTACAAAATTGAAAATAAAAAATAATTGTATCGGTGGCAACATGTAACCCATTCCATTTTCCCACAATTTGTCGCCTGTCAGCACTACATAGGAGTCGTGGAATGTCTCATGGTCTTTGTGGTAATGGGCGTCAATTTTGTTTGAAACAGTAAAATATTCTTAAATTCTATGGATGTAGAATCGAGAGGATTGGAATTTACACCCGGCAAAGAATAAGATGCGAATAAATGTCCTGAAGTATTTAATGTTAAATCCTAAACCCTAGAATATTTTTTTTGGGTTTCTTTCTTGTTTTTGCGATTTTTGTCCGTGAAATATTATTCTTAGTTGAGAAATAATTGATCGGATGGGGTGCAAACCATATGGGCATCGATACATTATTTATGCATGGGATGGGATGGGAAATTAAAGTTTTCACATGGACTCCCGTGGTTTTCGCTGCGTGCTTTTTGCAGCTTTCACTAAAAGGAAACTTGGTAGTCTCACCGAAGCACTGGCCTAGTGGTGGTGGTGGTCATTTGTTCACCTGTCATGTCACTCACGGTCTATCTGCCCTGTGGCCGTTGTGTCATTTGGTGGGACCTTATTGTCCCTTGTTAGAAAATGGAAGTATGAGACTGGGATGATCCAACTATAATTGTGGTTTTTGTTATTCTAATATAATCTTACAAATTTTCTTATACATATCTTCTTATGGTGTACAGGTTTCCTGTTACCAAAACATCTTTTGAAAAAACAAGTATTGTGGATGTTTTATTGTCCTTGTTGAATAGATGCTCATAGGCAACATTAATTGCTTATATGTGTACATAAAAAATACTGAAGGTACTGAACCGAGCGTTAGCTGAACTCAATGCTTCAGTGCCTACTTTTGTGCCATTTTGGTTTTGGTTTTTGTGGTTTGGTTATAGTATCGGGCTAACACCTAGTTGCTAATTAGGTCGTCAGTAGATAGCTTATGTAAGATTATTTACAATGGTAGAGTTTTTTGAAATAACTTAAAATAGAAAAAGCTTATTTTATCTATCCAATATGTGATTTTTTTTATTTGCTCGTTTATGAGACTTGGTAATTACCATTTTGATTGTTTTTATGTGTATAATTTGTGTATGTATAGTTAGTTGAAAACCTACAAATCCACTACAATTCACTGAAAAAACTCATGTCAATTATTAATTTAAAAGCTCTTTAAACAAATTATGTTTCAAAAAAAGCTTATATAATAGTTTTTTCAATTTTCAAGAGTTTAAAAAAAGTTTCTTCAATAGATTTTTTAATTTTCAAAAGCTTTTTGGTTTAAAAGATCTTTGTTAGCACTTTGCATGTTGTCCAAATAGTAGTTAGTTACTAAATGATTGATTTCTTGTGACATGCCCATGTTTGTATACCAACATTTTCAATATGCTAAACTAACGTCTAACCGAAATAACTCTTAACTAACATCCACTTGTTTAACAAAATAACTAACTACTATGTGGATATCATGCTAACAAAACATTTACAAGTGTGTTTTTATATTTTTCTCCGGGCCGTTGTTAACTTATTATAGCGGTTTGAATCTGTAATTTTTTCTCCCACTTTATATAACCCTTTGATCATATTTATAATTTCAAATTTCAATTTTTTTACTAATTACGTGAAATATTTATCTTTTTTAGTTTTGTTTGTAACATTACATGTATGTTGTATATTGTAATGTTATATATTTAAATGCTAATGTCATGTAATATTATATTGAAACTATGATGTTTTTCTAAAAAAATAACATTATAGGTGGTAACTTTGTAAAAAGGATTGATAATTTAATTGTTTAAAAAACTACAAAGTTTTTGTACTATTGAAAAGTTGTAAAGCTAGGGTTTTTTATTTAATAAAATATAAATGAAACACAAATAAAAAATATTTGATAGATTGCTCAATGTGAATGCTGCAATCTGGTACTATATGTTGCAAACGAATTTGTTTGCTTGTAATTGTAGGGTTTCGCGTGTATATATTCCCCGTGAACTTCTGAACATTCTCACAAGTTTTTCTGTCAGTTTATTCCTAGTTTTCTTATGCCTCGTCATAATAACAAATCTCTATTTTCACGACGGGCGGACATCTTTCATAAGATCTACGTTAAACGTTTAAACCTCCAGTTACTGTACATGATGATAACCCAAACCCTAATCGCTATGGAAAAGGTGCAAAGGGATGGAAGAATGTAAAGCTAGAGAGAGAGTGAGTGAGAGAAACGTGCGGGGGTTGCGTGCGAAAAGTTTGCAAGTTTTGTCTGTGGCGACGTAGGAAACAGGAAAAAATCAACATAAAAGATATTGCTGGTTTTGGGGAGTGTGTTTTGCTGACACTTTGATTTGATGGTGGGGTCGACCTACTTTATCCTACTCTACTCCCCCGTCAATCAGTCAGCTTAGTTGTTACTGACATTGAAAACGACCTAACCACGACTTGTCCTATACAACCGCACTATTCATTTCTACATACTTTTGTCCTTCATGTATAAATATTTAATGATTTAATTTTTAACTTCTTTTATGAATTTAATCTACTGTTACAGATGATCGAAGAGCGTCATCGGAAGAAGAATTTAGCGGAGGAGAAACAGAAAACACACAAGTCAGCCGAGAAGACCAGGAACTTAAAGATACATTATTACGTAAATTCGGAGGTCATATAAGTTCCCTTAAACATGAATTTTCCAAGAAGAAGAAGATAGGAAAGCTCCCTAACGAAGCAAGACAAACTTTGCTTGAATGGTGGGATTCTCATTACAAATGGCCTTACCCCACGGTATCTATCCATCAACTTTTTAACCTTTTTTTTTTTTTTTTTACTCTTTTACATATCATTGCATCTTGTGAGTTGACTTTTTAAATTATGGAATTATAACTGATGTAGGAGGCTGATAAAATATGGTTGGCAGAATCAACGGGACTAGATCAGAAGCAAATCAACAACTGGTTTATTAATCAAAGGAAGCGTCACTGGAAACCATCTGAAAACATGCAGTTGGCAATAATGGGTAGTTTTTCTGGTCAGGATTTTTACGACGATTGAATAAATGTATATTACAAAAACAAACTGTATTTACCTAACGATAATAATTTAACGGTTACAATTGGGGTTAAGTAAATCACTTAATCATGTCAAGTACATATGAATTCACACTTTCTTCGTATTGTCTCATACTTGTTTGTTTTCTTGCCTATTTTACCCTTGGCACAAAAGTGTCTGGCTATACGGATTGGGTTAAGGTCCGTGCAGCATAGGGAGGGCCAAATTTGGTTGAAATTATTTTGCTTTTGTGCGTGTGGTCTTTTGCGCTTGTGTTCTTTCTTGTCTACGCATGTCTTTTCCTCTGTGTTCCTTTTACATGTGTTTCATACCTACCTGCCAGAGCCCAGAGACCACTTTTGTACCATATTTTCTAATTAATCTGCTTTGTATTCTTTAACGTTGTATTATCGAGCTTGGAATCTGTTTGTCCTGTTGTTCATAATTATAACATATAACTAATAAATGACCACATTTCTTAATGACCTTTACCAAATGAAGCACGAGTTTGTATCATACAATTACCATTTTCGCAGCTGTTCAATTACTCAACTTTGGTCGAGACCGTTATTTTGGTGTTTTCATATTAGTATTTTACCATCTCAAACACAATCTTTCCACTGTGGAATACCAAGTTTGAGATTTTATTTCGGAAATTTGACAATCCTCTTGTAACATTTTCCCCACAAAGTAAGTTCTTTTCCTAATTTGCCTTTTATATTTACATATATTAGTATCTCATAACTTCGCCTATTTTGAGACATTTAGTATTTTGACACTACTGGTATTAAACAATCTATTTAAATAATAGTTTTTAGGATATTTTTTTAAAGTATCGAATTATAAAGTTTATCATGCTAAATTCGGTACATAGATGAAAGAGAGAGGTTAAAGTGGATTTCAAATTCATGAGTCCTTCGCAACTTATTTCATAAATATCGACTATATCGAAACCCTATCTAGGTATATCGCAACTCTTTTGAATAACTTTTAGGTATTTTAAAATATTAGTTTCTGAAGTTTGTCACAAACATGCTAATTGGTACATAGAGTTCTAAAGGAGTTTCGAAATTCTTTATGTATTTCACAACTCATTTCCAAATGTACATGTATTTCACAACTTTTTTCGCGAATCTGTATATTTTTCAACCCTAAGTTATTTCCACACTTTGCTTATAATAAACACGAAACCCTAATATTGTTGCTTTACTAACCATTTACTTAGTGTGAATGTTTTAGTTAAAACATTTAACAATGACGAAGGTATCGACAAGTAACAAGAAACGGGTATGTGAGACACTTATCACTTAACGAGTGTGTAGACATGCCCCACTTGTACGTGAGGCTAACTACCTTGCATGTGGATATTGTATAATAAGCACATCATCCTGGATACAGTGGTCCCTGTGATGTTTGACAAACATGACTTCATTACTTGGACACACAACGAGTACACGAGATACAATGATGAACATATGGACTGGAAAAACTGAATCGAACCGAAAACCGACCGAAACCGAATTGAACTGGGATCTACTATACATATTCGGTTTGGTCTTCGGTTTTTAAAAATGCTAATTCGGTTTCGACCCTTTTCGGTCTAGTCCTCGGACCATACTTATCCTAACCCTACTTTTAACCATGAAGAATCAAACCGAACCGAAAACTGACCAAAATCGAACCGAACCGGGACCGAATATACATATTCGTTTTCGGGTTTATAAGAAACACTAATTCGGTTTCGGACCCCGGACCATGCTCATCCCAAATACGACATATCTCACTTGATGATGTGTGAGCTTGGACTTGAGAATGACTTGGGTATTAGGAGTATTTGCATTTGCACATTTATATTGTTTATGATAATTATGTTGTATAAATGAGCATGTGTGCTTTTATCAACCGGATTGTCCTAATGAACGATGTTTAGCTAGAATATGCGCTTTCATCAACCGGACTTTCCAAACAAGCAATGATAGAATATGGATTGCTTGATATTAATATTGAGGGTTTAACCCCATATAAATAGGGATACAAAATGGAGGCTTATGGCCAAACCTAAACCCTAATGAGCTTACCTAAACCCTAATGGGTATTAACCCTAATCACTAACATCCCCCCGCAGTTTGATCGGGAGTAGACGATTAAACTGAAAAAAATAATAAACAAAACATAAAAAAAACATAATTGAAAAACAGCGGCAGCGGTGGCAGAGCTCTGACGATGGCGGCTAACAATAACTGCTCGTCGGAGAAGAAGAGAGGAGGAGCGGCGGCCAGAGGCGGATCCATTGAAGAAGAAGGGAGATTCGTAACAGTGATCATGGAGCCGACGGCGGAACAGTCTGGAGAAAGGCAGCAAGCAAAGAGAGAGGGCTCGAGCTGCGGCGGACGGGGCCAATTTCGGTAAGATCCATGACTGCAGTCATGACAGAGGAGAGAAAGACGACTGCAAATCGGAGGATTCCCGACAAAAAATGTCCGAAGAAGAATATATCATCCGAGGAGAGGGGCCGAAGTAGACGATGCAATAGAAGAAACCGATGACGGAGCTCTGGTTTGGTGCCGCGGCTGTATTATTATTTATGAGAAAAAAGAAGAAAGGAAAAAATATTGAAGGCACCTCCGACGACTAGGTCGCCGGAGGTGGAGGTCGGCGGTGGCGGGTTGTGGTCAGCAGTAGGATTTTAACCTAGAGCTCTGATACCATGATAGAATATAGATTGCTTGATATTAATATTGAGGGTTTAACCCCATATAAATAGGGATACAAAATGGAGGCTTATGGCCAAACCTAAACCCTAATGGGCTTACCTAAACCCTAATGGGTATTAACCCTAATCAATAACAAGCAATGTTTAGCGGACGTGCTCTCATCAAAGTTCAAACAACACTAAGGCCTTCAGGTGTGCCCTCTCTCCTCCTCTCACTTTTTGCCTGCGACCTCAGCATCCAGTCAGTATTTCTCTCTCCCCGCTTTATCCCCGGAAATGCTCACCTCTCACTACCTCTTTCTACGTCTCACTTTTTAATTTAAAAACCAAAGTAAAAATAGAATTAAAACACAATAAATAAATTCATAAACTAAATTAAAATTAAAATTACAACTAAAAATTAAAAACGACACGTTACGTTAAACTAAAAATAAAAAACGACAAACATTACGTTAAATTAAAATAAAAAACTAAAAAACTACATCCCGTATTTTTTGACGATGTCGTTTTTCAATTTTAACGCTAACTCAAGGGCCGCGCCGGTGAGATGCTCGGTGGTTTGCATCAAGACTAGCTTGTCGATCGCCCGGTCCTTGTTCTCGCGGGACGTTTTTCTCGCCAATCTTTCCTCTTCGGTGGATTTGACGTGCCCCGATATGGTCGACAAAAGTTGATCGAACTTTTCGTTAACGTTATCCATTTTGTCGTCGTTCACCGAACTCGAAGACGCCGCGGCTTTTCCTTTCGCTTTTGCATGATTACGGCCCATCGGTCTTTCAAAATCATCGGGAATTTCATTGACGTCGGCCCCGATATGTGCATCCGAAGACGTCGTCTATTGCGTCTCAGATGTTTTTGAACGTTTTGACCCATGTGTCGGTGGATCGGTGCCGACCCCCTTCCACCTCGGGTATTGGCGGACCACATCCCAAAAAGCCATATGACGAAACGGTTTACCCTTGTTGTCATATTGGTAAACCGCAAGAGCTTTTTTGAGGATGTCTTGATCGCTCTCGCCGGATTCCCGTTGCCCTATAAAGTTAACGAACAACCCGTTAAACTTATTCGCATAACCGTTAACGACTCGAAATTTAGTCGTCAACGTATCTTTGGAACGATAAAATTCACGTCCCAAATTTTTGTGAAAAACTACGCGAATTGTCTCCCAAAAATGTGCTTTTGATTGAGCGTTTCCGGCTTCGCAATCCTCGGAAACGGCAACCCAAGCACGCGCTAGCATAACCTCTTCATCTTCGGTCCACGCTTGAGCGGGAGCGGGACCGGTGGGTTTCTTTCGGCTTTTTCGTTGAAGTGGGATGTCTTCGGGCCCGGATTCTTCTAAATCCTCCGGTTGTGTCTCCGGCACCGCATCGTCGCTCGAATCGGAAGTGTCGATATGTTGTGGTTGTGGCTCCGTAAAAGCCGCGGAAGGTCCTGATAGTGTTTTATTTTTACAATAAAACACTATCATTTAAAAGCTGTTTTATCGCATAAATACGATCAGAGGCACACAAAAACTATATTTCCGTGCAAAATAAAAGAATCCAGAAACCGCCTTAAAACATGCAAAATGCTTCTTCATAAACAGATACGGCTCAGACAGACCCGTCTAACCTACCCCATCTGTTAAAACCAAACAGTCACATTTTATAAGAATGCATGTTTTCACAACAAAAAGGCAAAAGCTCACATTCCAACGGCAGCTCCTGATGCACACCACAGACTCCCAACAGTCTGGCGGTGATAATAGATCTACTGTCGGGTCATCACTAACCCAAGCCAGCCATTTGTTTTCACATAGAAAACATCTCACAAATCACGGGGAAATCCTATTATGATATCATTAATTCTCTCAAAAGAATTATGATTAATTTGTCTACCGTCCCCAGACATCCTCACAAAATTGCAAAATAAACGAGAGAATATCTCATTTTTCATACACTGCACATCACAGCCCACTGCTGTGTCGCAGATGCAAATCTGCCAGAACTATGGTTTTACCATAGGAAATCCTGATAAGCTCAACATCAAAACAGGCTTATATTAACAGGTGGCTGAACATGAATTACGATTCATGTTTAACTTGAACAGAGTTCTCCGGAGCTGCTGGTGTGAGGAAAACAAGAGGGATTTGTGTGTTAACAATTATGGTTTATTTTCAGGAACAAGACCCAAGAACTATAAAAGAACAAACCCGAGGAAGTGATGCTCAAAACTGAAGAGTAAAAAGGCGAAATACACATAAAAATACAGCAATCGCGACTTGACACCACCTATGTCGCGACGTGAAGAAAATCAAAACAGAAGACCCAAATACCTACAGTGATCGCGCCGCGACGGATACCCCGGTCGCGACGCGAAGACCTTGGACGCGAGACTACCAACTCCATGAACGCGAGACTACCAACAACCGCACTAGCCAGACCAGTGGCCGACCAAAAGCAACGACCGACGCCTCCTCGCGCCGCGACGGGACCCTTGGTCGCGACGCGAGCACTGTGCTCCAGTAGTATAAATAGAAGCTCTCTATGCACGGATTTAGACACCCATTCTACATCCTTTAGACACCAAGTTACTAAGTACTCTATATCAGTTGTAATAGTTTGAAATATTTCTTCTCTATTTGTTAGAATCAAAAGATTACCTCTCTCGGTGGTAATTCTAGTTGTAATTCAAGAAACTCGAAGGGTAAACGCATCAAGTTACATGACGAGGAACACCAAGACCATCATCACGATCATCACACGAATGGAAGGCTAATCTCTTCAGATTACTTCCGGTAATGTTATCCAACTTTTAGTATAGCATGTTTTTACTTTGATTCCGACAAATGTTTTGCTATTGTAACTCTTAAACTCCTATCTCTTGAAATACAACTAGTGAATCATTTGTGTTTACTTCTACTTATTACCATATTCTCAAGACATAGTATTACCAACATATCATTCGTGCCTATCTCACTTAAATCACGAGTTAAGACGGATAATCAGTTAATATACTTTGTGCCCAATTAATATGTAAAGAAGTTGTAATGTACTATCATCTAGTTAAAACATAATATTGCTACACCATTGTTTGTGCTTAATCTACCTAATTGTTAGACAAAGACAAATAATCGATTCAACATATTATGTATTTACCTATGTAATAGTAATTGTCAGTAAACTGTAATTATGTTAAAGTAATTATATCGGAATCATTGTAATAATACATGTGCAACTAATTGTTGATAACTAAACCGGAAGTAATTCTCTCTTTAATCTCAAGTTACAATCTCAATATTTTTACCATCACCGTTAAAATTCTACTTTACAACTCATTAAAAGTTAACCACTAAATCCTTGGACTCGACCCCGCTTGCCCTATCTACATAGTAAAAAGTGGGTTATAAATTGTTTTTGACGCGTGTGACGATAATGATTCCGATATAATTACTTTAACATAATTACAGTTTACTGACAATTACTATTACATAGGTAAATACATAATATGTTGAATCGATTATTTGTCTTTGTCTAACAATTAGGTAGATTAAGCACAAACAATGGTGTAGCAATATTATGTTTTAACTAGATGATAGTACATTACAACTTCTTTACATATTAATTGGGCACAAAGTATATTAACTGATTATCCGTCTTAACTCGTGATTTAAGTGAGATAGGCACGAATGATATGTTGGTAATACTATGTCTTGAGAATATGGTAATAAGTAGAAGTAAACACAAATGATTCACTAGTTGTATTTCAAGAGATAGGAGTTTAAGAGTTACAATAGCAAAACATTTGTCGGAATCAAAGTAAAAACATGCTATACTAAAAGTTGGATAACATTACCGGAAGTAATCTGAAGAGATTAGCCTTCCATTCGTGTGATGATCGTGATGATGGTCTTGGTGTTCCTCGTCATGTAACTTGATGCGTTTACCCTTCGAGTTTCTTGAATTACAACTAGAATTACCACCGAGAGAGGTAATCTTTTGATTCTAACAAATAGAGAAGAAATATTTCAAACTATTACAACTGATATAGAGTACTTAGTAACTTGGTGTCTAAAGGATGTAGAATGGGTGTCTAAATCCGTGCATAGAGAGCTTCTATTTATACTACTGGAGCACAGTGCTCGCGTCGCGACCAAGGGTCCCGTCGCGGCGCGAGGAGGCGTCGGTCGTTGCTTTTGGTCGGCCACTGGTCTGGCTAGTGCGGTTGTTGGTAGTCTCGCGTTCATGGAGTTGGTAGTCTCGCGTCCAAGGTCTTCGCGTCGCGACCGGGGTATCCGTCGCGGCGCGATCACTGTAGGTATTTGGGTCTTCTGTTTTGATTTTCTTCACGTCGCGACATAGGTGGTGTCAAGTCGCGATTGCTGTATTTTTATGTGTATTTCGCCTTTTTACTCTTCAGTTTTGAGCATCACTTCCTCGGGTTTGTTCTTTTATAGTTCTTGGGTCTTGTTCCTGAAAATAAACCATAATTGTTAACACACAAATCCCTCTTGTTTTCCTCACACCAGCAGCTCCGGAGAACTCTGTTCAAGTTAAACATGAATCGTAATTCATGTTCAGCCACCTGTTAATATAAGCCTGTTTTGATGTTGAGCTTATCAGGATTTCCTATGGTAAAACCATAGTTCTGGCAGATTTGCATCTGCGACACAGCAGTGGGCTGTGATGTGCAGTGTATGAAAAATGAGATATTCTCTCGTTTATTTTGCAATTTTGTGAGGATGTCTGGGGACGGTAGACAAATTAATCATAATTCTTTTGAGAGAATTAATGATATCATAATAGGATTTCCCCGTGATTTGTGAGATGTTTTCTATGTGAAAACAAATGGCTGGCTTGGGTTAGTGATGACCCGACAGTAGATCTATTATCACCGCCAGACTGTTGGGAGTCTGTGGTGTGCATCAGGAGCTGCCGTTGGAATGTGAGCTTTTGCCTTTTTGTTGTGAAAACATGCATTCTTATAAAATGTGACTGTTTGGTTTTAACAGATGGGGTAGGTTAGACGGGTCTGTCTGAGCCGTATCTGTTTATGAAGAAGCATTTTGCATGTTTTAAGGCGGTTTCTGGATTCTTTTATTTTGCACGGAAATATAGTTTTTGTGTGCCTCTGATCGTATTTATGCGATAAAACAGCTTTTAAATGATAGTGTTTTATTGTAAAAATAAAACACTATCAAAATACTACACACTTGAGGTTTGCTTGTCCTCAAGCAAAATTGAGTTTTTCGCAAAAATAAATTTTTTTTTTTTTTTTTTTTTTTTTTTTTTTTTTTTTTTTTTTTTTTTTTTTTTTTTTTTTTTTTTTTAACAGTCGATCATTTGATTCATTTGGTCGCTGAACTGACTGCCAGCATGTTAGATCGCTTTCTGTAATAATAATCAACAACACAAACAAACGTCATTCTGAACAATCACAAAAATAATTTCACACCACACAACAGTTAAATTTAAACCAACAGTAAATAAACACAGAGTACTTGAAATTCACACTAAATTGGAAATAAAACAAACTAAATACTCACTCATCCTCCTCGTCATCGAAATGGGTCCCCGATGGTCCTGCCCCGTCTCCTGTGGAATGGCTACCTGTGTACCAGTCAGGTACTGGTGGAACGATGCTCGGGTATGGATGCTGTGGCTGGAATCCCTGATGGTGAAAGAAATCTGTCATGGAATCCGCCATCCACTGGTGCTGTACCTGATGAGCTAAATGCCACTCCTGATGGGTCAGATGCCAATCCTGCATCTGTCGATATATCGTCCCGAGATTGATCTCGGGCTCTGGATCCTGGGGTGGAATGGGAGACCTCTGGCGCTGACGCTGGCGGCGTCTGGGAGGTGGAGGTGGTGCTTGAGCAGCATCGGGTGCCTGCTCATCCTGATCTGGCTCTGCGAGTACGAATACTCCTGGTGGTCCTGCTGGTCTGATCACATGCATAGACTCCAGGTACTGACGTCCGATGGCTCTCGGCTCTCTCGGAGTCATGGATCGTATCCCTCGCAATGTGGTAACACCATATGAATGCGCCAGTCTGGTGATCAGATGACCACCACAAAGGGGGCTATTAGCTCGAGCCCCTGTGGCCTTGCGAGCCAAGAAAAACGCCAGTGAATATGGGAGGTTGCAGTGTCTCCCTGGTGTCAAAAGACACCACAGATAGAAGAGATCTGCTGCAGGAACCTTCTCGCTGCCCCTCCGTTGATTGACGGAGGTAGCAACAAGTCGGTGTAATAAACGATGAATCGGAGAGCGGATCGCACTCTCTACAGCAGTCTCAGGGAGGTATAAAGTACTGGCAATCCCTCCCCAGAATTCTTCATTAACCAGCTCCTCGGGTGGGCTGGTGATGCATCGAGCTAGATATGCTCTAAACTCCGGTGAACGAGTCTCACCATGCGGATATAGACCCAGTCTCCACCCTAGCTCGACAACGCTACACTGCCTCGGCTCTCCTCCGAGGCGAAAAGAGAGACCGGTACGTACAAACATATCCTCCTCGGTCGGATCGAATGTGACCGTGGAGAAGAACTCGAGCATCAGCTCTTTGTAGCTGTGCTCTCGTATCTGAAATAGATTTCTCCATGCGTAGCTGGTGTATGTACCATCAGACTTGACCAAATATTGGTCAAGTGCTGCTGTGATCCCTAGAGTATTAGCAAAGTTCCAGTCTAATACCAGGGCCGGCTCCACGTCTCTTTGTCTATATCTTTCTATGTTTGCTGTGTATACGTTTAGTCTTGCTGCAGGAAGAGTGTTTGGGAATTGTAACCACTCGTGTGAAGCAATATTGTTCCTTTCAACTTGTTGTTGACGTTGTTCTCTTCTGCGGGCCATATCTGTAAATTTCCAATTTGGTGTGAATTTCAAGTACTCTGTGTTTATTTACTGTTGGTTTAAATTTAACTGTTGTGTGGTGTGAAATTATTTTTGTGATTGTTCAGAATGACGTTTGTTTGTGTTGTTGATTATTATTACAGAAAGCGATCTAACATGCTGGCAGTCAGTTCAGCGACCAAATGAATCAAATGATCGACTGTTAAAAAAAAAAAAAAAAAAAAAAAAAAAAAAAAAAAAAAAAAAAAAAAAAAAAAAAAAAATAATTTATTTTTGCGAAAAACTCAATTTTGCTTGAGGACAAGCAAACCTCAAGTGTGTAGTATTTTGATAGTGTTTTATTTTTACAATAAAACACTATCATTTAAAAGCTGTTTTATCGCATAAATACGATCAGAGGCACACAAAAACTATATTTCCGTGCAAAATAAAAGAATCCAGAAACCGCCTTAAAACATGCAAAATGCTTCTTCATAAACAGATACGGCTCAGACAGACCCGTCTAACCTACCCCATCTGTTAAAACCAAACAGTCACATTTTATAAGAATGCATGTTTTCACAACAAAAAGGCAAAAGCTCACATTCCAACGGCAGCTCCTGATGCACACCACAGACTCCCAACAGTCTGGCGGTGATAATAGATCTACTGTCGGGTCATCACTAACCCAAGCCAGCCATTTGTTTTCACATAGAAAACATCTCACAAATCACGGGGAAATCCTATTATGATATCATTAATTCTCTCAAAAGAATTATGATTAATTTGTCTACCGTCCCCAGACATCCTCACAAAATTGCAAAATAAACGAGAGAATATCTCATTTTTCATACACTGCACATCACAGCCCACTGCTGTGTCGCAGATGCAAATCTGCCAGAACTATGGTTTTACCATAGGAAATCCTGATAAGCTCAACATCAAAACAGGCTTATATTAACAGGTGGCTGAACATGAATTACGATTCATGTTTAACTTGAACAGAGTTCTCCGGAGCTGCTGGTGTGAGGAAAACAAGAGGGATTTGTGTGTTAACAATTATGGTTTATTTTCAGGAACAAGACCCAAGAACTATAAAAGAACAAACCCGAGGAAGTGATGCTCAAAACTGAAGAGTAAAAAGGCGAAATACACATAAAAATACAGCAATCGCGACTTGACACCACCTATGTCGCGACGTGAAGAAAATCAAAACAGAAGACCCAAATACCTACAGTGATCGCGCCGCGACGGATACCCCGGTCGCGACGCGAAGACCTTGGACGCGAGACTACCAACTCCATGAACGCGAGACTACCAACAACCGCACTAGCCAGACCAGTGGCCGACCAAAAGCAACGACCGACGCCTCCTCGCGCCGCGACGGGACCCTTGGTCGCGACGCGAGCACTGTGCTCCAGTAGTATAAATAGAAGCTCTCTATGCACGGATTTAGACACCCAT
Organism: Cichorium intybus; assembly: GCA_023525715.1. Classification (NCBI taxonomy): domain Eukaryota; kingdom Viridiplantae; phylum Streptophyta; class Magnoliopsida; order Asterales; family Asteraceae; genus Cichorium; species Cichorium intybus. The sequence continues at coordinate 2,796,098 of CM042011.1, read as the reverse complement.
TCTACATCCTTTAGACACCAAGTTACTAAGTACTCTATATCAGTTGTAATAGTTTGAAATATTTCTTCTCTATTTGTTAGAATCAAAAGATTACCTCTCTCGGTGGTAATTCTAGTTGTAATTCAAGAAACTCGAAGGGTAAACGCATCAAGTTACATGACGAGGAACACCAAGACCATCATCACGATCATCACACGAATGGAAGGCTAATCTCTTCAGATTACTTCCGGTAATGTTATCCAACTTTTAGTATAGCATGTTTTTACTTTGATTCCGACAAATGTTTTGCTATTGTAACTCTTAAACTCCTATCTCTTGAAATACAACTAGTGAATCATTTGTGTTTACTTCTACTTATTACCATATTCTCAAGACATAGTATTACCAACATATCATTCGTGCCTATCTCACTTAAATCACGAGTTAAGACGGATAATCAGTTAATATACTTTGTGCCCAATTAATATGTAAAGAAGTTGTAATGTACTATCATCTAGTTAAAACATAATATTGCTACACCATTGTTTGTGCTTAATCTACCTAATTGTTAGACAAAGACAAATAATCGATTCAACATATTATGTATTTACCTATGTAATAGTAATTGTCAGTAAACTGTAATTATGTTAAAGTAATTATATCGGAATCATTGTAATAATACATGTGCAACTAATTGTTGATAACTAAACCGGAAGTAATTCTCTCTTTAATCTCAAGTTACAATCTCAATATTTTTACCATCACCGTTAAAATTCTACTTTACAACTCATTAAAAGTTAACCACTAAATCCTTGGACTCGACCCCGCTTGCCCTATCTACATAGTAAAAAGTGGGTTATAAATTGTTTTTGACGCGTGTGACGATAGCGTTGTCAAAATCAAAAACAATTTATAACCCACTTTTTACTATGTAGATAGGGCAAGCGGGGTCGAGTCCAAGGATTTAGTGGTTAACTTTTAATGAGTTGTAAAGTAGAATTTTAACGGTGATGGTAAAAATATTGAGATTGTAACTTGAGATTAAAGAGAGAATTACTTCCGGTTTAGTTATCAACAATTAGTTGCACATGTATTATTACAATGATTCCGATATAATTACTTTAACATAATTACAGTTTACTGACAATTACTATTACATAGGTAAATACATAATATGTTGAATCGATTATTTGTCTTTGTCTAACAATTAGGTAGATTAAGCACAAACAATGGTGTAGCAATATTATGTTTTAACTAGATGATAGTACATTACAACTTCTTTACATATTAATTGGGCACAAAGTATATTAACTGATTATCCGTCTTAACTCGTGATTTAAGTGAGATAGGCACGAATGATATGTTGGTAATACTATGTCTTGAGAATATGGTAATAAGTAGAAGTAAACACAAATGATTCACTAGTTGTATTTCAAGAGATAGGAGTTTAAGAGTTACAATAGCAAAACATTTGTCGGAATCAAAGTAAAAACATGCTATACTAAAAGTTGGATAACATTACCGGAAGTAATCTGAAGAGATTAGCCTTCCATTCGTGTGATGATCGTGATGATGGTCTTGGTGTTCCTCGTCATGTAACTTGATGCGTTTACCCTTCGAGTTTCTTGAATTACAACTAGAATTACCACCGAGAGAGGTAATCTTTTGATTCTAACAAATAGAGAAGAAATATTTCAAACTATTACAACTGATATAGAGTACTTAGTAACTTGGTGTCTAAAGGATGTAGAATGGGTGTCTAAATCCGTGCATAGAGAGCTTCTATTTATACTACTGGAGCACGCCTCCTCGCGCCGCGACCAAGGTGCCTGCTCAAGCACCACCTCCACCTCCCAGACGCCGCCAGCGTCAGCGCCAGAGGTCTCCCATTCCACCCCAGGATCCAGAGCCCGAGATCAATCTCGGGACGATATATCGACAGATGCAGGATTGGCATCTGACCCATCAGGAGTGGCATTTAGCTCATCAGGTACAGCACCAGTGGATGGCGGATTCCATGACAGATTTCTTTCACCATCAGGGATTCCAGCCACAGCATCCATACCCGAGCATCGTTCCACCAGTACCTGACTGGTACACAGGTAGCCATTCCACAGGAGACGGGGCAGGACCATCGGGGACCCATTTCGATGACGAGGAGGATGAGTGAGTATTTAGTTTGTTTTATTTCCAATTTAGTGTGAATTTCAAGTACTCTGTGTTTATTTACTGTTGGTTTAAATTTAACTGTTGTGTGGTGTGAAATTATTTTTGTGATTGTTCAGAATGACGTTTGTTTGTGTTGTTGATTATTATTACAGAAAGCGATCTAACATGCTGGCAGTCAGTTCAGCGACCAAATGAATCAAATGATCGACTGTTAAAAAAAAAAAAAAAAAAAAAAAAAAAAAAAAAAAAAAAAAAAAAAAAAAAAAAAAAAAAAAAAAAAAAATTTATTTTTGCGAAAAACTCAATTTTGCTTGAGGACAAGCAAACCTCAAGTGTGTAGTATTTTGATAGTGTTTTATTTTTACAATAAAACACTATCATTTAAAAGCTGTTTTATCGCATAAATACGATCAGAGGCACACAAAAACTATATTTCCGTGCAAAATAAAAGAATCCAGAAACCGCCTTAAAACATGCAAAATGCTTCTTCATAAACAGATACGGCTCAGACAGACCCGTCTAACCTACCCCATCTGTTAAAACCAAACAGTCACATTTTATAAGAATGCATGTTTTCACAACAAAAAGGCAAAAGCTCACATTCCAACGGCAGCTCCTGATGCACACCACAGACTCCCAACAGTCTGGCGGTGATAATAGATCTACTGTCGGGTCATCACTAACCCAAGCCAGCCATTTGTTTTCACATAGAAAACATCTCACAAATCACGGGGAAATCCTATTATGATATCATTAATTCTCTCAAAAGAATTATGATTAATTTGTCTACCGTCCCCAGACATCCTCACAAAATTGCAAAATAAACGAGAGAATATCTCATTTTTCATACACTGCACATCACAGCCCACTGCTGTGTCGCAGATGCAAATCTGCCAGAACTATGGTTTTACCATAGGAAATCCTGATAAGCTCAACATCAAAACAGGCTTATATTAACAGGTGGCTGAACATGAATTACGATTCATGTTTAACTTGAACAGAGTTCTCCGGAGCTGCTGGTGTGAGGAAAACAAGAGGGATTTGTGTGTTAACAATTATGGTTTATTTTCAGGAACAAAACCCAAGAACTATAAAAGAACAAACCCGAGGAAGTGATGCTCAAAACTGAAGAGTAAAAAGGCGAAATACACATAAAAATACAGCAATCGCGACTTGACACCACCTATGTCGCGACGTGAAGAAAATCAAAACAGAAGACCCAAATACCTACAGTGATCGCGCCGCGACGGATACCCCGGTCGCGACGCGAAGACCTTGGACGCGAGACTACCAACTCCATGAACGCGAGACTACCAACAACCGCACTAGCCAGACCAGTGGCCGACCAAAAGCAACGACCGACGCCTCCTCGCGCCGCGACGGGACCCTTGGTCGCGACGCGAGCACTGTGCTCCAGTAGTATAAATAGAAGCTCTCTATGCACGGATTTAGACACCCATTCTACATCCTTTAGACACCAAGTTACTAAGTACTCTATATCAGTTGTAATAGTTTGAAATATTTCTTCTCTATTTGTTAGAATCAAAAGATTACCTCTCTCGGTGGTAATTCTAGTTGTAATTCAAGAAACTCGAAGGGTAAACGCATCAAGTTACATGACGAGGAACACCAAGACCATCATCACGATCATCACACGAATGGAAGGCTAATCTCTTCAGATTACTTCCGGTAATGTTATCCAACTTTTAGTATAGCATGTTTTTACTTTGATTCCGACAAATGTTTTGCTATTGTAACTCTTAAACTCCTATCTCTTGAAATACAACTAGTGAATCATTTGTGTTTACTTCTACTTATTACCATATTCTCAAGACATAGTATTACCAACATATCATTCGTGCCTATCTCACTTAAATCACGAGTTAAGACGGATAATCAGTTAATATACTTTGTGCCCAATTAATATGTAAAGAAGTTGTAATGTACTATCATCTAGTTAAAACATAATATTGCTACACCATTGTTTGTGCTTAATCTACCTAATTGTTAGACAAAGACAAATAATCGATTCAACATATTATGTATTTACCTATGTAATAGTAATTGTCAGTAAACTGTAATTATGTTAAAGTAATTATATCGGAATCATTGTAATAATACATGTGCAACTAATTGTTGATAACTAAACCGGAAGTAATTCTCTCTTTAATCTCAAGTTACAATCTCAATATTTTTACCATCACCGTTAAAATTCTACTTTACAACTCATTAAAAGTTAACCACTAAATCCTTGGACTCGACCCCGCTTGCCCTATCTACATAGTAAAAAGTGGGTTATAAGAATGCATGTTTTCACAACAAAAAGGCAAAAGCTCACATTCCAACGGCAGCTCCTGATGCACACCACAGACTCCCAACAGTCTGGCGGTGATAATAGATCTACTGTCGGGTCATCACTAACCCAAGCCAGCCATTTGTTTTCACATAGAAAACATCTCACAAATCACGGGGAAATCCTATTATGATATCATTAATTCTCTCAAAAGAATTATGATTAATTTGTCTACCGTCCCCAGACATCCTCACAAAATTGCAAAATAAACGAGAGAATATCTCATTTTTCATACACTGCACATCACAGCCCACTGCTGTGTCGCAGATGCAAATCTGCCAGAACTATGGTTTTACCATAGGAAATCCTGATAAGCTCAACATCAAAACAGGCTTATATTAACAGGTGGCTGAACATGAATTACGATTCATGTTTAACTTGAACAGAGTTCTCCGGAGCTGCTGGTGTGAGGAAAACAAGAGGGATTTGTGTGTTAACAATTATGGTTTATTTTCAGGAACAAAACCCAAGAACTATAAAAGAACAAACCCGAGGAAGTGATGCTCAAAACTGAAGAGTAAAAAGGCGAAATACACATAAAAATACAGCAATCGCGACTTGACACCACCTATGTCGCGACGTGAAGAAAATCAAAACAGAAGACCCAAATACCTACAGTGATCGCGCCGCGACGGATACCCCGGTCGCGACGCGAAGACCTTGGACGCGAGACTACCAACTCCATGAACGCGAGACTACCAACAACCGCACTAGCCAGACCAGTGGCCGACCAAAAGCAACGACCGACGCCTCCTCGCGCCGCGACGGGACCCTTGGTCGCGACGCGAGCACTGTGCTCCAGTAGTATAAATAGAAGCTCTCTATGCACGGATTTAGACACCCATTCTACATCCTTTAGACACCAAGTTACTAAGTACTCTATATCAGTTGTAATAGTTTGAAATATTTCTTCTCTATTTGTTAGAATCAAAAGATTACCTCTCTCGGTGGTAATTCTAGTTGTAATTCAAGAAACTCGAAGGGTAAACGCATCAAGTTACATGACGAGGAACACCAAGACCATCATCACGATCATCACACGAATGGAAGGCTAATCTCTTCAGATTACTTCCGGTAATGTTATCCAACTTTTAGTATAGCATGTTTTTACTTTGATTCCGACAAATGTTTTGCTATTGTAACTCTTAAACTCCTATCTCTTGAAATACAACTAGTGAATCATTTGTGTTTACTTCTACTTATTACCATATTCTCAAGACATAGTATTACCAACATATCATTCGTGCCTATCTCACTTAAATCACGAGTTAAGACGGATAATCAGTTAATATACTTTGTGCCCAATTAATATGTAAAGAAGTTGTAATGTACTATCATCTAGTTAAAACATAATATTGCTACACCATTGTTTGTGCTTAATCTACCTAATTGTTAGACAAAGACAAATAATCGATTCAACATATTATGTATTTACCTATGTAATAGTAATTGTCAGTAAACTGTAATTATGTTAAAGTAATTATATCGGAATCATTGTAATAATACATGTGCACATAATTGTTGAATCGATTATTTGTCTTTGTCTAACAATTAGGTAGATTAAGCACAAACAATGGTGTAGCAATATTATGTTTTAACTAGATGATAGTACATTACAACTTCTTTACATATTAATTGGGCACAAAGTATATTAACTGATTATCCGTCTTAACTCGTGATTTAAGTGAGATAGGCACGAATGATATGTTGGTAATACTATGTCTTGAGAATATGGTAATAAGTAGAAGTAAACACAAATGATTCACTAGTTGTATTTCAAGAGATAGGAGTTTAAGAGTTACAATAGCAAAACATTTGTCGGAATCAAAGTAAAAACATGCTATACTAAAAGTTGGATAACATTACCGGAAGTAATCTGAAGAGATTAGCCTTCCATTCGTGTGATGATCGTGATGATGGTCTTGGTGTTCCTCGTCATGTAACTTGATGCGTTTACCCTTCGAGTTTCTTGAATTACAACTAGAATTACCACCGAGAGAGGTAATCTTTTGATTCTAACAAATAGAGAAGAAATATTTCAAACTATTACAACTGATATAGAGTACTTAGTAACTTGGTGTCTAAAGGATGTAGAATGGGTGTCTAAATCCGTGCATAGAGAGCTTCTATTTATACTACTGGAGCACAGTGCTCGCGTCGCGACCAAGGGTCCCGTCGCGGCGCGAGGAGATCTATTATCACCGCCAGCGTCAGCGCCAGAGGTCTCCCATTCCACCCCAGGATCCAGAGCCCGAGATCAATCTCGGGACGATATATCGACAGATGCAGGATTGGCATCTGACCCATCAGGAGTGGCATTTAGCTCATCAGGTACAGCACCAGTGGATGGCGGATTCCATGACAGATTTCTTTCACCATCAGGGATTCCAGCCACAGCATCCATACCCGAGCATCGTTCCACCAGTACCTGACTGGTACACAGGTAGCCATTCCACAGGAGACGGGGCAGGACCATCGGGGACCCATTTCGATGACGAGGAGGATGAGTGAGTATTTAGTTTGTTTTATTTCCAATTTAGTGTGAATTTCAAGTACTCTGTGTTTATTTACTGTTGGTTTAAATTTAACTGTTGTGTGGTGTGAAATTATTTTTGTGATTGTTCAGAATGACGTTTGTTTGTGTTGTTGATTATTATTACAGAAAGCGATCTAACATGCTGGCAGTCAGTTCAGCGACCAAATGAATCAAATGATCGACTGTTAAAAAAAAAAAAAAAAAAAAAAAAAAAAAAAAAAAAAAAAAAAAAAAAAAAAAAAAAAAAAAAAAAAAAAATTTATTTTTGCGAAAAACTCAATTTTGCTTGAGGACAAGCAAACCTCAAGTGTGTAGTATTTTGATAGTGTTTTATTTTTACAATAAAACACTATCATTTAAAAGCTGTTTTATCGCATAAATACGATCAGAGGCACACAAAAACTATATTTCCGTGCAAAATAAAAGAATCCAGAAACCGCCTTAAAACATGCAAAATGCTTCTTCATAAACAGATACGGCTCAGACAGACCCGTCTAACCTACCCCATCTGTTAAAACCAAACAGTCACATTTTATAAGAATGCATGTTTTCACAACAAAAAGGCAAAAGCTCACATTCCAACGGCAGCTCCTGATGCACACCACAGACTCCCAACAGTCTGGCGGTGATAATAGATCTACTGTCGGGTCATCACTAACCCAAGCCAGCCATTTGTTTTCACATAGAAAACATCTCACAAATCACGGGGAAATCCTATTATGATATCATTAATTCTCTCAAAAGAATTATGATTAATTTGTCTACCGTCCCCAGACATCCTCACAAAATTGCAAAATAAACGAGAGAATATCTCATTTTTCATACACTGCACATCACAGCCCACTGCTGTGTCGCAGATGCAAATCTGCCAGAACTATGGTTTTACCATAGGAAATCCTGATAAGCTCAACATCAAAACAGGCTTATATTAACAGGTGGCTGAACATGAATTACGATTCATGTTTAACTTGAACAGAGTTCTCCGGAGCTGCTGGTGTGAGGAAAACAAGAGGGATTTGTGTGTTAACAATTATGGTTTATTTTCAGGAACAAGACCCAAGAACTATAAAAGAACAAACCCGAGGAAGTGATGCTCAAAACTGAAGAGTAAAAAGGCGAAATACACATAAAAATACAGCAATCGCGACTTGACACCACCTATGTCGCGACGTGAAGAAAATCAAAACAGAAGACCCAAATACCTACAGTGATCGCGCCGCGACGGATACCCCGGTCGCGACGCGAAGACCTTGGACGCGAGACTACCAACTCCATGAACGCGAGACTACCAACAACCGCACTAGCCAGACCAGTGGCCGACCAAAAGCAACGACCGACGCCTCCTCGCGCCGCGACGGGACCCTTGGTCGCGACGCGAGCACTGTGCTCCAGTAGTATAAATAGAAGCTCTCTATGCACGGATTTAGACACCCATTCTACATCCTTTAGACACCAAGTTACTAAGTACTCTATATCAGTTGTAATAGTTTGAAATATTTCTTCTCTATTTGTTAGAATCAAAAGATTACCTCTCTCGGTGGTAATTCTAGTTGTAATTCAAGAAACTCGAAGGGTAAACGCATCAAGTTACATGACGAGGAACACCAAGACCATCATCACGATCATCACACGAATGGAAGGCTAATCTCTTCAGATTACTTCCGGTAATGTTATCCAACTTTTAGTATAGCATGTTTTTACTTTGATTCCGACAAATGTTTTGCTATTGTAACTCTTAAACTCCTATCTCTTGAAATACAACTAGTGAATCATTTGTGTTTACTTCTACTTATTACCATATTCTCAAGACATAGTATTACCAACATATCATTCGTGCCTATCTCACTTAAATCACGAGTTAAGACGGATAATCAGTTAATATACTTTGTGCCCAATTAATATGTAAAGAAGTTGTAATGTACTATCATCTAGTTAAAACATAATATTGCTACACCATTGTTTGTGCTTAATCTACCTAATTGTTAGACAAAGACAAATAATCGATTCAACATATTATGTATTTACCTATGTAATAGTAATTGTCAGTAAACTGTAATTATGTTAAAGTAATTATATCGGAATCATTGTAATAATACATGTGCAACTAATTGTTGATAACTAAACCGGAAGTAATTCTCTCTTTAATCTCAAGTTACAATCTCAATATTTTTACCATCACCGTTAAAATTCTACTTTACAACTCATTAAAAGTTAACCACTAAATCCTTGGACTCGACCCCGCTTGCCCTATCTACATAGTAAAAAGTGGGTTATAAATTGTTTTTGACGCGTGTGACGATAGCGTTGTCAGGTCCCCCGGTAGGTGTCCCGAAAAACGGGTTGAAAGGCGATTGCGGGTATTGGAATTGTGGGGGCATCGGTTGGTATTGGAATTGAGGTGGGGAAAAAACGCTCGCTCCATTTGCGGAATGTACGGAGCGGGTTCCGGTGATGATTGCGGGAAAATGTTCTTCGCGGTTTTTGACTTTCGTTGGGATGATTGTTTGGGAGTCATTGGAAATTTTTTGGAGAAAGTTTGGAGAGTTTGAATGTGTGTAAAAGAGTATAATCTGTTGAATGTGTGTGTTTTATATATAGAGTTGTTTAAAAAAAGTTTTTTTTAAAAAAATAAAATAAAATAATAATGGCTATATAGCCGTTGCCAACGTTCACAACGTCGCACGGCGTTCAAGCCTCGCGCGGGTGCAAGATGCGACGGGCTCGCAAGGGGGGGGGGGGGGTGGGCGGTGTTCACCGCGGGCGTCGGGGTCGTCGGGCTACGTCTCGCAACGGCATACCGGATGGCCTAACCTGTTTGGTTCAAATTCATTTATAGCCATTGGTTTTCTGTTGGTCCTCTTAGGAAAACAAGAATCTAAGCAAACTATTTATATTTTATTTTGCATTTATCAACAAATAACAAATAACTATAATTTAATTATTTATTTTAAGTTGGTAAATAATAAATTTATACTCTATAAATATTATTATCTACTTATTTTATTTTATACTCTTTAGTATGTGACCACATATATTCATATACGAATAACAACGCAATAAATTTTTTTTGTTCTTTGGATACTATTTCCAACTCGAGCAACATATATATAGTATTCTACATCACTTTTGTCAACTAGCTTGATAATATTAGGGTTAAGGTTATATTTGGTCACTTAGATTTTGATTTTGTGTTCATTTGATTACTAAACTTTGTTTAAGTTTAAAAGATCATTTAACTTGCAAATTATATTTCAAAAATTTAGGCTATTTAAGGTTACTGAATTATTTTTTGCTACTTCAGGTCACTAAACATTTTTTGAGTTATAATTAGTCACTAAACTTTTAAAATTGCGCTAATTCGTTTTTATAATTTTTTTACAATTCATTTTTATAACTTCATTTTTTATTTTTTTCATATATTTTTACAATTCAGTTTAAAACTTTATTTTTTTTACTTCGTTTTAACAAGTTTTTTCACAATTCGGTTTTATAACATTATTTTTTCACAATCTATTTTTACTACTTCATTTTTAGTCTGTTTTCATGTTTTTTCTAAATATTTTTTACAACATTATTTTTTATTTCCTTTTCATATGTTTTTACAATTCATTTTAAAACTTTATTGTTTTACTTCGTTTTTGTAAGTTTTTTCACAATTCGTTTTCATAACTTCATTTTTTATTTTATTTTTCACAATCTATTTTTACTACTTCATTTTTTAGTCCGTTTTTCATGTTTTTTCTAAATACCTTTACAACTTCCTTTTTTGTTTATACATGTTTTTTGAAGTTATAACTTAATTTATTTAATTTTCCAATTAGATATAAATTAACTAAACTACAAAATTATTGATTCAAATGATAATCTTAGAATTATTAATTTATTACACATCTAGTAGCGTTATCGCCTTACCGGATGCATAAGAAACTGATAATTCTAATATTACCATTTGGAGCAATAATTTTGTAATTCAGTTAGTTGACACCTAATTGGAAAATTAAATAAATAAAGTATATATATATATATATATATATATATATATATATATATATATATATATATATATATATATATATATATATATATATATATATATATATATATATATATATAAACAAATAAAGTTTTAAACTATATTTTGAAAGAAATATGAAAATGAACTAAAAAAGACGATTGTGAGAAAAAAATACAGTAAAAATAAAGTTATAAAAGCGAATTGTGAACGAGTACATGTAAAAACGAAGTAAAAAACTATAAAAATAGATTGTAAAAACATATGAAAACAAAATAAAAAATGAAATTGTAAAAAACAGATTGTGAAAAAATATATATAATAAAATAAATGAGCAAAGTTTTAAAAGTTTAGTGAGTAATTATAGTTTTAAAAAAGTTCAATAACCTTAAATAGCCAAAAAGATAAGTTCAGTAACCTTAAATAGTATAAAAAACGGTAACCTATTATCGACGGTCATAGTGATCATTTCGGAACACAATTCGCAAGTTAAATGATCCAATTAAAATTAAATAAGGTTAAGTGACTAATGGAGAACAAAACAAACCAAATATGACCTTAATCCATGATATTAAAAAGATTATCAACTAAAAAAAATTTGTAGAACCTTTTAATATATATAGTAAAAAACTACAATTTTGCATTAAAAGAGAATATTGCAACTAGGGTTGTGAAATTCCTCTTCCACTAAATGGACATAAATTTGTGAGATTTGCCGGAAAAGATAGATCGCAACCGCAGAGGACTATGCAACTCGTTGCAAACTCTCATCATGTCAAAAAAGTTGCTATGCAAAGATATTGGTATTTTGCACCCAAAAGATGATCACCTCACTATATAACGTTTCATAATATGGACATTTTTATGATTATCCGTATAAATATCATAATCACACAAATTAATACCACTTGATTAAAACCACAAAAAAAAAAAAAAAAAAAAAAAAGGACGGCGAACAAAAACGCCAACATTTCTATAATAAATTTCTGTCATGTTCTGTTCTCTCTTGTAGTCTTGTATACTTTTGAGTCATTGGGCCATGACCCTATTGAAGTTACTGGGCCTTGTGCCGTGCTCCTAAACTTGTTGGGCCAAAACTCTACATTTAATTAGCCTATTTCTCTCAAAGTCTCACGTGTCTCATATGTCATTAATCAAACACAACTTTTGATATTGATGTTTATCATCAATAAACTGAAGTACAACTGAATGAACATAGTGTTAACACAACCTTTGGGAAGAGTAAAAATTCTGACATTTTGGAATCAATATCACATTTACAAAGCACGGCTCTTATAAAGGTGATTCTATCCCGATAAAAAAGGCTAAAATCAAACCTAAATAGTAGATTATTGTTACTTAAAATAAGATTTGCCGAAAAAACAGATATTAAAAAACAGCGAATACAAGAGTAAGTGAAGAATCTTGGACCCATCATTGAGCCAATCTGCAGAAGGCCAGTTGTCAAAGCCCATAGTATCGTCCATCAAGATCTTATGTTGGACTTTATAACTCAGTTATGATCCAAAACTGGTTTTCAATCCGATCCGATCCGGTTTTCAAACTGGTTTCCCTCAAACCGGTCCGGTTCGAACCGGTTTGGATATATAAAATTTAAAACCGGTTTGAAACCGGTTTTGGCCGAACCGGTTTGTTAAGCCGGTATGTAAAACCGGTTTTGACCACATTGACCCAAACCGGGTTTGAGGATAATTTTTGGTAGAAACCGGTTTTAAACCGAACCGGTTTTGGTCAAATCTGGTTTTGACTTTATTGACCAAAACCGATCCGGTTTCCAAAAAATATCCAGTTTGTGCACCTCTAGGCTCTAGCCATGTGTTTGTCATTCATCTGGTGTACAATGACAAGTTTGCTAGTTGTTCAAGTTTCTTCGTATAATTAGAACTTTTTTCCAAACAAAAATATGGAAAAATTTGGTCCAGATTATTCAAAATATAATCAATCAAAAAATCACGTTTATCCGATCCTTGATAAAATTTTAAATCCAGATAAATCCGATTTTTGTGCACCTCTGGTTAAGAGACGTTCTTCTTAACAAGACCATTTTGGATTTTTACCTGAATAAAAGTAGGTTTTTAATCCACCTAGTAGGCCCAAACTATTACAAAGTCCCATGACCCATCCATTGAAATATTGAATTGCCCTTATTATTTTCACTTTCTATTTTGAGATAACCATAATATTAGTCTACAACTAGTGATACACAACCAGATTGGTTAATTCCACCAAGCTCGACCTAAGACTGATTTATAATGGCTCAGTCGGTTAAGGTCGTTTATTTATTTTTCTCTTTAGAGCGGTTTAGGGACCGGTTTTACTGACCAACTAATAATTCAGTTCTAGCTTCTAGGGACTGTTTGGCCTGACCCGGTTCAAATAGTCACTTGTTTGTATTTTTGTGAAAAATTAAAAGAAATTTCACAAAAGTCACTACTATATCATTTTATTTTGAATTTGACACCGCCCTTTTTCAAATAATCCATCAATTTATCCAAATTTTGACGACTTCACCATTTTTATATGTCATAATCCGGAATAACCATATCTAAAATAATCCGGAATAACCATATCTAAAATATAATGGTTTTTGTGACATTTGCCTGAAAACTTAACGTCTTATGCGAATATCATGTATTAAAAAGGAAAAATTGTGGGGGTTTGAGACTCGAACTCGAATCCACAACCTCTACATTGTCCACACGTTTAAGAAACTTGCCATGATCACTAGATCATGTACACTTTTATCAATTTGTCCTTTTATTTTATTAAAATCAGTTTGAACTCACGACATCAACATCACATACAACTTGTTTTTTTTTACCATTTTATATACATTTTTGTATGTTACTTTTACAAAATATGATTTTAAATATTTAAGTTTCGTTTTTTTTTATACTTTTTATATGATATTTTTTGTATGTTATATTTGAATTTTTTACTTTTTACTTTTATAATATATATAATTTAATTTATTGGTGTTTGGGATTCATCGGGGTGTCAACTTCGTAGGCATCAATCTGAATTGGAATGTCAACTATGTAGGCGTCAAGGTTGACCACAATCCATATTAACTTCCATGTTTCAGTATAAATCGTCATTATAAAATCAAGGTGTTGGACTATTTTTGTGACCGAACTGAATACCATTTTCAATAGGTGTTTAGTTGTTCCGTTTGATCAATTAAGCTTCATATTTCAAAATATTGGACCAACAACAATAAAAGTAGTTTAAACCTTATTATAATCGACATATTGCTCATTAGGTTATGAACGATACGTTCTAGTTTGTGATTGTGAACGACACGTTACAGTTTGTGATTATAAACGGCAAAAAGATTTTATAAAATTAAAAAATCAACGGGAAGGTGGATGAAATATAAAATGATCGAAGAACATAAAAGAAGCAACAACAAAGAAACAATTCAAAGCGCAACTATGGAAAGAGATCATGTATTAATATTAATCCAATATCAGCAACATCATCACCATGATGATGGTCTTTATGAAAGCAGCACACGAGACAAACTTTTAAGTATATATGTTAGTATTCATATATCATGTACTAGGCTACTATCCATATTTAATGTTTGCAGGCATCATTTTTAATTGGGATGTGAACTTGTAGGCGTCAAGGTTGACCATAATTATCCATATTGAATTTCATATTTCAGTATAAATCGTTATTATAAAATCAATGTGTTGAACTATTTTTATGACTGAGTTGAATACTATTTTCAATTGATTTTTAGCTGTTTCGTTTGATAATTAAGTTTAACATTCTGAAATATTGGACCAACAACACATAAAAGTAGTTAAAACCAAGTTATAATCGACACAATGCTCGTTAGGTCAAGAACGACACGTTTTAATTTTTGATTATAAACATATTTTATTAGAATATTATCAAAGATTTTAAATTTGGCACAATGAGATAGTCTAATAAAATAATACATATATTATATATCATTACATTGTACTTAGAAAAACTTATTTTTTTTCTTAACAAAATAAGAAAACATGGCAGATAAACCTCCTGTGGTTGGCTATTGCCCATGTTATAGGGACGGAAAGATTTTGTGAGACAAGGGAACATATTTATGGTTGATGTACACACATATATATATATATATATATATATATATATATATATATATATATATATATATATATATATATATATATATATATATATATATATATATATATATATATATATATATATATATATATATATATATAAGGCCCTTGTCTTCTTTCCTAGGAGAGGTTGTGGGTTCTAGCCTCACTCCATGCAAATGAAGGCTAAAGATATTAATGCCTAGTTTACGGCCTCTGTGCTAGGCGGTGTTGTGAGTACCCGGGGCTGCTGGTTTAACCAGTAGTCAGTTGCCTGCAGGGTGTCCTTACGGGGTGGGCGTGTGCTATGCGTCAGGGTTTGCCGATTGCGTGTGCGGGTCTAGTATCTGTGCAGCATCTACTTGGAGAAAGGGAAGGTTCAACGGTATAACGACCGAGCAGTCCCATATGTACCTAGCTAGGCTGTAGTATATTACGTACCCGTGTAATAGGATTTATCCCTAACTTGCAATATATATATATATATATATATATATATATATATATATATATATATATATATATATATATATATATATATATATATATATATATATATTATATATCATTACATTGTACTTAGAAAAACTTATTTTTTTTTCTTAAAAAAATAAGAAAACATGGCAGATAAACCTCCTGTGGTTGGCTATTGCCCATGTTATAGGGACGGAAAGATTTTGTGAGACAAGGAACATGTTTATGGTTGATGTACACACACACATATATAGACTAAATATCAAATGAGAACCATTATTTTCCTAGGAACCTAGGAACCAATTCTTAGCCACTAGATCAAAAAAATCAAGGGTTATGATGCAAGGTGGCAGTTTTGTAATTAATATTAATTTCTATTATATATTTAAATTTTTAAAAAAGAATTAAGGGCAATTTGGGTATAAAAAGAAATCAATTCTGGAAACTCTAATTAAATAGGAAACGAAGCATTAAAATCGTATCTCCTCTCTCTTTCTCTCTCACGCTCTCTCTCTCTCTCTCCAAACCCTAAATCGACTTCACGTATCTTTCTCCCTTGTAACACCCGGTTTCTCATACAAAGTACACCCAAAATTTTGCAAACAATTATATATTAAAAATGGGTATACTTGCACTCAACCCAGGAAAAACAAGATGTTATCAAACATTAATTACACAAAAGGTCCTTAAATTTTGACCAGACATTACAAATAAACCTAACACAACTAAAGGACATGCTCTGAGTTGTCTATCTCTCTTTATCACATGCCTTCCCCTATCACTGCTACAGATACCTGCAAAACAACAAACAACTCAAGTGTAAGCTTATAAAGCTTAGTGAGAAATCTCAATCATACTCTACAATCTCTTTTAGTAAACTCTCTTCTCATTCTTCTTTTTGCTAGTCTCATTAGCAATATTCACTCTCTCTAAACTCTGAAACCTGCAAACATATTAGCTTTACAAACACCAGCTAATTAGTAGTAATATCAACTCAATAAATAAGTATCTCAACTGATACTACTCATAAACTCAATCCTACATACTCGTATAAACTCATTTCACTGTTAATTATGCTCAATTATAACAGGTATCATGGTTGTAGCAATCAAACTCAAAGACTCTTTAAGTCACTCACTCTAGCATATACTCTGATCTTATGCTCAGGTATAGACTATAACTCGTCTCTTGTTATCCACAATTAACATAACCACTTTAACTCTAAGCAACCGCAATATAAATACAACACACATATATGGACAACATATGTATTAACTCAATCGCTATGATTATCTCAGTCATTCAATATATTCATTCAAACCAAGTACTCGTATATAACAGTGAATTCTAAACCTTGTTTAACTTATACAACTTAGTATCTCAACCAATTAACATGTACCATAATTCAATTTAGATATAGTCAAGCTATATATAATGAATTATAACTACTCACCTAATATCGGCTTGGTACGTGGAACTCCCAATTTGCGCGTATCGGGCTTCTGTTCGCTAGACTTGGTTATATCACCATAGTCTAAATCATTTCTTCAACATCCACAATCATCTCAATATCATCTATCTCAAAGATGTATCAATCAAAAGAGGAAAAAGGAGTATAAACGTTAAATATTAACTCAATATTTACCGAAATCCCCAATTTCGTGGTTCTACTCATTCAACCGTAGAAACTCGACAATACTCTCACCAATAACTCTAAAGGCATCCACTAACAATCTACTATCAACATATATAACAATATATAACGAAATCACGAAATCAAAGTTAGGGTTTCAAAAACCCCAAAACGAAGAGATCACTCACATGAAGTTGAGTCGATATGTGGAACTCCCGAACCTCGTGTGTGTTCCTGTCTAGCTTTAGCTGTAACACAATGACTCAAACTCAATACTCAATTTCAAGAAAATCTCAATCATACTCAATATTCATATCAATCAAGGAATTGGAATCATAGAGGAGAGTTACAATCAAAAGATAGTAATACTATCCTAGTTGTAGCTTCCAATTTCACCATTTTGACTCATACAACCCTAAAAACACAATACAAGCACTTTACTAGCTTGGGTCTCGAATTAGAACTCCCTTACACACACTAATCCAAGTAAACTCGCTATAATTCATGCTAGTTGCAGGTGGTTCATCAAAACCACATGGAACCATCTCAAATCAAACAACCCAACCGTTAAAACGAAGTCAAAATCAAAGGGAATTACCTTTCAACCGTAAGGAATCAAATCCTAGCTTCAATTCTTGAATTATAGACTTCAATTTCGAGTTTAGAGGTTTAGGATTAAGTTTCTAGGGTTTTGGAGAGGTTTTGGACGAAGTGGGTTTTCCCAAAAATGAAAGAAATTTGACTTTAAAAAGTGTTCTGCGCGCGTCACACGCCCCGTGTGAAATCTACACGACCCCGTGTGGATCCACCGCTTCTATTGTTTGCTTCTGCAGGATTTCACACGCCCCGTGTGAAATCTACACGACCCCGTGTGATTCTGGAAATGCTCACTGCAGGATTTCACACGGCCCGTGTGGAATTCCACACGCCCCGTGTGATTCTGGAAAGGCTCACTGCAGGATTTCACACGCCCCGTGTGAAATCTGCACGCCCCGTGTGAATCTGAAATTTCACTTAGTTTTTTGATCGTAACTTTCTCGTTTCTTATCCGTTTTTAACAATCCTTATATGCTTAGAAAGCTAAGGAAAAGTTCTACAACTTGATTAGGTTAATTATAACTTTAGATTAACACATCTCTAAACAACTCATATGTAAGACCACACCGACTATAAGGTAATAACTCTACTTACCTTAGTAAGCATCTCAAAATGAAAATGGGTCTTACAAGTTCTCTCCTCCTTCAAAAGATTCCGTCCTCGGAATCTCTTAGAATAGGTATGGTCTATACAACCATCTCACCACCACAATCACACATCACTTATGATAATGATATTATCCTTTCGTCATCTCATATGACATGTACATATTGTCATATCTCATTTACTCATAATATATCATCCTCATAAGATGATCTCTATAGTCATATTGATTATCATCATTGCCACGTAGGCAATTACTTACTCTTTTTAGAATACACCTTTCGTTTTAGCTTTGTCAACATCAAAGTATCTCACCTTACTCCTCAAGTGATACTCAAATCACTATCATTATTTGCATACATTCATATTTATGACTCACATCGAGCCACATTCTCATTGTACCATCCTTCAATAAGGAAAACGGTCCCACTGATTCCAATACTCATTATCTATCAATTTACTCCTCTAATTGCAACCTGTCAATTATTGACTCCTCATCAACACAACTCATGAATATTAGAAACTATCTCGAGTTTCACTCACGCCTCCTCTGAAATTGTTATTTTAACTCTCGACACTTTGGTCACACAAGACCTGTTTCAGTTGTCTCATCACTACAACCGATTATAACTTCTCTAAAAGCTCATTTATCTCTACTCCCACCTCAGCACACATTTTAGGTTTTTCACCCAATATACAACTCACCGAAATCTCTACACATGGCTCAAAAATAATAAAATTTGACACCGCAAACCCTACAATGAGATCATATCTCATTATCCGATTAATTCATTAATCTCAAGAAAGTAACTCATATTATTATAGCAAAATCTATTATATATCGTCTTATACGACTAAATAGTTTTGTCATCTCGGCACTCACGCATTTATCTCATTGGCAGTAATTGGTTTGATTGCTAAGGAACGAATCCTATCAATCACAAACACAATTACTTTCCTCCTCCTTTTAACTCACATCTTTTCATGATGTATTTATAAAACTCTATCTCATCCAACATGTAAGAAATTTCACACTTTCTCAACACGACTACATGACAAACGTACTTACTCACAGCAACATTCCTTAACAGTATTACTCACTGTATTATCTCATAGTACCTCTATACTGTTACTTAACCTCTAATTCGTCCTCTTCTCAACCTGTAGCTTTCAACCCACACAAACTTAACGCTACGTTCATATCTATCCGCACGCAAGGATAGTACATGTCTCATTACTCCGCATCATCATAAAGTACATGCCTGTTTACACACAAGCACAACCACTATAGCACCACTCTGCCTCAACTCTTGGTACCTCGTACCATCCTTTGGTCTCCTCATTCAACACTATCTCACGGTACCTCGGACCGTCCGCTGATCAGATTATGGTACCTCGTACCATTCTCCGATTTGAGTCCATCTCCTCTTTGACTCTAGCGAGCCTCCGCTACGGTCTCGAGTCATATAGACTCACCGTCACTCCTCCTTCGGTTTGAGTCACCAAGGTTCTCACTACTCTAACCACAAGGTACTCGTTATGTGGTTCCACAGAAATATGTGGTCTCAGCCTCAATTACTCAATACGTGGCCCCACAGAATATGTGGTCTCCACCACGTTTATTCGCTATGTGGTCCCACAATATATGTAGTCTCAACCACCTTTACTCAATATGTGACCCCACCAAATATGTGGTCTCAATCACCTTTACTCAATATGTGACCCCACCGAATATGTGGTCTCGATCACATTTACTCAATATGTGACCCCACCAAGTATGTGGTCTCGATCACATTTACTCAATATGTGACCCCACCAAGTATGTGGTCTCGATCACATTTACTCAATATGTGACCCCACCGAATATGTGGTCTCGATCACATTTACTCAATATGTGACCCCACCAAGTATGTGGTGTCGATCACATTTACTCAATATGTGACCCCACCAAGTATGTGGTCTCGATCACATTTACTCAATATGTGACCCCACCAAGTATGTGGTCTCGATCACATTTACTCAATATGTGACCCCACCGAATATGTGGTCTCGATCACATTTACTCAATATGTGGCCCCACAGAATATGTGGTCTGAACCACTTTACTCGATATGTGGTCCCACAGAATATGTGGTCTCAACCACTTTACTCAATATGTGGTCCCACGGAATATGTGGTCTCAACCACATTTACTCGATATGTGGTCTCACAGAATATGTGGTCTCAACCACTTTTACTCGTTATGTGGTCCCACAGAATATGTGGTCTCAACCACTTTTACTCGATATGTGGTCCCATAGAATATGTGGTCTCAACCACTTTTACTCGTACATAGAAGTCTCGTCACATCTGTGAAACAACAAACACTATATATACAATATCAAATTTTATATATATATTTACCATGTATATACTCTTTATACACACTTCTCTAAGGTTGTTAAGTACTCGTCAAGCAACCACTTATAATCTCAGTTATATACAATCACAAAGCACTCGTTAAGTGATATGTAAACATTACTTCAAATGGACATGAGATTCTCATCTCAATGCCGATTACTACACTTTATAACCACAATTCTCTAATACATGTAATCTCAATTGATATTTTACGTGTCTACATATTTTATACATATTCTATTACATGTATTATCAACAATTAAATACGCGTGACACGTTACAGCTAACATGTTAAGTAAAATTAATTGCATACCTCATAGCAACAAAATCTCGTCTCCTCATTAGTTGAACCTTGCGTACCGCGGTTCTCAAATCTTGAGTGTACTCGGCTACACTCACATATCTCAACTCTTAGCTCATGCTCAACATATGCTCAAACTCTTTCTCATCATCAGTTAGAATTTTACCTCGACCGGGATCTCATCTTAACATCTCATTATCATCTGGAAATTCGCCATCAACAGAATCTCATCTCATATTCAGTTAACATCTCATAATTAGCCGAATTTCTTTTCTTCTCGTTGGTTAATATCTCATATCAGCCAAAATCTCGTCTCATCATCCACTATTGGTCCAACTGGCTCTTACCAATTTCTCAACTCATCCTTCATCTGACTCCATATCTGTATTTACAGACAGAAAACAACAAATAATAATATAACAGAATAGTTATACTTAACTCATACACTAATATCTGCAGTCGTATCTTTTCCAAGCATGTGATAGGGGCTCTCTCTCTTCTCGGTTCAAGTCTAGGACTCTACACTCAAAGACCTAGTTCGCTTAAACCATGCTCTGATACCAACTTGTAACACCCGGTTTCTCATACAAAGTACACCCAAAATTTTGCAAACAATTATATATTAAAAATGGGTATACTTGCACTCAACCCAGGAAAAACAAGATGTTATCAAACATTAATTACACAAAAGGTCCTTAAATTTTGACCAGACATTACAAATAAACCTAACACAACTAAAGGACATGCTCTGAGTTGTCTATCTCTCTTTATCACATGCCTTCCCCTATCACTGCTACAGATACCTGCAAAACAACAAACAACTCAAGTGTAAGCTTATAAAGCTTAGTGAGAAATCTCAATCATACTCTACAATCTCTTTTAGTAAACTCTCTTCTCATTCTTCTTTTTGCTAGTCTCATTAGCAATATTCACTCTCTCTAAACTCTGAAACCTGCAAACATATTAGCTTTACAAACACCAGCTAATTAGTAGTAATATCAACTCAATAAATAAGTATCTCAACTGATACTACTCATAAACTCAATCCTACATACTCGTATAAACTCATTTCACTGTTAATTATGCTCAATTATAACAGGTATCATGGTTGTAGCAATCAAACTCAAAGACTCTTTAAGTCACTCACTCTAGCATATACTCTGATCTTATGCTCAGGTATAGACTATAACTCGTCTCTTGTTATCCACAATTAACATAACCACTTTAACTCTAAGCAACCGCAATATAAATACAACACACATATATGGACAACATATGTATTAACTCAATCTCTATGATTATCTCAGTCATTCAATATATTCATTCAAACCAAGTACTCGTATATAACAGTGAATTCTAAACCTTGTTTAACTTATACAACTTAGTATCTCAACCAATTAACATGTACCATAATTCAATTTAGATATAGTCAAGCTATATATAATGAATTATAACTACTCACCTAATATCGGCTTGGTACGTGGAACTCCCAATTTGCGCGTATCGGGCTTCTGTTCGCTAGACTTGGTTATATCACCATAGTCTAAATCATTTCTTCAACATCCACAATCATCTCAATATCATCTATCTCAAAGATGTATCAATCAAAAGAGGAAAAAGGAGTATAAACGTTAAATATTAACTCAATATTTACCGAAATCCCCAATTTCGTGGTTCTACTCATTCAACCGTAGAAACTCGACAATACTCTCACCAATAACTCTAAAGGCATCCACTAACAATCTACTATCAACATATATAACAATATATAACGAAATCACGAAATCAAAGTTAGGGTTTCAAAAACCCCAAAACGAAGAGATCACTCACATGAAGTTGAGTCGATATGTGGAACTCCCGAACCTCGTGTGTGTTCCTGTCTAGCTTTAGCTGTAACACAATGACTCAAACTCAATACTCAATTTCAAGAAAATCTCAATCATACTCAATATTCATATCAATCAAGGAATTGGAATCATAGAGGAGAGTTACAATCAAAAGATAGTAATACTATCCTAGTTGTAGCTTCCAATTTCACCATTTTGACTCATACAACCCTAAAAACACAATACAAGCACTTTACTAGCTTGGGTCTCGAATTAGAACTCCCTTACACACACTAATCCAAGTAAACTCGCTATAATTCATGCTAGTTGCAGGTGGTTCATCAAAACCACATGGAACCATCTCAAATCAAACAACCCAACCGTTAAAACGAAGTCAAAATCAAAGGGAATTACCTTTCAACCGTAAGGAATCAAATCCTAGCTTCAATTCTTGAATTATAGACTTCAATTTCGAGTTTAGAGGTTTAGGATTAAGTTTCTAGGGTTTTGGAGAGGTTTTGGACGAAGTGGGTTTTCCCAAAAATGAAAGAAATTTGACTTTAAAAAGTGTTCTGCGCGCGTCACACGCCCCGTGTGAAATCTACACGACCCCGTGTGGATCCACCGCTTCTATTGTTTGCTTCTGCAGGATTTCACACGCCCCGTGTGAAATCTACACGACCCCGTGTGATTCTGGAAATGCTCACTGCAGGATTTCACACGGCCCGTGTGGAATTCCACACGCCCCGTGTGATTCTGGAAAGGCTCACTGCAGGATTTCACACGCCCCGTGTGAAATCTGCACGCCCCGTGTGAATCTGAAATTTCACTTAGTTTTTTGATCGTAACTTTCTCGTTTCTTATCCGTTTTTAACAATCCTTATATGCTTAGAAAGCTAAGGAAAAGTTCTACAACTTGATTAGGTTAATTATAACTTTAGATTAACACATTTCTAAACAACTCATATGTAAGACCACACCGACTATAAGGTAATAACTCTACTTACCTTAGTAAGCATCTCAAAATGAAAATGGGTCTTACATCCCTCGCCGTCACCAATTTCTTCATCATACGAAAGGCGAGACCTGCAATTGAGATAATCCAAGTGAAACCTGCAATTGATCAACGCCAGATCGAGACCTCCACCTCTCACGTGAACCTACCTCTCCAACACAGTGAACTTACCTCTCCAACACAGAGATCAGCAGCACCACCGTCTCCATTCACAAGTCGTTTTTCCACACCATGTTCCGATACCACCCTCGAGTCCAGTCGCTAACTCACCGGTTCTTCCTTACCATTATGAAATTGACGCATCTTCCTCAAGTTCTGATTTCCCCCGATAACATCATCGCATCTTCATCAAAGGTCTACTCGGCATAACAAAAGAGTATGTTCTCGTTCTTTCTTTCATTTTTCCTAATCTAGTTATTTCTTTCATCTTTGGGACTAAATCGAAATTGCCCAAATGTGGGTCAAAACTAATTGTGTGACTGTGAATTAGTAAAGCACAACAGGTGTTTGATAGAATGTCTGAAAGAATAGATAGCTTGGAGGTGAGTTCGATTTCTTGATGCAATTTCTCGATTCCACTCTGCAAAGTCATCAAACTCAAATTCTCAATTCTCACATGGTTTCAGATTCTTAATATCAGTAGGAAATTTCAGATAGCTTTGAGCTATCTCACAGTCGATGTGGACACTGCACTAATATGTGGTCTGTGAATATGGGCATGGTTGCTGCCTTTGACCAGTCTCTCTCAAATTCAAATTCCACCTTCCAAGATTGTACTTCTCATCACCATGGCCAGGTGACTATTTTGTTTTCTAATAACATGGTAAACCTAGAACTTGTGGTTATTTATATTTCAATGGTCTCTATTATATGTATCTTTGTCCTGAACTTGGGGTTATCTATATTTCAATGGTCTCTATTAGTAACCATATTTTATTCTACGGCCAAAATGCTTATTTATGCAATTGACACAAAATATGGAACCACGTTTCAACAGGTACTCTGTCAACCATTGTGATGTTGAAGTTGCTTTAATAGTATTCTCCAACATATATGTGGATATGTGTGAGTTATAGCATTGTACTTATGGATTTCTTTTTCAATTTGTTTGTGTACATGTGGGCGTATTTGCATATATGCATACATATATGTGCATATATGTATATGCATGTGTATATGTGCACATGCATACATATATGTGCATATACGTGCATATGTGTATATGCATGTGTATATGTGCACATATGTGCATACGTCTGTTCAAACGTATGTGCACATATGCATATATGTATATTAATTTGTTCATATAAACACGTGTGTGTGTGTGTATTTGTATATATGCATAATAGATGTGCATTGGCTCATATGTGTATATGCACGTATGTATTTATTTTAATGTTTTTGGATATACATTTATATCAATTTTTATTAATGTTTTGCAGATTTTGAAGAATTCATCAATCAAATTGAAGAATTGAAAAGTGACAAACTAAAAAAATGAAGATATCATGGAAATTTGTTGTTTTTTATATTTTTTGTATGTATTTTGTTAATTATTTTTAATAAATATTTATGTATGGTTCAAAACAGTTGTAGAATATTGTTTCTAATAAATTGATTTTTTGTTGTTTGCATTTATAATTATAGACAAGACTATGTATATATGATTTTCGAAAATATGCATATATGCACTCGCGAATATGTATATATACACCTGCATATAAATAAATTTATGTGCATATATGCACTTGCTAATATGTATATATACACCTACGAAAACATGCATATATGCACCTGTGAATATGTATATATGCACCTGCAAATACATGAACTTATATGTTATTTTAAAATTTCGAGAATCTGGGAATATATATAAATAATTCAAAAAATTTATGTTTTTCAAATTTCAAGAAAAGCTCATTTTTTTAAAATACGAAAATATATTTTTTTAAATTTGAAAGTTCAAATTTGTTAGGCTTATTTTTAGGAGATGTTACTATTGTTGCCAAAAATAAAAAATTTAGAATTAAATGATATTTGTTAAATGACTATCATGCCCTTCTATGATTCAACCAATCATAATTGGTTCCTAGGTTCCTAGGAAAAAATTATATATATATATATATATATATATATATATATATATATATATATATATATATATATATATATATATATATATATATATATATATATATATATATATATATATATATATATATATATATATATATATATATAGAGGTGCACAAAAAAACTGGTTTTTTAAATAAGGGTTTTTGATCTAATGGCCCCACAAAGTATATGAAATTATTTTAAAAGGTCCCTGAACTTTATTTTGGGTGTTTTAAGCCATTAATGAGGACAATACTGTGTCTATATAGTCCTTTTTGGAAGAGAAACCTGAATAGCCGGTGAGGAAAATACCGTGGCAGTAGAGTTGGCAAATTTGGTTCATTTACAGACAAAAGGAAAAACACGTGGAAAACTTGAGTGAAATAAATGACCAGATGACATTAAGTTCAAGGTTCAGTTGCACAATCGTTGTAGTTGAAAGAACAGTGGGGGCGATTAGGGTTTTTTCAAGACGAAGACAGTGACCAACAACAAATTGCAAGGTTGAAGTAGTATCAACTGGAGAACCAACATTGCATGGATAATAATCTTCCCGATCCAGTTTATTTCAAAGTACGATTGCACTACAATGGTACGTTTGTTCGCCATCCCTGCTCTTATGCTGAAGGGGAAACGTATCTGTTTACAGACTTTGATTTTGCTGCTATGAATCTTCACACATGTGGCACTTGGTTGGAACGTTTTACTGGATCACCATGTGAGGGACTGTACTATTGCATCCCGAATAGACCTTTGTCTAAAGGTGTAAGACCCATAGAGAATGATCTCGACTATGCCCAATTTTTAGATGAGGCTACTGAAGCATATGAGTCAAATATGGTCATATCATTGTATATGGACCATACAGGTTCAGGGCTAGAAGAATGGTTTGATGAAGATATGAATCTTGTTTTAAGTGATGAAGGGGAAGATGAAGTTGTTGATAAAGATGATGAAGTTGTTGATAATGATGCTAAAGTTGATGACAAAGAGCCTGATGTAGAAGAAGAGTTTCCCAATTTTCATGATTTGGATGATATGATTGGTCCAGAAGATATTCCTAAGATGAACAAGACATGTGATGATGTCTTCCTGAGTAAAATGTGTTCTGATGAGACCCATGAAGGCCAAACAGATGTTATTGAGGATGGAGTTGAACATTGCATTTTCAATGAGAATGTCCATTGGAAGCTGCAATGTCCCGTGTTAGGTATGAGGTTTGAGAACCCAAAACAACTTAAACACATGTTATGTAACTATGCTGTTGCTCATGGATACCAACTTTGTTTCAAGAAAAATGATAACAAAAGACTATTGGTGTTATGTTGTAAAGGGGAATGTACTTTCAGATTATGGGCCTCATGGATGGGAGATGAACATTCATTTCAAATAAAATCCTTGAAAAATGACCATAATTGTGCAAGAAACTACAAGTTAGGATCAATTGTGACATACTCATGGATTGGAAGTCATTACACAAAAGAGATGTTACATAGACAAAAGCTAACCATTAGGCAACTTAGACTTGAAGTGATAAAGAAATTTGGAATTGATGTTAGCCTTAGCCAATGTCGAAGGGCAAGAGAACATGCAATTTCATTGATAGAGGGAACCCTTACAGAGCATTATGCAAAATTATGGTCTTATGGTGCAGAGATTAAAAGGAGTAATCCTGGATCCACTGTGAAATTGGAAGTCAATTCAATGCCTGATGGAAAAAATTACTTCAGCAAGTTTTATGTGTGTTTTGCAGCTATCAAGAAAGGGTGGATTGAAGGGTGTAGAAGAGTCATAGGACTAGATGGGTGTTTCTTAAAGGGAATCTGTTGTGGAGAGTTGCTTTGTGCTATAGGTAGGGATGCTAATAACCAGATATTTCCAATTGCTTGGGCAGTGGTATCTGTTGAGAATAAGGAGAATTGGAAGTGGTTCCTGGATTTGCTTATAGATGATCTTGAACTTGCTTTGTCCACCTGCCAAGGAGTACTTGATGGACAAGGACCCCAAGACTTGGTCAAAAGCCTACTTTCAAACTGGGAGAGGTTGTGCATCTAATGAGAATGGTTTATGTGAAAGTTTCAATGCAGTAATTGTTGAAGCAAGAAGGAAACCCATCATTACAATGCTAGAGGAATTAAGGCTTTACATGATGGAGAGGATGTTCAAGATGAATGGAAGAGGATGGTCCACAAACATTTCCCCATGGGTTACACATAAGTTGAATGACTTAAAGATGAAACAAAGATATTGGGAGGTTTTGCCAAGTGGATTTCATAAGTTTGAAACAAGAAATGCAGGTGAAGCATATGAAGTGGACTTGGAAAAAAGGACATGCTCTTGTAGATTATGGCAACTAAATGGGTATGGTTGTGTCCATTCAGTGGCAGCCATATCTTTTATTAATAAAAAAGTTGAGAGTTATGTCCATGATTTTTTCACTAGGGATACGTACTTAAAAACTTACAAAGAAAGATTATCACCAATGAATGGGAGCAACATGTGGCCAGAAACCTCTTTTATCCCACCCTTGCCACCTATAAATAGGAGAATGCCAGGAAGACCCAAAGTGAATAAAAGGAAAGATGTTACTGAAAAGGTAGGAAAACATAGAGTATCAAAAGTTGGAAAAATAATGTGTTGTAGTATATGTCATGAACCAGGGCATAACAAGGCTAGATGTCCAAAGGATCCAAAACCTGCAAAAATGAAGTTCAAACGTGCTAGAACAATGACAGGGAACAAGGTCAAATTTAAATTTTTTTTTAACTTTTTGTGTAACTTAGTGCAACTATAATGGTGTTATGTGATATTTACAGGTTCCAGCACAAACAAATGAGGATGCTGGTGTTCCAAATGAAGTCATGACAAATCAAACTGAAGGTGTTCCATGTGAGGGTTTAACTCAAGAAAACCCATGTGAGGGTTTAACTCAAGAAAACACATGTGAGGGTTTAACTCAGCAATCAGTTGATAAGCAGGTCTGTAAACAATAAAGATAATACAGTAAACTGCAGTTAATAGCAACCTACTTTGCCTTTTGTTCCAAACTAAACTACACACTAATAATTGTATCCATTTCAGATGGCAATTGAATCAACTCCAACTGGAAATCAAGTAGATGATGAAGCAGTATAGACTGAGGGACTTACACAAGAAATACCACTGCAAAATCATGCAGAAGTTGTGCAGAAGGTGAAAAAGGAGAAACTTGCACACATCAGAAAATCTGAGAGAATTGTGAAGAAAAAGCTATCCAGGAATATCATTGGAGTAAATGGGGAAGGGAATTCAGCATCCAAACCAGTCACATTGGAGTAGTTTGATATGTTTAACTAATTGAATGATAATGTGTTTTCCTTTTTTGGTATGTTAAACAATTGTGTAACTAGGATTCGTATCCAGGAATACCACTGTATTTTGCAACATGTTGGTGTGCATATGCATACCACTTTTTGGTAATGAGATTGCATGTTGCATTATTAAAATGAGGTTTCCATGCAATTTAAAGTTATGATAATTTAATTCATGCACATTGGGACAATATTCATGTGGTCCATGCATTTATTTTATTCACATACATGGGATTGTACCTGGAACTTTGGGAGAATAGTGGACATATATTATGCATTGACCATTGGTCCCCCATTCCAATAAATTGATTGTTTTTCTTGCAAGCACAATCATTCAAACAAATGGACAATAAAGTTCAAGTGACTGGGAATCTGTATTATGCATTGACCATTGGTCCCCCATTCCAATAACATATGGACAATAAAAACAAGATAAAAACTGGGAATCTGTATTAGATCCCATTTAAAGTTTGATCCATTCCATAACTTGCTTTTAATACATACATCGGATTCATCATCAGGATTCACTTAGTACAAAATGGGGATCCCTCTAAACCCTACAAAATGCTGCTTACATACATGGGATTGTACACTATCCTAACTTTATCCCTACGAATTACCAACCTTCCATTCATATACCCAACCACATCCACAAAACCCCCCAAAATCCCCAATAACCCACCCTTTCTGTAAGCAAACTACCCTAACCACCTGCACAAGCAGATCACAACAAGCAAACAAACGACAATCACCAAAATCAGCTTCTGTTGACCTGCATTTCTTTTTTCTTTTCGAAGTTCTTCTTCCAAAGCTACAATCCTAATCACTGCTGCATCCAGATCCGCTTCGTGTTTTGCCTTTTGTTCCTTCAGTTCATTTTTCAGCATCGCAACTTCAGGGTTGCGTCTCAACCTCACCACATCGTTCTGAAGGTTCCTCATCTCACCCCTATAATGACGGGTCAGTTCATCATCCACCCAACGAAACCAACGACAGTCTCTTGATGTCTGCATTCAAAAAAAAAAATCACAGTAAATTAGGGTTTTCTTTTACGAAGAAATCCACGCAAAACGTTCAATGTACTACCCCCTCCTTCCGATCATCACCATTTTTACATAAAAAGTTCAATCAAGAGTTCTTACCATCGAATACCGACAGTTTAAAAACCTCCTTCTAGGGTTTTCAGGGGTTGTGGAAGTCCGTAAGATCGACGTAAGCCGACATTGACACTCAGGCAACGGAAGGCTGTTCTCCACCAGATGCAGGTAGTAGTTGTTGAAGCCCGCCATTTTTTGTCGAATTCGATTTTCTCGTTGGTTCGTCGACAGCTTCGTAACCACGATTACCCTTCAAACTTTTGTCTGTGAGCTTATTACACCCAACAACTCTTTTAAGAGTGTTCCACTGACGTCATGCTGCTTACGTGTTACACAGTGTCCACTTTGTTGATTACGTGGCATTATCTAGCTTTTTTTTTAATTCAAAATTCCCAATATAACCGGCTAACTCGTATCATCAACAACAAAAGGGTTTTTTAACCTGTAATGTTAGTGTTTAGTGGCTTCAAACTACCAAAAATAAGTTACAGGACCTTTTAAAACATTTTGGTATACTTGCTTGGGCCAATATGTCAATTTCCCTTTAAATAACCGAAAATAATAACCGAACCGGTTTTTTTAATAACCGGTTTTTTAGCCGGTTTTTTATCTGAAACCGAACCGGTTTAAAAACCGAAAAAACCGGTTTTTCTTCCGGTTACTCGAACCGAACCGGTTTAAAAATCGAAAAAAACCGGTTTGAAACTCAATCTCGTTTAAAAAAAACCGGTCAAAACCGGACCGGTTATAACCGAAACCGGTTTTTAAAAAACCGGTTTTTAAATAACCGACACAATCTCGTTTAAACTCAATCTCGTTTAAAAAAAAACCGGTCAAAACCGGACCGGTTATATGGTTTGTATTCGACTCTCTAGATGGAATTCTGCATTAGGAAATAATCCGGTGCAAATCAAAATCCAACTATTAAAGTCGAAATGATTTTCGATTCCTAATTTCTATTTGAAGTGTCCTAAAAAGGTTTAATTGCTAAAGAATGAATAAAGAAATTGTGAAAGTGTACCAAGACACATGAGCCTATACTTTACACCGTAGAAAGATGAGAGCATGTCTTACTAGGGCGGTGAACACCCAACTCGGTAGCTTATTGTGTATCCACTTTCTTCCTCTATTATATTATCACTGATTCCATCTTACTTAAATAAATTCTGGAACAACAATCACCTGTTTTCTACGCAAAGAGTTTTTTTTTTTTTTTTTTTAATGATTATGATTTTAGATAATGTAGATTGAGATATAACGTTTGTATGTGTTTTATTGATTAAAACTATAATACTGAAATAATCAATCGTATAGTGTCTTAATAATTTTAATTATTTAAAACATAAATAAACGGATCAACAATAATACTGTTGTGAAAAAATATACTGCTTCTACTTCTACAAGACTAATTCTTTGAGATAATCATAAAGGAAAAATCTGATATTCAGCAAAATAATAATAATAATAATAAATAAAAATAAAAAAGACATGTTACTACGATTTCAAGTTGTAATAGTAATATTATCAGTTTCAAAAGTGTATCCAAACATCTAGGACGTGTCCGAAACAACTTAAATCAAATAATGGTGTTCAGTTTTCACGCATCTCAATTTGGTTAACCAAATAAATATGACATTATTCGGTTAAGTTTCGATTATTTTTTCACTACTTCAATTAGTAGACCAAATAAAATATTAGTATTTTACTTGTTAGATTAATGAGACAAATGTTGTCCATTTCATTTTAATAGATTAATGGCCAAAGTACATGTTCACTTACATAATAACATAAATAGATTATGTAAATTTTTTTGAATCGAGAATACAAGATTGAAGAACGTTCTTAGAGGTTAGTTAAAATCAAAACAGTCGATTCATTAATACACAAGATAAAGGGTAAAATGATCAAAAGAGATAAAGGGTAAATTGATCAAAAGGGGGGTCAAAGTATCCACAACACGGTTAAAATTTCATTAGATTTCACACGGCTTTTTTTTAAACCATCCATCACTTTATGGATTTCTTTTCAACTTTCCCCTTTCAGCACGGTAACTAGATAACTTACCATCCGCAGAGTTTGCATTCTCTAATCATGTGATATTTGCTTAAAATTACATTTCCTAGTGACATGGTGTTTATGATGTAAAATTGAAAAAATCTAAAACATAATGGCTTTTGTATTAGTTGATCGAATATGTAAAGGCTTTCTTGGTAGTTAATACCATCTAAAAGGGAATGACAATTTAGTCGTCCTTGTTTTGAACTTTTGATGAATAGCAATTAGGGTCTTGGACTCTTGGCCAATACATGGACAAGACGGGCTAAGATCCAGGACAAATATAAAGGGGCATCAGCATAGCCCAACAAAGCACTAGTATATGTATTAGTTTGACCCAAAAATTTAGCCTGATAACCTATGCTTTCTTCTCATCTTCTGTCGACGCTGGAGGCCAGGTATGGAAATACTTATGCGCGAAAACGTGAAATAATTAAGCCACCTAAACGATGACCTTGAGAGTTGTAGTCATTGCCTAGAAGAACGAAGTTGTAAAATCGAGGAGTCTCCTAATCAGCTAATTTGAAAATCTAATTTATATTTTCTGATTTCTCCTATGTATGTATGTATGTGTATATGTGTGTACATACATATATGGTTTGTGTATTAATGAATCGACTGTTTTGATTTTAACTAACCTCTAAGAACGTTCTTCAATCTTGTATTCTCGATTCAAAAAAATTTACATAATCTATTTATGTTATTATGTAAGTGAACATGTACTTTGGCCATTAATCTATTAAAATGAAATGGACAACATTTGTCTCATTAATCTAACAAGTAAAATACTAATATTTTATTTGGTCTACTAATTGAAGTAGTGAAAAAATAATCGAAACTTAACCGAATAATGTCATATTTATTTGGTTAACCAAATTGAGATGCGTGAAAACTGAACACCAATAGGTTATTTGATTTAAGTTGTTTCGGACACGTCCTAGATGTTTGGATACACTTTTGAAACTGATAATATTACTATTACAACTTGAAATCGTAGTAACATGTCTTTTTTATTTTTATTTATTATTATTATTATTATTATTTTGCTGAATATCAGATTTTTCCTTTATGATTATCTCAAAGAATTAGTCTTGTAGAAGTAGAAGCAGTATTTTTTTTTACAACAGTATTATTGTTGATCCGTTTATTTATGTTTTAAATAATTAAAATTATTAAGACACTATACGATTGATTATTTCAGTATTATAGTTTTAATCAATAAAACACATACAAACGTTATATCTCAATCTACATTATCTAAAATCATAATCATTAATTAAAAAAAAAAAAAAAAAAAAAACTCTTTGCGTAGAAAACAGGTGATTGTTGTTCCAGAATTTATTTAAGTAAGATGGAATCAGTGATAATATAATAGAGGAAGAAAGTGGATACACAATAAGCTACCGAGTTGGGTGTTCACCGCCCCAGTAAGACATGCTCTCATCTTTCTACGGTGTAAAGTATAGGCTCATGTGTCTTGGTACACTTTCACAATTTCTTTATTCATTCTTTAGCAATTAAACCTTTTTAGGACACTTCAAATAGAAATTAGGAATCGAAAATCATTTCGACTTTAATAGTTGGATTTTGATTTGCACCGGATTATTTCCTAATGCAGAATTCCATCTAGAGAGTCGAAAAAGCGATAAAATATGAAAGAGGTCTTTGGTCTAACTTAACACCAGCTTTGATATAAACCTAAACTATGTCATGTTATTTATAAAAAAAATTAAAAAAAATATTGTTCAGTTCGGTTGGCATAAAAAATTTAATTTTAAGAAGAAAATTGGAACCAAAACCCGAACATAATACATCTTGTTTTGATGCAATCTAGTTTGGTTCTTCGATTTTATTAGTCGGGTTTGGTTTTTGCCCACTACTATTTTCTTCTTCCTTAAGAATTTACTAGTGAAACGTCAAATATCAATATATCTTAAAATATTTACATTACTATTGTGCTTCGTTTATATAAGATTTGGTAAAACTCCTTAGAATAATATTATAGAGGCCTATTTATCTAGGATACAATAGTTTAGTGAATAGGGTTTAGGTTACACTATAACTTTTATATATATATATATATATATATATATATATATATATATATATATATATATATATATATATATATATATATATATATATATATATATATATATATATATATATATATATATATATATAAGGTTAAATCATCATTATGATTATCAAACAATTTTATATTATAACATGATATCAAAGCTTTAAATTTTAATTCTACTGCTAACCATAACCCCCCTGTCGCCGACCTCAACCTCCGACGACATTCTCTAATAGTCGCCGGAAGTGCCTTTATTATGTTTAATCTTTTTTCTTTTTCCTCTTTCTTCTCGTAAATAATAAGCCGTCGGCACCAAACAAGAGCTCATTCCTCGACTTCTTCTACTGCCTCGTATGCTATGACCCCTCTCCTCAGATGACCTCTTCTTCTTCGGACCTTCTTCGTTAGACAACCTCTGATCTGTAAGTGTCTCTCTCTATCAACACTACAGTCGCCGATCTCACCAGAATTGAATCTATTTGCCGCAACTCGAGCCCTCTCTCTTGCTCACTCCTTTCTCTGGAATCCTTTACCGCTGACTTCATGATTGTCATCGTTGCCGCTGACTCTCTTTTCTTCTATAACAAAACAACCTCTAGTTGCCGCTCTTTCTCTATTCTTCTCCGATGAGCAGTCACTGCTAGCCGCTATCGTCAGAGCTCTGCCACTGCTGCTACCGCTGTCTTCATCTGTGTTTCTATGTTTTGTTTATTTTTCCAGTTTAATCGTCTCCTCCCCAATCAAACGACGTAGAGGGAGGGGGTTGTTAGTGATTAGGGTTTAAGTTAGGCCAATAGCCCATTACCCATTAAAGTTTAGGTTAGGCCAATAACCAATTTTTTATTTCTATTTATATGGGGTTAAATCCTCATTGTGATAATCAAGCAATTCTATATTATAATAGTTTCCTAATATACAATGACTTGAGGGCAAAGCAAAGCAACATTAACTTATGCTCTAAGTAAGTTATCACCTAATAGTTCCTTATAGACTTAGCGAGAGGTGCTCAGATGCTAAGGTTGTTCCAAAAATCGTCAAAAATGAGATGAGGTAAACCCTTCATAAAGATATCGACAACTTGATAATGCAACAACACATGTAATACGTGAACATCACCACAAACCACCTATTCTTAAACAAAGTGGATATCCATTTCAATATGTTTGGTTCATTGATGTTGACTGGATTTCCTGAGAAATCAATTGCACGAACATTGTCGCAGTAAACAATGGTAGCGAATGTTAGTTGACAATCAAGTTTAAGGGGAAGATTGTGTAACCAACACCTTTCAAAGATAAAATTTATGACACCTCGATATTCAGCTTTAACGTCGGAGCTGGATAAAGTAGTTGTCGTTTGTAGGACCATGAAATGTGGTTGTCTTCTAAGAAGACATAATACCCTGAAGTGGAGCATCGAGTGTCTGCAGCCCCCCCCCCCCAATCGACGTCGATATAACCAAGGAGACTTGAAGATCGTAACTCCTAAGGTGTAAGTAAAGATTAAAAGTACATTGCAAGTGACGAATGATGCATTTCAATGCATTCATGTGGTCGATATGTGGATCATGCATATGTAAACACATTGGATGACATAAGTAATGTCTGGTCGCCTAAACATCAAATATTGCATGGCACCGAAAAGGCTCCAATGATTGGTGTCGGTAACTAGGACGTTTGTGGTGATTCTGAGTTTTTTGCTCGTATTTACCGGCGTTTGAGCAGGTTTACACGAGTTAACTTTGGCATGTTCAATAATCTTTTTTGTATATTGGTCTTGGTTGAGAAAAAGATCATGACTTGTGTGGTGTATCGAAATGCCACAAAAAAACTTGGTGGATGGAGGTCTTTCATCGTAAATTCTCTATCAAGAAGAGCCATGAGCAAATGCTGAAGGTTGTGATATGACGTGGTTGAAATGATGTCATCAACATATAATAAGTGATAAGCTATGTCTTTTCCTTGTCGGTAAATGTCACACCCCCGGCCAGTGGCGGAATCACCGAGCGGTAATGACTGTAAACAGTTTGTTATCACAACCATTGCACAATTTCAATATTAAACAAACATTTTATATATATCAGAGTTGAAAGGTTTTCTGCAACTATGAACTAAAATTCCTAAGTTCACATGCAACCTATATAGATCTAGGTTTTCTTCTAACTAAACATATAACAAATCCTAGAAGGCCAGAAGAAATTAACTAAAAGAATAAAATAAGAAAAACTAACCTTTTAGGATTTTTTTGAAGCAAAGCAGCACAATTGTCCTGCCTCAAATGAAGTCACACCCTAGCTTGAGGCTTTGGCCGAAAATTCCTTCAGAGAGAGTACAAAAAACGTGGTCCTAGGGTTAGGGAGAGTCTCCCTATTTATAGCCTCCATGTGGTGATCAGATAATCGTTACAGATAAACCTTTTTGAATTCGAATTAAGATAAACTATTATTTTAATCATTCAAACACCATTTATCTGTAGTATATATATATATCTCGAAAATATATATATTTTTATATATATTTTCGGCCACCACATGGTCACTCACACTGCCACTTACTCAACTATTGAATAATTACAGTTTTAGTCCCTGCACCTTTAATTAATTAATTTAACTGCCAAATTAATTCCAATTAATTCCAGAAAAATTTCTAATTAATTATTATAGTTTCTAATTAATATATTATCACTTAAATATATTAATAAACTATTTATTTAATTTCTATTGATTTATTAATCATATAATAAATCAATCTTTCTCTCTACCGGACTTTCTGTCAATCCTCCAACTATGAGGGCAACCCAAATGGACTATGCTACTATTAATCAGATAAATATTAATTATTAGTCATGACTTAGACACCTAATCCAACAGTCTCCCACTTGGATAAGTCTATGACTAAAATTACCAATTTACCCTCTAATTAATTTAGCAACTGTAGCTTCCTAGAAACCGCTGCCGAACTCTGACCTAGTCAGTTCTGTCCAAAGATAAGTGATCAGATGATCCTTCGTCCAACAAGATATTTTCAGACACGAGACATGGATTGAGATCAATCTCTGTCCGATACTCTGTTCCCCGATTTCCGATTCTGCTTATGACTTTAGAACTTCTAATTAAACACATCAATTTAGTCCAGGCTGGCCAGCACTTTAGTCAACTTCAAAATCATCGAGAGGCCTACAGAAATCTGTTTCCCATCAGGGTCAAGGAACGAATAAGCTTCGACTCATATGCTTATATCTTTTACCAGTCAAATCATTCACAACAACACGTTTTATAACATCGAGTTACCGATGCGTTTTCGTATTATCAATGAACAACTGCTTTGTAAATTATAACTCATATCTCTCTACTTGAAGATCATAGGATATTATCGTCTCAATATTGCTTGTGATATAATCCATGAAGCAATCTATTGAGCGTGAGTTTATCCAATACTCAAATCTCTATTTCTAAGCACTCATGAATGTTGTAGCAATCCTATTGCTATGCCTAACTCCTTAGACAGTCTACAAATCAATTCACGACAGTCTTGATTCAATACTTACTTCCCAAAGTATGAGCGACTGTGGACCTTTCTGAATAATTAAATTATTCGGGAAGTAAAATGTGAAAACTGTCAAATTAGGTCAACGAAAGTCAACTCAAGTCAACCGAAACGTATGATAGGTCAATATATTGAAATATAAATTTCATAACATATACAATGTATTATTTGATATTATAATACTATGTACGCAAATTTAAAACAATTATACGAACAAACGCTATTAAGTTAGATATTTTCAAAATAAAAAGTTAATTATTTTACGTCATGAATAGTGTCCGGAATGAATAGTGATCCGGCGTGAATAGTGAACGGTAAATTACAAATTTTACATCGAAACGTAGATAAAAATATAACGGTTCCGAATATATATTTATATTTGTACCAAAAGTTATATATAAAAAGTTACGATAGAAAAACGGTAAAAATATAAAACTATTCAGAATATTACAAATTTTACATCGAAATGTAGATAAAATTACGACGGTTCCAAATATATATTTATATTTTTACAAAACATTATATATAAAAAGTTATGACAGAAAAACGTATAATTAAATTTGAAAGCGACGTTTAATTATTATAATATATATATATATTAATATATATATTAAAATATATATAAATATATATATATATCCCGTGAGTAATCAATCGGATGTTAGATCCGTGATATTAATATTAATATTATATATATGTAGTGGCTTCCACTCCATTATTATTCAATTTTACATATTTTACCCTTAAAAATTCATATATTCATTTTAAATCATATGTATTCAAAACGTATTGTTAAGTATAATAATATATTGTTTTATAAAACACAAAATATACCGTTACAACGGTATCGCTGATACGAACAACCTGACGTCAAAATTTCATATTATTGAGATTAGTTTCATATTTAATATTTTTTTTTTCATTAAAATGAAATCTAATTTACATTTAAACATTATACTCTTATTAAACTTACAATTAATACCCTTTCGGTAATTCGTTAGAGATTTTTAGTTAAAAAGTTGATATTATTAAACTACGATTTTTGTAGATTACATTTTTATAAACAAAAATTATTTATCTTACATAAAAACTATCAAATCTATTTAAAGAGTATTTTAAGGGTATGTTTTGTCATAAACAAATTATAAAAGCTATAATTATCAAATCTATGTATCTTGAGGGCCGCTATACGAAAATAAATCTACTATAAATATAAGCTTCATTTCTATCAATTCTTCACACCTTAGATTTTTCTCTCTATATCACTAGATAATATTGTTAAAATATTCTTCGATATATATATATATATATATATATATATATATATTTATATATATATATATATATATATATATATATATATATATATATATATATATATATATATATATATATATATATATATATATATATATATATATACGAAGAATGAGCGGTAGAAATAGATATTTCAGTTATAAATATAGTGAGTTCGAGTTAAAGAGTCGGGCGATCTAACAACAATCGGCGACAAGATGCTAGTCGACATTGAGGTGAGTTCATACCCCTTCTTTTTACCATTATTCAAGTTTTTAGGGGAAGAATACAAGTTATATTATAAAAATGACTATTTATGGAACATTTGCAACAATAGTAAACATAATGCAAATTTGGTAAAACGTTATTATTATATGTAACACCCGACTTATTAACAAAAACACCCCAAAAATTTTCATTTTTCAAACCAAATATTTTACAATAAAAACCATAAGTATGGGGTATTAGTTAACAAAATACGAGTACAAGTGTATCACGAAGTACAATACATAAATATTATACATTCTTCAAGCCGGGTCATCACATCCAGATTCTAAGTCCTCAGTTACAGACTTTATCTTTTCCCTTGGTGGGATCACGCTCACCTGCAGGGACATATCAAATAAAACCGTGAGCTATAAAGCCCAATGAGTAATCAAATCAAGTATAACATGTATAAGAATAAAATTCTCTATATAAAATCAATTGTGCATTATCATGCAATATAAAATCATATGTGGCTCACGGGTTATCCCGCTTTTGCCTAGACTCACGGCTCCGTTCTTGCCATCGCAATGACTCACGGCTTATCCGGTCTTGTCTATATAAGTTTGACTCACAGCTCCGTTCTTGTCTATTATAGACTCACGGCTTATCTGGTATTGTCATATATAGGTTTGACTCACAGCTCCGTTCTTGTCTATCGTAGACTCACGGCTTATCTGGTATTGTCATATCATTTATATTTATTGACTCACAGCTCCGTTCTTGTCTATATCAGACTCATGGCTTATCTGGTCTTGTCATATATCATATCATGTAACTTGTCATTTTTGTCCCCCAAAATCATATTCATCTGCAGCTGCTCATATAACATATATCACAACGGATAACAGTGAGATTACTCACCTTGGTGATTGCTACAACTAGCGTTTGTTGTTCCTTGCCTTCCAATGTAATCCGTAGGGTTTTGTCCCGTACCTATAATTCCATTTATTTTCAAAATGATTATAGGTTAATAACCATCCCAATTAACTCTAATACAATAGAGTTCAATACAATATCATTATAAACAATGCCTAGTTAATAAACTTTCCGTTTACTAACTTTTTATGAATTTTACTATTTACCGAGGCATTCGAATCAATCTACAGTGCCCCCGAGGGGTCGAAAACTCAATATAAAAATTTTCCCAAACTTTTCAGACCATAACGAGCCTACGGTTCAAGTTTGAGCTAAAACGGACAAGCCAAACGAAAAATAGCATTTCTGACCCCTGCCTTGGAGGCGCACTGCGCCAGGGACAGGGCGCACTGCGCCTGGGCGCACCCCGCCAGGGTCCTGGGCGCACTGCGCCTGGCGGCAGTGCAGGTCTCCTGGCCAGTCGCGGTTTGTGCACTGTAGCTTGCAGTTTTTGCCCTTTAAGTCCTTAATGCTGTTCTTAACCGTTTGGGGTTTATTCCTAGACTAAAACCTTACATTTTAACAAAGTTTTTAACCCCCAAAACACACTCAATCAATCATATGAAGAATTAGGGTTCTTAGTTCCAAAAACCCCAAAACTTCAAATTCATCTAAAATAACATTCTACTTCCATTTTCTTGAATTAAGCTCTTATTTGCATGACTTAATGGAAGTATTACATCAATTTAAACACATAATCATAACTACAAATGCAGTTTTTGAGTTCTACAAAACTCATCAAGAACAACTATCAAGAACTTGGAAAACTTACCTCCAAAACTTCCAATTCTACCCTTTGAAACCAAGGATCGAATTCCAAGCTTCAAACCTTCAAGAATCCTTAAAGATTTCTGGAAAAATCAGTCACGAACCCCCTCCCGTAGCTCTCCCAAAAATCTGCACACAATGGGAGAAGCTTCCAACCTTTTATACTTCCAGAAATTGCATTTTGGTCCCTAGAGTTGCATATTTTGAACTTTTGCCACAATATACACAATTTATGACAAAAATCAGATTTTATAACATTTTAAGTCCAAGACTCAAAATATTATTACAAAACAAGTCATTTTCTGTCAAAAAGACCAAATTACCCTTCTAAGGTAAAATGACCTATTTACCCTTTTCACAGCTCTCTTACCTTGCGGTCTAACACCCGCTCGGGTTGTTCCGGATATCTCAATTTTTCATCCACCTCAATTTCAGCAAGAGGTATATGTTGAGACTTATCAAACAAAGTTTTCCTCAAATGGGACACATGGAATACATCATGTATACCATGAAGTTCATCAGGTAACTCCAATATATACGCCACGGCTCCAACTCTTTGGGATATACGGAAAGGTCCAATGAAGCGAGGACTCAACTTCCCTTTCTTCCCAAAACGAATTATGCCTTTCCAAGGGGATACTTTGAGCATTACCATATCTCCTACTCGGAATTCTATCGGTTTCACCCGTTTGTCCGCATACTGTTTTTGTCTATTCTGAGCTACCTTCAAATTTTCGCGTATCAGTTTGATCTTTTCTTCGGTCTGTGCTACAATTTCAGGTCCAGCCAACGGCTTTTCCCCAACTTCAGTCCAGCAGGTCAGAGTACGGCACGGTGCTCCATACAATGCCTCATACGGGGCCATCTGAATACTGGAATCATAGCTGTTATTGTACGCGAATTCCACTAAAGACAAATGATCTTCCCAGCTTCCACCGAAGTCAATGATACAAGTTCTCATAAGTACTTTTGTACCCAGTTGCTTTTGAAGACTCTGCCAAAACCGGGAAGTAAATCTACTATCTCGGTCAGATACAATCGATGCTGGGAATCCATGCCGACAAATCACCTCATCTATGTAGATTTTTGCTAGTTGATCTACTCTGTACTTTTCTTTATATGGTATAAACTGTGCCGATTTGGTCAATCGATCAACAATCACCCATATAGAATCATAACCTCGCGGTGTTCGCGGCAACTTTGTCACAAAATCCATGGTAATATGGTCCCATTTCTTCTCTGGAATCGGCAATGGTTGTATTTCCCCGTACGGTTTCTGATGGTTTGACTTAACTTGCAGACACGTCAAACATCTTTCCACATATCTTCCAACGTCTCTCTTCATTCCAGGCCACCAATACATCGGTTTTAACGTCCGATACATCTTAGTACTGCCCGGATGAACTGCATATCGACTAAAATGGCCATCTTCTAGAAGCAAATTCCGCGCTTCTCCTTGTTTCGGGACCCATATTCGACCTCTGAAGGTCTTCAATTTCTGAGCATTTTCTTCCAAATGCTTCAAATATCCAACCATTCTTTCGCTTTTTACATTCTTCGGCTTACACGTTTCTTCTTGTGCTGAACGAATCAATTCTGGTAACCGGCTTGCTACACCCATACAAGCGGATGTAACTTTCAAAGGAACTTCTTTTCGGCTTAGAGCATCTGCCACCACGTTCGCCTTGCCAGAGTGGTACAGAATTTCGCAATCAAAGTTTTTAAGCAGATCCATCCACCTTTGCTGTCTCATACTAAGCTCTTTCTGGTCGAAGAGGTACTTCAATCTCTTATGATCAGTGTAAATAACAAACTTTACACCGTATAAATAA
Organism: Cichorium intybus; assembly: GCA_023525715.1. NCBI lineage: Eukaryota > Viridiplantae > Streptophyta > Magnoliopsida > Asterales > Asteraceae > Cichorium > Cichorium intybus. Next base: position 2,752,744 of record CM042011.1, on the reverse strand, counting down.
TGCCTCCACAGCTTCAATGCTAAGATCACCGCAGCTAGTTCCAGATCATGAACTGGATACTTCTTCTCGGCATCTTTTAATTGGCGGGACGCATAGGCTATGACCCGACCTTTCTGCATTAAAACACACCCAAGACCAATTCTAGAAGCATCGCTGTAGATCACATACTCTTCTCCGCTTTGCGGTAGAGCTAACACCGGTGCTTCACATAAAGATTGCTTCAATTTCTGGAACGCTTCTTGCTGCTTTTCAGCCCACGTGAACTTTTCACCTTTCTTGGTCAACTTGGTCAACGGGGCAGCTATCGAGGAGAAATTCTCGACAAATCTTCTGTAATAGCCTGCCAAACCAAGAAAACTTCGTACCTCAGTGGGACTTCTAGGCGGTTCCCATTTCATCACGGCATCAACTTTTGCTGGATCTACTTTCACCCCTTCAGCATTAATTACATGGCCAAGAAATTGAACTTCTCTTAGCCAGAATTCACACTTGGAGAATTTCGCATACAACTTCTCCCGGCGAAGCAACTCCAACACTTGTCGCAAGTGTACTTCATGCTCAGCTTGGCTTCGCAAATACACCAAGATGTCATCTATAAACACTATCACCGAGGTATCAAGGAACGGTCGACACACCCGGTTCATAAGATCCATGAATACTGCTGGAGCATTGGTTAACCCAAAAGGCATCACCAAAAATTCATAATGACCGTATCTCGTACGAAAGGCTGTCTTCGGAATGTCTGACTCCCTTATCTTCAACTGGTGATAACCCGACCTCAGGTCAATCTTGGAAAAATATGACGCGCCTTGCAGCTGGTCAAACAAGTCGTCTATTCTGGGTAGCGGGTACTTGTTCTTCACCGTGATCTTGTTTAACTCCCGATAGTCAATACACATGCACATTGACCCATCTTTCTTCTTAACAAACAAGATAGGGGCTCCCCAAGGCGACGTACTCGGTCTGATGAAACCACTGTCTAACAATTCTTCCAGTTGCTTTCGCAGTTCCACCATCTCTGAAGGTGCTAAACGGTATGGAGCTCGGGCAACAGGTGCAGCTCTCGGAACCAGTTCAATCGTGAACTCAACCTGTCGATCTGGTGGCAACCTTGGAAGTTCGTCTGGAAACACATCTGGGAACTCGTTCACCACATTCACATTAGCTACCCCCACTTTAATCGGTTTAGCCACCGATACATAAGCCAAGTAAGTCATCCCTCCTTTACTAACACAACTTCGGGCTTGAGCAAAGGGGATAACTGGCATTCTCAACCGAGGTCGTTCACCCTGAATCTTTATCAATTTCCCATCTGGTGACAGCACTGTGAGGCTTTTATTTCTACAATCCATGTTAGCATAATTCGTTGCCAACCAATCCATCCCCACAATCACACCAAATTCATTGGTAGTCATCGGCTTCAAATCTATAGGGAAAACGGTCCCATAGATTTTAAGCTGACAACCTTCCAGGTGTTCGGAAACCCAAACATATCTACCATCCGCTATAGCCACTTCCAAGCTTTCATCCATAGGAGTTAATGGTACATTCAGGCGGGACAGCAAAGACTCCGATACAAAACAGTGTGTAGCCCCTGGATCAAATATAACATATACAGGTATGGTATTGAGAGTAAAGATACCTGTAACCACATCTGTCTTCTCACGGCTTCTTCCACAGTCATCTGGAAAGCTCGCGAGGCCACTGGTCGTCCCCTGTTCTTCGGCTCTTCTTTCTTTCCCCCGTGATCATCTCTGGGTCTTTCACTGTATACTCCAGATTTCAGTTAGGGACAGTTCGGACGAATGTGATCCGTAGCTCCACATTGGTAGCATCTTCGCTCCGCCCGACACTCCCGTGTAAGATGACCCGTTCTTCCACAATTTCGGCAGCTAACTGACCCAGTATCACTGCGACAACTGCCCGTGTACCTTTTTCTGCATTTTTCACACCACTTTCCTTCATTTTTCTGGCCTTTTCCCCTAGACCCGGATTATTGCGACTTTTTATGAGGCGTCCAACCTTGGTCTTCCGCCTTTCGTTTCGTTTCCAAAACTTTCTTTTCGTCTTCTTGTCGCTTCAATTCTGTTTCTCTTTCTGTGGCTCGATCCACCACTTGCCGGAAAGTAGGTAGTTTCAGCGGTTGCACGATTTCCCTGATTCGGGTCGTCAACCCCCAGACATATTTATCGATCTTTCTCTTTTCAGTATATATATGGTGTTTCGCAAACCTAGCTTTCTCCAGAAAGCTAAGAGTATATTCCTGAACAGATCGGGAACCATGTTCCAGATGCAGGAATTCATCCTCTAATTGCTTTATCGCTACTTCGGAACAATACTCTTCATTGAACTTATTCTTGAATTGTTCCCAAGACACAGATTGGGTTGGATCAAGATTCAGTGACTTGTAGTAAATTTGCCACCAATGTAGTGCACTGCTTGTGAGTTGGTTCGTGGCAAATTCTACTTTATCATCATCCGCACATTTGCTTACTCAGAACACCTTCTCAATATGCATGATCCATTCCATAGCTTTGACTGGATCATCTGTCCCCGAGAATTCCTTTGGTTTACAACCAAGGAAGGCTTTATACGTACACCCAACTTTCTTTGTCGAGGCTTCCCCACTTTGAGTTTCTTTCACTGCCCGGGCACGACTTTCTCCCTGGCTTTCATCTTCCGGCTGCCTGTTATGAATACTTTTTGCAGCCTCTTCACTAGGATTAGGATTTGCACTCGGGTTGGGATTACCACTCGGGTTGGGATTATTCGTTAACGTAGGCATCATTTGCCTAACCACTTCTTCCACTATCGCCCGAATATCAGGTGGATTTTCTCCCACCGGTTCCCGTGCTGGTGCTCTTCACCCAACAGAGCCGCGTGACCGAGCTGGTCCACTTCTTGCAGTTCCACGCGAATTTGCACCAGTGAGATTACTTCGTGTATTTCTCATACTTTAAAATTTCAACAAACCGTTAGATTACATATATAACAACAACTTATATATATCTAACAGTCCATTTATCTGTTCTTCTCTCAAGGTTTAAGTCCAGGAATCTAGTCTAAGACACCTAGTTCACTTAAACCACGGCTCTGATACCAACTTGTAACACCCGACTTATTAACAAAAACACCCCAAAAATTATCATTTTTCAAACCAAATATTTTACAATAAAAACCATAAGTATGGGGTATTAGTTAACAAAATACGAGTACAAGTGTATCACGAAGTACAATACATAAATATTATACATTCTTCAAGCCGGGTCATCACATCCAGATTCTAAGTCCTCAGTCACGGACTTTATCTTTTCCCTTGGTGGGATCACGCTCACCTGCAGGGACATATCAAATAAAACCGTGAGCTATAAAGCCCAATGAGTAATCAAATCAAGTATAACATGTATAAGAATAAAATTCTCTATACAAAATCAATTGTGCATTATCATGCAATATAAAATCATATGTGGCTCACGGGTTATCCCGCTTTTGCCTAGACTCACGGCTCCGTTCTTGCCATCGCAATGACTCACGGCTTATCCGGTCTTGTCTATATAAGTTTGACTCACAGCTCCGTTCTTGTCTATTATAGACTCACGGCTTATCTGGTATTGTCATATATAGGTTTGACTCACAACTTCGTTCTTGTCTATCGTAGACTCACGGCTTATCTGGTATTGTCATATCATTTATATTTATTGACTCACAGCTCCGTTCTTGTCTATATCAGACTCATGGCTTATCTGGTCTTGTCATATATCATATCATGTAACTTGTCATTTTTGTCCCCCAAAATCATATTCATCTGCAGCTGCTCATATAACATATATCACAACGGATAACAGTGAGATTACTCACCTTGGTGATTGCTACAACTAGCGTTTGTTGTTCCTTGCCTTCCAATGTAATCCGTAGGGTTTTGTCCCGTACCTATAATTCCATTTATTTTCAAAATGATTATAGGTTAATAACCATCCCAATTAACTCTAATACAATAGAGTTCAATACAATATCATTATAAACAATGCCTAGTTAATAAACTTTCTGTTTACTAACTTTTTATGAATTTTACTATTCACCGAGGCATTCGAATCAATCTACAGTGCCCCTGAGGGGTCGAAAACTCAATATAAAAATTTTCCCAAACTTTTCAGACCATAACGAGCCTACGGTTCAAGTTTGAGCTAAAACGGACAAGCCAAACGAAAAATAGCATTTCTGACCCCTGCCTTGGAGGCGCACTACGCCAGGGACAGGGCGCACTGCGCCTGGGCGCACCCTGCCAGGGTCCTGGGCGCACTGTGCCTGGCGGCAGTGCAGGTTTCCTGGCCAGTCGTGGTTTGTGCACTGTAGCTTGCAGTTTTTGCCCTTTAAGTCCTTAATGCTGTTCTTAACCGTTTGGGGTTTATTCCTAGACTAAAACCTTACATTTTAACAAGGTTTTTAACCCCCAAAACACACTCAATCAATCATATGAAGAATTAGGGTTCTTAGTTCCAAAAACCCCAAAACTTCAAATTCATCTAAAATAACATTCTACTTCCATTTTCTTGAATTAAGCTCTTATTTACATGACTTAATGGAAGTATTACATCAATTTAAACACATAATCATAACTGCAAATGCAGTTTTTGAGTTCTACAAAACTCATCAAGAACAACTATCAAGAACTTGGAAAACTTACCTCCAAAACTTCCAATTCTACCCTTTGAAACCAAGGATCGAATTCCAAGCTTCAAACCTTCAAGAATCCTTCAAGATTTCTGGAAAAATCAGTCACGAACCCCCTCCCGTAGCTCTCCCAAAAATCTGCACACAATGGGAGAAGCTTCCAACCTTTTATACTTCCAGAAATTGCATTTTGGTCCCTAGAGTTGCATATTTTGAACTTTTGCCACAATATACACAATTTATGACAAAAATCAGATTTTATAACATTTTAAGTCCAAGACTCAAAATATTATTACAAAACAAGTCATTTTCTGTCAAAAAGACCAAATTACCCTTCTAAGGTAAAATGACCTTTTTACCCTTTTTATTATAATTACATAATAAACATGTTTTGGCGTTACATTATAACAATTCAATTATAATTCCAAAAATATAATATCGATTGATCTACTTACGAGAGCGGTGTCTAGGCCGATCAATTGGGCTAGGTTGTTGGATTTCCGAAAGGCTTATACGTTGAAATGGTCATGCCTCCCCATTTGATCTTCTACCTGGCCGTTCTTTATTTGATAGTCATGAAATATTATATTGGAATTAATAAAGAGTAAAACCAAATTATTAAACTACTATTGTAGAAAATATCTTAAAATATGTTATTTATAATCATCTAAATAAGTTATTTCACATATATTCGTAAATATATGCTTTTTATGACAGTATACTAAAAATAAACTATTATAGGAATAGTTTGTGGATACAAATGTTACTAAGACGTTTTAAACAAGACAAATAATTATATAAAATATATAATTATTATACATTACTATATTGTGCAAATACAAGGGTTTTTCATATACAAATATTACGTAAACAAGTTGATATACATACATTTTTGTGAGACGGGTCTTCACAAGTGCTTATTTAAGCATGATATATAAGTCCTGCATTTATAACCAGAGTCTCGGTAAGAGAACGTGATAATTGTGTATAGATCTATACGGGATTGACAATCCCGCACCTGAGCTGCTAGCTACAGCTAGACCGACGGGTCTGGGATGACAAAAGTCATAACATTCCGACGCCTAAAGAACGTCGCAGCAGGTCTACAAGGTCACAGTATGGTTATAGGACGTCTTACATGGGAAAACAATCAAAATGTTTACGTGGATAAATAAACACTTCAAATAGTTTTATACTATAACACAACTTACGTTATACATTTTTAGTCTTTGGACCTTTTAAGACTACAACACATTTATAAGAAAATATTGGATTTTCTGGGTTACGATACTATATTTTACAAGGAAATGGATTTCTCATACAAGTTTTATGGAAATTAAAACTACATTTTATCAAGATATAAATACAAGTACAGTTTACTTATACATACGAGTTTTATGGAATTAAAACTACAATTCTGTAAGATACAAAATAACATACGATTTCATCTATGTAAAGATTTTACAAAATTAGATATACAACTAATCTACGAATAAACATGTATTCACATAATTTCATACAAGAATAATACTATTTTCAAAAATAGAACACTTATATATTTTCGGTCTTTGGGTTTTTAAGACTACTACTCATTTATAAGAAAATATTGGATTTTCTCGGTTTACAATACTATCATTTACAAACAAAAAGGACTATGAATTTTCTCATACAAAAATCTTATGAACTCACCAACGTAATGTTGACACTTTTTCAAACTACTTGTATTCTCAGGAAATTGATGAATCAGGTAACTACAAGTTTTGACGATGGTTCATTATGGCATCATACTATGTATTTGATATCATATTGTAATTGTATTTGGAACGTATTGTATTTTGAATCTTGTAACATTTACAATTATGTATATGATGGATGTGTTTGCTTTGATCACTATTGTACAAACGTTGTTATGATACTGTTCATGAAGTCATCCACCCTCAGACGATTCCGCCATCGTGGTTTGGGGGTGTGACAGATTGGTATCAGAGCATTGTTTATAGTGAAGTAAGTATATCAATCTATTTAAGATATACAACTATAAATACAATGGGACTAAAACTCTCTAAAACAATCAGTACAAAGTATACTTTATAATACAATGATATTTTTATAAAGTATAAGTACAAGTACATACATACTAGAACAGTGTCATAACCAGAACAATACAAGAGTAATAAGATGAGTTGAACACTACGAGTAAGCCTAGGTAGTTATGTGATCATACCTAGGACAGATAGAGCCTGATCAACTCTATTTGTCCAATGTATGACTAACATGTACTTAGAAATAGTCGTAGTGAACAACAAGTCTAAAAACTTACTAAGAACCATATGTAGAGAAACTTTAAAAATATCTCACAGGAGAAATGAAGAGTCTCACAGGGGAAATGAAGAGTCTTGAAACCCCTATATAACACCAAGATCAAGCATGTTATTGGCATCCAAAAATAAATCTCTCCATTAATCGTTTCATATTCTTAGCATTAACAATTCATCAATTTACACCTTATGGAAAAGAAATTGAAACCACACAAATATAGTCCCTTGAGTTAAAGACTATGTCAGATCCATCATACTACATATTTCTAAGTCTAGGGATTTAGTTGTCATTTTGGCAAACGTCGTGGTACATAATGCCATATAATAAACAATACAATATACCCAAATCCTTACATAGTCGACCTGACATTTCAATAATACCTAACCAATAGCTGTTATCGAAAACTTAATCTCAATGGCACAAGAATACCACCAATAAACATGGAATGATCGCTTACGTTATTTATGGTTGAACCGGTGAACAATCAATGTTGATCAATGTGTTTGACACACTACAATGGTCGAGAGCTTTAGAGATTGAAGAATCTTCTTAAAACTCGCTGCAGATACTTAATACCTTAGAATACAACTATCATAGACATATAGATTGCTTAAATCTTATGTTAATCTTATTAAAAGATAACCACCATACACAAATTACAGACTGAGTAATGTCTAAGACTTAGATTGAGAGCCAAAGAAAGCAGAACAAAGATCTTTTGGATCTGGGAAATTCCAATATTCATTAGAAGGTACTTGACTTGAACCTTCCTGAGGAATAGGAATGGTCATACTTCTATCATAGGATGGGAGCCTTCATCATGCTCAAGTAAATCAAGATTTTATCTTCCTAATCTAAGAAACTCCAATCTTCATCAACAAGTACTTGACTTGGACCTTCCTGATGAATAGGAATGGTCATACCTTCTATCATGGGATGTGACCTTTCATCATATACATGCCCAATTAAACCAGGATTCATACTGCATGTAGCAGAACCAGACGGCAAAGATTGCTGCTGTGTATTGGTCCCTGATGAAGCTTCCTCCCTCTTCTGAACCTTTCTTTTCCTGTAAACAGCCTTAAAGGCAGCTTGTCTCAATCTCTTTGTGGTATCGGTTATCTCCGAACTGGAACCCTCGATTATTGCTCTTTTCTCGTTCTCAAGACCAAGTATTACGTCTGCTCCAATAGAACTATTATCTAAATCCTGTTGCATAATGTGATTCGGTCATTACAATCTCATGGTATTAAATTTTTTTTAAAAAAAAAATTCTTAACCTAAGTATGGTTAATAAGAGTTTGTAAACTCTCAATTTGTCGTCGAGGCCAAATTTTGAAGCCTAACTCCCTACAACATTTCTTCAACCGAGTTATTACAACATTTAGTTCCCTTGCAGCTTGTTCAATAGTCTTGTCAAAATGCATGGATATTGTTTCCTTACTTAACGCACGGTCAGAACCCATTTTTCTACGAAGTTCAATAGTTCTTGGAATAGAAGTTGAAGCAATTTCATTTTTGATCAATTGTGTATGATCCTGATCAACAACATTTTCATTGTTACCTATTATGAGTGCTTGATTTTCAAAACCAATTGTGAACCCAGAATTTCGATTTTTCAAATTCTCTAGGTTACTTTGGATCATTGGAAATTGATCCTGATATTGAAAACCACCCACAAACTCAGGATTCGCTGGAGCGAACCTGATAGTATCATTATGGATCAACTGTATTTGATCCTGATTTTGAATGTCAGTTAGAAACCCCTGATTTGTTAGGTCTACTCCACTATGCAGTATGGGCACATTCATGCTTAGATGATTATCAGTAAAATCATCTACAAATGGATCTGTGAATAACATATGTTAGATAATTAAGCGAAACAGACATAAAGCTTAACAAAATGGCTTAACCTGGAAGTATATATTGAGATTGCCCACAACGATGTCTTGATCTAAAGGCAGTGGATTTTCAGGGAGAATACCCATCCTAGGAAAAACTTCAGGATCATTTTGAAGCTGATCAATCGGTAATATATCTGGAACACCTATACCTCACATAGTTTTAGAACAAAACAATAGAGAAAGAAATAAGAAAATAAAGAGAGTTTAGGATAATATAATTACCCGACTCCAATGGAGATATCTGATTTAATAGGGAGGTACCCTCTTCCGTTAGGAAATTCCGCTCACTTTCTGACAAGTTTTCCATATGAGATCTGTTTTCCATGCCTCGATTGGAAATCTAAGATTTTATAAGAATAAACTGGTAGTATGAAAGAATGAGACTGAGACTGAAAAGATGTAGATATGAATGATGATACATATTTGTTTATATAAGCATCTTACAGCTGGAACTGAAAGGACTAGCCGCGTCTTTATTACCAAAAATTCAATCATCTACAATAGGTGTGACCTTTCGACTACCCTAAGTGCCATTTTTTTCAACATTCACTGTTAAATTCCGATAATGACAGAATAACGAAAAGATTTAAAAAAAAAAGTTCAATCATCTACAGTAGGTGCGACCTTTCGGCTACCTTAATTGTCATTTTTTTTAACATTCACTACTTAACTCCGGTAAAGACCGGAAAACGAAAAGACTCTTTATATATATATATATATATATATATATATATATATATATATATATATATATATATATATATATATATATATATATATATATATATATATATATCCTAAAAGCGGAAATAATTCAAAGAACAGTTAATTGAATAATGTCATAATCTAATCCTAAATAATGAATTAGAACCTACTCACCCGGCGTATGTACAACTCATGGTCCACCTGTATCTTGCATATTTTATTCCTCCTATGCATATCAACTATAAAATGACATTCATACGTGCATTCATACATATATACATATACACATACATACATACATACATACATACATACATACATACATACATACATACATACATACATACACATACCTACATACACACATACATACATACATACATACATACATACATACATACATACATACATACATACGTGCATACATACATACATACATACATACATACATACATACATACATACATACATACATACATACACACATAGATACATACATATACTTACATACATACATACATACATACGTGCATACATACATACATACATACATACATACATACATACATACATACACACATACATACATATACTTACATACATACATACATACATACGTGCATTCATACATATATACATATATACATACATACATACACATACATACATACATACATATATACATACATACATACATACATACATACATACATACATACATACATACATACATACATACATACATACATACACACATATACATACATACGTACATACATACATACATACATACATACATACATACATACATACATACATACATACATACATACATACATACATACGCATATATACATATATACACATACATACATACATACATACATACGTGCATACATACATATATACATACATACACACATATACATACATACACACATATACATACATACATACATACATACATACATACATACATACATATATACATACATACATACATACATACATACATACATACATACACACATACATACATACATATACTTACATACATACATACATACATACGTGCATACATACATACATACATACATACATACATACATACATACATACATACACATATACTTACATACATACATACATACATACATGCATTCATACATATATATATATTCATACATACATACACATACATACATACATACATACATACATACATACATACATACATACATACATACATACATACACACATATATACATACATACGTGCATACATACATACATACATACATACATACATACATACGCATATATACATATATACACATACATATATACATACATACATACATACATACATACATACATACGTGCATACATACATACATACATACACATACATACATACATACATACATACATACATATATATATATATATATATATATATATATATATATATATATATATATATATATATATATACATACACACATACATACATAGATACATACATACGCACATACATACAAAATTAAAGCAACCGAAAACTAGGGAACACCAAGCATGGACTGAATTTACCTAGGAACATAAGGAACAGGTGAAATAGAAATACCGACATCTCTTCTTAAACACTTGAGAATCTATTCAAAGTACTAAATTTCGGGACGAAATTCTTTCTAACGGGTAGATAATGTGACAACTGTCAAATTAGGTCAACGAAAGTCAACTCAAGTCAACCGAAACGTATGATAGGTCAATATATTGAAATATAAATTTCATAACATATACAATGTATTATTTGATATTATAATACTATGTACGCAAATTTAAAACAATTATACGAACAAACGCTATTAAGTTAGATATTTTCAAAATAAAAAGTTAATTATTTTACGTCATGAATAGTGATCCGGCGTGAATAGTGAACGGTAAATTACAAATTTTACATCGAAACGTAGATAAAAATATAACGGTTCCGAATATATATTTATATTTGTACCAAAAGTTATATATAAAAAGTTACGATAGAAAAACGGTAAAAATATAAAACTCTTCAGAATATTACAAATTTTACATCGAAATGTAGATAAAATTACGACGGTTCCAAATATATATTTATATTTTTACAAAACATTATATATAAAAAGTTATGACAGAAAAACGTATAATTAAATTTGAAAACGACATTTAATTATTATAATATATATATATTTTTTAATATATATATATATATATATATATATATATATATATATATATATATATATATATATATATATATATATCCCGTGAGTAATCAATCGGATGTTAGATCCGTGATATTAATATTAATATTATATATATGTAGTGGGTCCCACTCCATTATATATATATATATATATATATATATATATATATATATATATATATATATATATATATATATATCCCGTGAGTAATCAATCGGATGTTAAATCCGTGATATTAATATTAATATTATATATATGTAGTGGGTCCCACTCCATTATTATCCAATTTTAAATATTTTACCCTTAAAAATTCATATATTCATTTTAAATCATACGTATTCAAAACGATTTGTTAAGTATAATAATATATTGTTTTATAAAACACAAAATATACCGTTACAACGGTATCGCTGATACGAACAACCTGACGTCAAAATTTCATATTATTGAGATTAGTTTCATATTTAATATTTTTTTTTCATTAAAATGAAATCTAATTTACATTTAAACCTTATACTCTTATTAAACTTACAATTAATACCCTTTCGGTAATTCGTTAGAGGTTTTTAGTTAAAAAGTTGATATTATTAAACTACGATTTTTGTAGATTACATTTTTATAAACAAAAATTATTTATCTTACATAAAAACTATCAAATCTATTTAAAGAGTATTTTAAGGGTATGTTTTGTCATAAACAAATTATAAAAGCTATAATTATCAAATCTATGTATCTTGAGGGCCGCTATACGAAAATAAATCTACTATAAATATAAGCTTCATTTCTATCAATTCTTCACACCTTAGATTTTTCTCTCTATATCACTAGATAATATTGTTAGAATATTCTTCGATATATATAGATATATACGAAGAATGAGCGGTAGAAATAGATATTTCAGTTATAAATATAGTGAGTTCGAGTTAAAGAGTCGGGCGATCTAACAACAATCGGCGACAAGATGCTAGTCGACATTGAGGTGAGTTCATACCCCTTCTTTTTACCATTATTCAAGTTTTTAGGGGAAGAATACAAGTTATATTATGAAAATGACTATTTATGGAACATTTGCAACAATAGTAAACAAAATGCAAATTTGGTAAAACGTTATTATTATAACAATTCAATTATAATTCCAAAAATATAATATCGATTGATCTACTTACGAGAGCGGTGTCTAGGCCGATCAATTGGGCTAGATTGTTGGATTTCCGAAAGGCTTATACGTTGAAAGGTCCTGCCTCCCCATTTGATCTTCTACATGACCGTTCTTTATTTGATAGTCATGAAATATTATATTGGAATTAATAAAGAGTAAAACCAAATTATTACACTACTATTGTAAAAAATATCTTAAAATATGTTATTTATAATCATCTAAATAAGTTATTTCACATATATTCGTAAATATATGCTTTTTATGACAGAATACTAAAAATAAACTATTATAGGAATAGTTTGTGGATACAAATGTTACTAAGACGTTTTAAACAACACAAATAATTATATAAAATATATAATTATTATACATTACTATATTATGCAAATACAAGGGTTTTTCATATACAAATATTACGTAAACAAGTTGATATACATACATTTTTGTGAGACGGGTCTTCACAAGTGCTTATTTAAGCATGATATATAAGTCCTGCATTTATAACCAGAGTCTCGGTAAGAGAACGTGATAATTGTGTATAGATCTATACGGGATTGACAATCCCGCACCTGAGCTGCTAGCTACAGCTAGACCGACGGTTCTGGGGTGACAAAAGTCATAACATTCCGACGCCTAAAGAACGTCGCAGCAGGCCTACAAGGTCACAGTATGGTTATAGGACGTCTTACATGGGAAAACAATCAAAATGTTTACGTGGATAAATAAACTCTTCAAATAGTTTTATACTATAACACAACTTACGTTATACATTTTTAGTCTTTGGACCTTTTAAGACTACAACACATTTATAAGAAAATATTGGATTTTCTGGGTTACGATACTATATTTTACAAGGAAATGGATTTCTCATACAAGTTTTATGGAAATTAAAACTACATTTTATCAAGATATAAATACAAGTACAGTTTACTTATACATACGAGTTTTATGGAATTAAAACTACAATTCTGTAAGATACAAAATAACATACGATTTCATCTATGTAAAGATTTTACAAAATTAGATATACAACTAATCTACGAATAAACATGTATTCACATAATTTCATACAAGAATAATACTATTTTCAAAAATAGAACACTTATATATTTTCGGTCTTTGGGTTTTTAAGACTACTACTCATTTATAAGAAAATATTGGATTTTCTCGGTTTACAATACTATCATTTACAAACAAAAAGGACTATGAATTTTCTCATACAAAAATCTTATGAACTCACCAACGTAATGTTGACACTTTTTCAAACTACTTGTATTCTCAGGAAATTGATGAATCAGGTAACTACAAGTTTTGACGATGGTTCATTATGGCATCATACTATGTATTTGATATCATATTGTAATTGTATTTGGAACGTATTGTATTTTGAATCTTGTAACATTTACAATTATGTATATGATGGATGTGTTTGCTTTGATCACTATTGTACAAACGTTGTTATGATACTGTTCATGAAGTCATCCACCCTCAGACGATTCCGCCATCGTGGTTTGGGGGTGTGACATAAAACATGCGAAAGCGAAACATAAAGATCTGACTGGTAGCTACTCTTGCTTATTACCAAGTCTCCACAAGGTAATCACCAAGTCGGACCTTGTCATGAACTATTATCGGTTTCAGGATTTCTTTTAAACTTTCAATTCTAATTTTACAGCTATGTCTTAATGAACCTTACACTCTTTCTATGTATCCAAAGTATCTTATACTTATACACTTTATTGCAGATGATCCAATCGGATGCTCATCCGATAACATCTCAATAAGTTATCCTGTCAATTTCTCTTCTAACTCCATTCTGGTAATGTGTACTGTGACTTCCTATGGTTCTGGGGTCTTTAGTCTACTTGACTGCACCCTAAGACTATTTCGAGGTGTTATGATGTGCCGGTGAACCACACGCGCTCCATCAGAATACCAACGAGACTTTGTAACCATGAAGTCCATTAACATCATGTCCTGATGTTAATAATTACCACTTTGAAAATCATTCAATTTAATACTATCACTTTCACCCTAATCATTTCCAAATGAATTCTCACTTTAGTTCAACCAATCCATCCAGTATTCCCAACCAGGCAATGTCCTGAATCCAACTTACTATGCCCTAAGCATTAAGTTATCAGGACATGTTCATGACTTTATGATCGATCCAAAACTTGTGGAACCCGATCTAATCCTATTCCAAACCCTTTCGGAATCCAAGGATTATTTATAATCCTTTGTGTCATGATTTTCGAAAAACTATTTTCCTTTCGGAGACTTTTCTCGTGCATCTTGTATCTTATCAAGATCATGCTTACAATGGCTAGGTCTATGCTGGTGATTTCATCTTTCCAATAGATGACTGTGAATTACATGAGTATGTTGCACCTTCTTTATTTCTTTCATGCCAAGTCATCACACTTTGCAATGACAAGAAAAACTTTTCCTAAGTCTATGCATCTTGAATCTCATCAAGATCATATTGGCAGAATCTAGATCTATCTCATAGACGTTTACAACCACCTGAGTATGCCGTATTTCTATTAAGGCTTTCATAGCGATCCGTCTCTTAACACCAAGTCATTACACTTCGTAATGAAAAGAGACGTTTCCTAGAACCATTATTTATCCCACATGTGGGGATAGTGGATAACGGCGACTCCCACTGGCTTTGACACGGTTATAGGCTATTCACAAAATCCAGGACTTATGGCACATTTTGAGAATCCAAACCTTTCTGACATTTTAATGGAAATCTTTCAGCCCTTTCTCAAAATCCAATCCTTTGGCTTATTTTGAGAATCTGAATATCCTTTCTTGCAAGATGCCTGTAGGACGAAACCCGGGGCCATGTACCTTTTGTAATGGCATGCTCTATGTGTGTCCCTATTAGTGTGCCGGTAAACCACACATTCTCCACTAACGACTCACACTATGCCATGCAGAATCCTCTCGGATTTCATCTTCTATTGAGAGTGCTTTACTCGGAATCAATTGCTTGACTCCGAGTATCGATTCACTCAACTAGATGCTCTGAAGGTATGTATATGTACATGTTGCTTTCTTTTGATGATTCAGTTACTCCCACTGGTTTTTAGACCAGGTGTAAAATCAATCAAATTTTCACACAGACCGTGTCTCGTCCTAAGGTCCTCTTATTTGGCAGCAGCCGGGCTCACCAATTGCTTCCAAGTAGTCGGATTGCAAATCCGTACTAACTGCAGTGTTTTACCACTAATCAGTATGTCACCCCGATCACAACTACTTATGATGGTGATCAATACTACTGGTTAAGAGGAGATTATGTCAGTTGTAAAGCAGAAATCTGATTTCTGCTCCAAGCCTAGTGATGACTAAAAGGTTCTTTCATTGCTAATCCTAAACTCATTTAGGACTGTCCCAACTCCCATTGTTTCCTTAGACCATGAGTTCTTTCTAAAAGATCTCTTTAGTTACAGTGGGATAGCTAATGAAACGACAATGCTGATCAAGTTCAGCTGGGCATGAGGTTCAGATGAACACTATAAGACCCTGTACTTTCTATGTACAAGTGGGATAATCCCAGCTTTACATTTCAGGCAGTGTCTGCAAGACCTACTTAGTCTAGGATGTGGTCGGAGTATGGTTTATATGGACTGACTGGTATAGTGTTCATCTTATTGGAAATTAATTTGCAATGTATCTCATACACCGATGATCAAACTGTTTCGACCAATGCTCCATTATCTTCCCTAAGACACATTATAACCATTAATATTCTTGGAAGAGAATGAACTATGAAATCTTTTTCTCAGTTTATGTTATCGCTCAGGTTCTGTGGAACTTGTACTTCCTTTGAAGTCCTTGAACTGTTCGAGGTTTCAATTCAATTGCTTATCCTGATTAGCAATGTCATATTCGTCATACCGAATGATGAACATCGTGAAGTACAAGCAATTGTGTTCTATATCAAGATTCTAGCAATACACAACAACAGGTGTGTCCGTTGCTCTTAATCTCAATGTCCTTTACATATCTATGTAAACTTATGACTTAGTTCAAGACTTGCAATCTTCAGTTGACTCTAAGTCAACTGATTCCAAAATCCTATCCTCTGGATATTTGGGTGATTCATTTCTTGCCACATGTGCTTTATAAAGAACTTAATCATCATCTGACTCCAAGTCAGATGATTCCAAAGTCCTGTCCAACTGGACATTTGATTGATTCATTTCTTGACACATTAAGAAATCAATTCATCAAGTGACTCTAAGTCAAATGATTCCAAGGTCCTGTCCAACTGGACCTATGGTTGAATTGATTCTTATAACATTTGTATTAACAATCATAAATGACACAATTCTTGAATCCAAACACTTTGGATGCATCAGCATTCGAGTTATTACTAATCATACATTCAACACATTCATATAACATTTCAAGGATAATTTCAGACAACAGGTGTTAAAAGAAAATATGAAAATTTTATTAAAAATAAAATCATTGAACAATGTAATAGACAATGTCAAAAATGTATCTAAAGACTAATAACAATATTCCAATATCTATCTAAACTTCAAAACTGCACGAGCTGGAGATCCAATCCAAATGTGCTCCTATACGCCAGAGTCCCGTGCCTTCTTGATTCCCTGCATACACACCAAAATGCGACTGTCACATTATGTATCAAGAAAACCTGGAACAGGAGTTTTGAGGTTTTTAGATATACCTGAGCTTTCAAAAGAGTTGGAGCGTCTTCCAACCTTTCCGTGACTGTATCCGATTTAGCGGATTCCCAGTTTGAGACATGTCTAGTTGATCTCGACCGTTTCTTGTTACGTCTCTTCACTGGACTTAATCCAGAAGTAGCTGAGCCATTGGAGCTATGCCTGTCCAAGAGTGACTCGTATAAAGTCAACAGTGGACGCATTTCCATGAGGGTCTTTTTCTGGTCTTCCTTTCTATACGTCTGAATGAATAGATCGTACTCATTTGTCAGCGAAGCGAGCAGGATGTTAACACTCTCCTCCTGACTCATGGTAAGACCAAGTTTATATAACTCGCCTATGTACCCTTCAATCTGAAGAACATGCGAATTGATGCTACTTCCTCCCTTTAGCTTGCACTCTGCAAGTCTTCTGAGGATTCTAGCTCGTTCCTCTTCAACTGGTTTTTGGAACCTTTCCTCCACCAGTTGCATCAACTCATTTGGCCCCAAGGATTCAAAATCCTTGCGGAAATCGGGGTCAATGGTTGATTGCATGAGGTCACGAATCTCTTCGGATTCATCATAAGAACCTTTTATGATGACTTGTTCCGGTGGAACTGGGATCGGATACTCGGTGAGATGTAGCTTGCCAGCAATGCCGAGACCCAGTCTTCAATTGCGAAGCCATTCTTTACAGTTGAGGCCAGTCAGCCTTTCCATATTAAGCAGGTGCATTCTGAGGTTTTCAGAAATGGGTGAAGGAGGGGAAGGAGGAGAATTGACACTTGACATCTATAAAAGAAAATAAAATTTATTAGCTTACTTGGTCCTTTTTAAATAATTATCCGATATGTTATTTAATAAGGCTAGGATCCAAAATACCCCAACTATGGTATGAAGAGGGATGCCGTAATCACAACATAATGGTCATTAAGGTAGATAAACACTTATCAATTTCATCTTATGAAATTCCTAGATCTGTTGAGATTCATTAAACTCTTCAATGGCATGTTTTAATCTCGGATGTGCTCCACTGTTTGTGACTGGGATGCCGAGGATCACAAACTGGATGTGAATAACCATGCAAATTAGCTTGGTACTCTCAGGTTAATTATCATCTCTAATTGATGTGCCGGTAAACCACACACGCTCCACCAACAATGACAATACCCGGGAAACCCATTGCATCTCTTTATGAACCCCTATTGGCGTGCCGGTAAACCACACACGCTCCACCAATGTTTCATAAAGTGCAATGTGCAATTTCATGGATTAGCACCAAATCACATTTTTCCTAAAGTAACTAGATTTGGGTTTTATTAATTATTCTAGTACTTTGAATCATTATACTTTTAGTGATTATTAGGCGGTCCTATCAAACCTGTTTGGCTAACGACCCTCCACTGATCAGGCGAGCGGTGGGCGAGAGTGTTCACCCATTAGACCGCCATTTTATAGGCAGTCTCCTTATACCCACTTTATAGACCAGCTTCGTGAATGAGGCATACTAATGATTTGACTAACCATTTAATATCATACATATAAAAATAACTTCCTAGGTTCACATGCAACCTATATAGATCTGCAACTATGAACTAAAATTCCTAAGTTCACATGCAACCTATATAGATCTAGGTTTTCTTCTAACTAAACATATAACAAATCCTAGAAGGCCAGAAGAAATTAACTAAAAGAATAAAATAAGAAAAACTAACCTTTTTATAAAACCCTCTGCATCTTTAATTGTTTCCTGAAAATACAATATCACTTTGAAAAGTCAACATAAAGTTGGTGAGTTTACAGGTTTTGATGAAAAAATTGGGTATCTTCGCTGTTTTAAAAAACATTTTTACCTTTTTATAAAACTGTCGATATTTATATATTAATTTATGGTATTTCCCACGAATCGAGCTACAGTGCTACTTAGAGCCTTATAATCGAGCTATCCTGGCGTAAAATGGCCCTTCTTGACGTTTTGCCAGACGTTGACGGTGTACTCGAGATGTCAACACCTAAGACAGTTCAGAAGAATCGTATATATCGACCACATGGGTGAGTTTGCCTAACTATATACGTATACCTGACCTCTCTAGCGCTTCCTTCAGAAGGTTAAAGGTTATAAGTCTAGGGGACTTATGGCAATAACTCTAGTACCGCAATGAGCTTTTGTTGTTCGCGTATAAGTAATTTTTGTATATTTGTTTTATAAACAAAATATACCTTATATATATATATATATATATATATATATATATATATATATATATATATATATATATATATATATATATATATATATATATATATATATATATATATATATATATATATATATATATATATATATATATATATATATATATATATATATATATATATATATATATATATATATATATATCGCGTATAACTTAATTAAAAGTGTATCAAAGTATATATTTTTAGCGTCAACGTATCGTAACAATATGTTTACTTTTCGTAATTCATCATAATAATATTATTATTATCTTCTATTATAACAATAGTATTATTTCATTATTTTTATCAACATATATTGTAATATTTCATGCTTTAGAGATGATACCCTCCACTTATAATAAACGTAATTAAAAACAAATATATCTTATTTTCACATGTATTCCCCCCTATATTTGAAAATAATAAAAGCGATAAAAACGAGGAGCCGTAAACTCACCGTATGGTGTTCGCGGAATTTTTCCGAAAAAGCGGAGCGGCGGACGATGGCGAAGGGAGGTGGTGATTGAAAGTAGAGGAAAGAGTGGTGGTGATGATGGAGAAGTCTCCTCATCCATCCTATTTATACTAGTTCTAAATCCTGGCCTCAAAAAACGTGTCGCCACCTCGTGCCGGTGTGTCGCGCATGCGTCGTCCGATGACATGCGTCGCGACATGCAGCTAGTAAGTGTTGCACATGCGTGGTGACACATGGCACACATGCGTTGCTCCACATGGTGCGTTTGTATCCATGTTCTCGGTATTTGTGCCGTCGGAGATGCGTATGAAAATTTTGTTGACACTAAAACGTGCGAAATTTTATGACGTTCGATTTGATATAAAATTTTTGTGTTTACGACTCTTGCTTGTCGCATATTTTTTAATTGAATTTAATATATATATATATATATATATATATATATATATATATATATATATATATATATATATATATATATATATATAATATAACGTTTAAGAAAATATTGATTTGTCGTTTTCGGATAATTATAACTTTGTCATACGATATCCATTTTTGACGTTCTTTATGTCAAATTGTTGTTTTTTCGAGTAGTATTTGTTTAAATAATCATAAGTCTAATATGACACATTGATCGTTAAAAAAATACCTTATATATTCTGTTGGTCGTTATTACGTGTTCAGGGCTTCGTTTAGGTGTCGGATTTTACATTTGACAGTAAACGAACAAGGAATGACTAATCATGCTATTAATGAAACCAATGGTAGAAAAGTAATTCGCGAATCATTGGTTCTAAGCACGTAGGGGTTGTTTTAGCATGTAAAGAGACTTTTTCAACAAGCAAACATGATTTGGATAAGTCGAATCCCTAAAACCCAAATATTGATGCATGTAAACCGTTTCAAGTAAAGTACCATAAAGAAACTAGTTTTGATGTCATGTTGGTGAATGGGCCATGATCTAGATATCACAATGCTACGGATGGTTTGAATTGTTGTCGGGTTTGAAAATAGGACTAAAAAGTTTCGTTGTAATCAACCCTAATTTGTTGTGAGCTGCCATCTCTAACAAGTCGCGCGTTATAACGCTCAAAAGAACCATCATAATTCATTTTGTGGCGAAAATTTCATATAGATTGTATAACATACGAATCTGGATGTCGGGGAACAAGAACCAATGTTTTGTTTTCAGTTAAGAGGATTAAACTTGTCAGTCAAGATATTTTCCAATTAGGACTCGAAAGAGCATTAGTAGGGTTTGTAAGGAAGAGGAGAAACACATATATGTAATTGTTAAGATTGAACATGGTTTTTAGTTTAGAGACACTGACATGCTACGGGTGTGGATGGTGTGACTTAGGATTGTATTAGTGGAAGTCGTGGGTGAGATGTTAGGTTAAGGAGGAGGAAGTGTTGCATTGTTTTGGACTTTTGGAGTGGACAAGATAGGTGAGGTAGGCCTAATAGGGCCAGACGGTGGGCTAGCATGGAAATTGGACCAACAACGGCTTGATTTAGGCATGTTTGGGCTGTCGCTGATCCACCACTTTAGGTTGGAAACATAGAGGTGATGGGAGGTGTGTTGGGTGATGGGGAGATAATAAGGAAGGAATATTTGGTGAGGAAGTCATACGTTTGGCCAGTGAGGGGTTCAAAGGAAGCGAAATGAAATTTGCTTTCATAAAAAATCACATGACGTGAGACGATAAATTACTTAGCAAATAGATTGTAACATTTGTAGCCACGATGATTTTGTGGATAATCAAGAAACACGCAATGGATGGAGCGAGGTTGTAATTTGTTGATAGTTGTAGAGGGAAAAAGAGTTAAATAAAGGCACCCAAAGACGCGTACGTGTTGGCAAGATGGGTTGAGATTGTAGAGAATTTTGATAGGAGAGTGATAGTTGAGAAGTTTTGTGGGAAGAATGTTGAGCAAGCACGGTGCCATTTGTAGGGCATGGTGCCAAAAGTTGGCAGGAACTTTGCAGTGGGACCAAAGAGTGTGAAGGGTATTATTAATCGCGAAAATATTGCATTTGAAAATTTCAGTTTGAGGAGAGGTGTGAGGACAAGAGAATCGAAATTGCATTCTATTGTTGGCATAAAATTGATGAAAGTTTTGGTTGGTGTATTCGGTGCCATTATTATATTGGAAAATTTTAATGTTTTAGTATAGTGATTTTGGATGAATTTGCAAAGGATAAATAAAATGGGAAAGACTTTGGATTATTTGCCAATATGGAAAAAGTCCAAAGAAAACAAGAGAAATCATAAAGAATAATATATAATATTGATGTTCCCTAGAACTCAAAATGAGTGATGTCCACGAGTCGGTATGAATGATATCAAAAGGATAAATAATGGATGACATAGAATCATAAAACGGAAATTTAATATGTTCCCCAAAAATGCAAGACTAGATGAAAGTTTGGTACAATTACAATCAAAGATAGAAATCCCCCAGATGGCCGAGTCGATGATGCCAAAGATCTTGAGAAAAAGCTATTAAAACTTGCGGATTACAATGTTATCATGTCTTGGAATGTGAGATGGGGTACAAGTTACCAATGCTATTGCATCTCACGAGTGAGATTCCTATTGGTTAAGCTTTCACAGTGAAACTGCGGGGATCAAAATTGCGTGAGATGTTATTATCTATAGAAAGGCGATTGACGAAAATCAAACTTTTAACTAGATCAAGAGAACAAAGAACATTTTTTAGATAAAGAGGAAGATTGGCAAAAGGAAGAGTAGTGTGTCTATATTCTTTTATTGGAATTTATTGACTATTATCGACAGTTATATTGTTGTTTAATTTGCTCAAATTGAAAAAAGGAATTAGATTACCTTTTGTTCCGGTCATGTAGGAGGAGGCACTTGAATCCATATACCAATTATGGTTCGATGGTTGAAGGGACATAATATATATTGCTTGGTCCAAGTTGATTGAATGTAGGTCCGTTCTTGTTGCATGAATACCATTTGGGCTTGTTGTTGTTGAGTTCGATGTCTAAGAATACTTTGTCCGCTACCTAGAGACGTATGTCGCGTCCAAGAATTAGTCGGGAAAGGGCACATATGAAAAAGCCAACACGATTGAACCCAAGCCCATAGTGGGTATCCGGGCCATTAGGGGCATGAATGTTGATTGTGTTGGTACCTAGATCGTCCATGATTGCGGCACCCTTGAAGAGGGTCACGATCACCCGTTCTGTCGCCATGATCATAACTATAAGGTAGGTTGGTGGCAGTTTGCTGCTAAGCTGGAGGCTACTGGCTTCTTGTGGCGATTAGAGCTAGCCCCTTTAAAAATTCCCTATATATACACATATTATTACTCCACCCCTATAAATACCCATTTCTACCCCTTTAAAAATCACATCTTTCTTTCATAATTTCATTTAAAATATAAAACTATCTACAAAGTTTTATAAAAAAATAGCTGGTTTAGGAAATAGAAATATTCACTGGGTATGGACTACAAATGAAGAGGTGGCTTTGACAACCGCCTTCGTCGACATCAATGAAGATGTGGAATTAGCAAGCAGCCGTCCATTCTGGGAATGCATGACGGAATTGTTCCACACAATATTGGGCAGAGATGATTATCATGCTAAACAACACCTTATCAGTAAATGGAAGGATTTATCAGTAAAACTAAGAAAATTTAACCGATTTACTTATACCTATCGGCGAACCGACAACACGAGACAACCAACGATGAGATCGTTGAACAAGCCCTACAACAGTATCGGATGACACACAACACATACTTCACACACATCGAAGCGTGAAATGTTGTAAAAAAATTACGTAGGTTTTAATTATTGTCTTTATGTTTTAATTATCGTATTTAAGTTTTAATTTCCCGTATATCATTTCCGTTTTTTTAATTTTATAATTGTAAGCTTTTTTAATTTAATGTTATTTGGTTAATTTAATTTAATTAAGTTTGTTATTTAGTTTTATTTATTTTAAAGTATTTATTTAATTAAAAAATGAGTGATGGTGAAGATTTACTATTTCAAATATTTAAAGGGCGAGAGAGATTAGTGATGATTTATTGAGGTCACGACTACGTTGTATGTAACAAATGAGTGGTTGTAAGAGATTTTTCTTACCGCACTCCTCTTGGTCTTATTTGGAATGAAATAGGTAAACTCTCGCCATCCTAACATGATTTGAAAGAATGAATGAAAAATAAAGAAACAACATAACCTAAAGGATGAATGAATAATATAACAGGTAAAGTTATTGAAGTTTTTCGTAAAGGTCATACGATATTGCCTCTTTTTGGACTTATCATTATGCCTAGTGAAACAATGAAGAATGGATCAAAAAGCTACACAACTACATCAATGATTATTGCTTATTTTTTCTTTTTCCGTTTAGAGAATTTCATAAAGTAAAAGAGAGATATTAAATAAAGAAAACGATTCCACATGACTTATGAAAAGCAAACTCCAATTTATTATAGCAAAAACTAATTATAATAGCATACCCATCTTATCCATTAAAAAGTAATATATATTAACGGGATGTTTTAATACTATCATCATCCTTCATCTGTCATTTTGTCTTATTAACGGTTCTTCTCTTTTGCCAGCGGCTAGTCTCTGCCAATTATTGTTTATATTATGTTTTTGCAGTGTTTTCTATATATGTAGTGCTAATCGTAAATATAAGCAATAAATATTAAAAAAATAAACGATTAAACGTACGGTTTTTTATAATTATATAGACTTGTCATAAATATAAACGATTAAACGTACGATTTTTTATAAACCGCATGACCTAATCTCTCTTTTTTATTTTTTATTTATTTTGTTATTTTATTCTTTTTTATTTTTTTTTGTATTTTGTATTTTTATTGTTTTTAAGATATTATTATTACATATTACTATTATTAATTTATTATATATGATTTTTAATATTATATTAATTATAAATTAAATAATAGTTATAAAATATATTTTTAATATTACATATTACACCAAGCATTGCTTCCCTTCAACCTCGTAAAACCACCACACTGCCGATATACCCTTTCCCCTCAACCCACCGACGACAAAACCTAGATTGGTGGATCCCTCGATCTTTGTACCGCCGGACTCCAACACAACGTTGTCGGCCGAGGTTCCGACATTTAATGTCATCAGACCTAGATCGATGCACCACAGATTATGTACATGTACATGAAGGATTAGGGTTTTGATTCGAGTTCAGTTTTGTGATTTTAAGTTTAATTTTTTTTAATCTAGTTTGAATTTATGGTTTTTAATTCAAGTTTTGATTTGATATAAGTCCTCTCATGGATCTGGTATTGTATAACATTTAAAAGGTGTATGAATCTGATCGATCTGGGATTGTATGAGATTTAGAAGGTGTACACATATCCTTCGCCTTCAACTTAAATTTCCACCATTAGATTTTGATTCTATAAGTCCTCTAATAGATCTAGAATTGTGAGTTTAATGGGGTTTTATCCAATTTGTAACTCTCTATGTTTATTTCGATAAAGGAAATCTATAGATCTCATTTGAATCTTACAGATAAAACTTTGGATCTGGTGAGGCTGATATATTGCTCTTGTCATTGGCTTCTTAAGTTTATGGGTTTCGTATGTTGAATTCGTTGATAAGGACATGTGGTGGTAGCACAAGCATGAACATCATGTAGTGAGTTCTGTTCAATCGTCTGGTTAAAAATCTTATGACTGTCGATATTTTAATATATCAATTTTCAAGGAGCTTTAAGGTGTTGTTCATTTCTCTTAGAACAATGACTTTGCCACTTGGCTGAGGGGGGGGGGGGGAGGCGGGGTGATATGGAGAGGGAGGGAGGGAGAGAGAGAGAGAGAGAGAGAGAGAGAGAGAGAGAGAGAGAGAGAGAGTAATAAATTTGATAATCTAATAACAATAATAATGTAATAGAGAAAAGAATAACAACAACAAAAACAACAATAATAATAATAATAATAATAATAATAATAATAATAATAATAATGTGAAACTTTATCAAATAATAACAACAATAATAAAATTATTAATCTAATAATAATAATAAAAAAATAATCTAATAATAATAATATAGATAAAAAGAAAAACTAAAAAAACAGCAAAATCAAATCAAAAAGGGAGTATGAAGTAAAAAAAACAACAACAACAAAAGACAAACTATAATGTCAAAAGAGTGCATAAAGTAATTTTAAAAAAAAGATGGTAATTCATACAATAACACCCTATTTTTATTACCATTAAGAGAATAAAAATTTATCTATTAATTTCACATATATTGAAATATTAGTAAGGGTGTGGAGAGTCCATCTTCTGCAACCACCCTAACCCACAGTGTCACATCAGCTTTCTCTAGGGATTAGCAAAACCGAACCCGGAAACCGAGAAACCGATAAAAACCGAAACCAAAAAACCGAACCCAAAACAGAAACCAGTGGTTCGGGTTTATATTTTTTAAAACCGAAAATTCGGTTTCGGTTTCGGTTTCTTATGCTAAAACCGACCCATTATTAGTTTGTGATATATTATTAATTTTACAAAGAAATTTCAATTAAATCCTCGCCGTATTCATTATTTAACTACGCAATCTCTCACTCTCTCAGTTCTCACTCAGCCTACTGTCTCTCGACTCTCGCTTTCCCGATTGAAGTTTAAACCCTAAATCAGATTACTGATCGAAGAATATATGTAAGTAAGGCAAGTAAGTAGTTGTAATCAGAGGAACTCGACGCTTAGCAGTCGGAATCGGAAGAATACAACAATACGCATCAGTCGAGATCGAAGAATACGACAATACGCAGCAGTCACACTCCTTCACTCAACAACTCCCATGTACGTAGTATGTCATTAATTTTAGATTTTCAGTGTCTGTGTTTCTTAGTTCTTACAGTAGGAATGTCAATTTCAATGTCAATTTCCGATTTCTTTTCTTACATAGGATATCAGTTTCACAGTTCAAGGGTTTCGTTTCTTACAGTAGGAAATTAAGAATGTAGGATAATGGATATCAATGTCTGTGTGAAAATGTGAATTTCTTCTGTCAATTTTAGTGTTTCTTTTCTTACAAGAGGAATTTAGGATATTGTCAATTTTAGATTAAACCCTGTGTCTTGTACAAGTTTGATTGCAATTCCTTATTGTAGATTTGTCTTGTACAAGTTTGATTCTTTTCTACAATAGCATATTGTCAATTTCAGTGTTTTTTTTAAACTTGCTGGAAAATGGGTTCAAACCCAAAACCCACGAACCCATGGGTTCAACCCGAAACCGACCCAAAACCAAATGTAGAAACCGAAACCGAACCCAAAGAGAAACCGAAACCGATGGGTTTTAAAAACCAGAAACCGAACTGATCGGTTTGGGTTCGGTTTTGGGTCCAAAACCGACCTAAACCGACCCATGCTCATCCCTAGCTTTCTCCTCTTACTTTCATATTTCTCAGCTTACGACACTAAAACTCATTTCTCAACCCTATCAACCCTCAATGTCACATTATAAATAAAACCAAAAATAAAAAATAACTTTAAAATAAAACGACTAACTAATTTAAAATGTAATAAAAATAATTAATATGAATTATTTTTTTTGGTATACACAAGCTCTTCATCATCAACAATTTCATCAACCCGCCCAATACTCATCTATACCGAACCCGTCCTTGTCAGAGCCTTCACGCCGGGATCAAGTTTAAATCTTTCTCATACATACATCTATATATATATATATATATATATATATATATATATATATATATATATATATATATATATATATATATATATATATATATATATATATATATATATATATATATATATATATATATATATATATATATATATATATATAGGGTCCCATTCCGGTGAGTACTCATAAGGACACCTTAAAAAAATTGAAAAAAATATAAAAAAATACAAATCATAAAATCGAGAATAGTACTATATCATTATAAAAAAATGGAAAAAAAATTGGATCATTGAAAAAAGTACTGATCCATTTTTTTTTGTTTTTTTGGATCATTGTTTTATTATAAAAAAAATAATGATCCAAAAGTTTTTTTTCAATTTTTTTCTCCAATATAGTACTATGATCCATTTTATAATTTATATATATTTTTTATTTTTCCCAATTTTTTATGGTGTCCTCACGAGTCCTCACCTTAAGAAGAGTACTCACCCGATCGCTTATATATATATATATATATATATATATATATATATATATATATATATATATATATATATATATATATATATATATATATATATATATATATATATATATATATATATATATATATATATATATATATATATATATATATATATATATATATATATATATATATTCAAACTCTCATATTATGCTTAATGCATTTATATAGCATAGTTTTGATTGATGATATTTTGAAGTTATTCAAGCTTAGGGATCAAGTTTGAATCTTTCTCAAACTGAGCTCAAGCATACATCAATAAAACACATACAGTAATTGAATTAAGTTTATCTTAACCTAAATGGAGCTCGAGTGTCTCGACACAATTGTAACTCTAGTATGCATATACATAGCAAAAATACCACCTATTCTCGTCCCTGATTAATTTTTTTATTTTTAATATCAAAAAGTATATTCCACAATTATTAGGCCATGTAATTTAAAGGTCCACTAATATAAGCTGAAAAGCTCAACTATAAAAAAACTGTCACTAGGGATACATGCTCTAAACGCAACTTCTTGAAACACTTGCTTTCTTCCTACGAAGCTAAATATGAAGCACTTTTCCGTGTTCGTTTCTAGTATTTTCCTGTTATATTGTCTTTTTAGAACAATACCCTCTATTGAAGGAAGAAAATTCCATAGCAGTTGCAAGAAACATCACAAGGGGTATGGGCATTCTTGTACTTCTACAACGGGTTTCAACATATTGTCATTTGGAGCTAAAGCCAATGGCTTTTCTGATGATTCCAAGGTAAATAAAACTTTCTTTTTAACAGTGGGACTTGAACTTAAAACGACTAGATTCAAAGCTAGATTCAATGATAAAAACATTTTATGAATATATTAGTTATATATTTCTCGATATAATCGGTACAGAAACTCGTGATGGCATGGAAAGCTGCATGTAAAGTTCCTGAAGGAATTGTGCAAATTCCTTTAGGTCATAAGTTTCTGATCAAACCTATAACACTTCAAGGGCCGTGTACGGGTCATGTTACTTTTCAGGTAAATTTTTCTAATTTATTTTTTGTTATACGACATGTCAAATAGAAACAGAGTGTATTTTCTAAGTACAAGTTAAAAATATAACAGATAGATGGGACACTACTAGCACCGTCGAAAATCGGAGCTTGGTCAAAGTCAAACTTGTTTCAATGGATAAATTTCAAATGGGTTCACAATTTGACAATCCAAGGAAGTGGTGTTGTTGATGGTCAAGGTTGCAATTGGTGGACTCCCATCAAATCGAAACACATTTCTGATATCAAACCAACCGTAAGATACAACTTTTGATACAAGCTTAAGTTGCATGTGTGTTTTCTTTTTTATAAGTTGTTGTTTAAATGTATTACTATTTAGATACCGGATGTTAAAAAAATATCTGAGGAAACCACGAGACACTTTCGTTGATGAAAAAAGAAAAATGACAAGTTAGTCCTTGTTAGAGAAAACCTTATTTCCATTACTTTCTCTATTAAGCCTTTGTTTCCGGTATTAAGTCAAAAAGAAATATTTATATATAGCTCTTTGGATTAAGTCATCTTTTCATTAAGCTTATTAGTAAATATATATATTATCATTCTTTAGATATATATCAGTTTCATATAATTTAAATGTTAAGAATCGAGTTTATTTTTATTTTTATTTTTTGTGAAATTAGGCTTTGAGATTTTACGCAAGCGAAGATATCATTGTACGTGATATCACGATAAAAAATAGTCCACAAGTTCATTTGAAATTTGACGACTCGAGAGGAGTCAAAGTCAACAACATTACGGTTTCGGCGCCCGGGAATAGTCCAAACACTGATGGTATTCATCTCCAAAACACTAATGATGTAGAGATCATGCATTCGAATATCGGAACAGGTAATGTAGTTTTGTTTCTAAAAAGATACAATGCTCTGTTATTTGTCATTTGTTTTCACGAGAATTAAATTAATTAAACTTCTACTATCAAACACCCATCGTGCAGTCGTGAATGTGTGCTGCACATACTACACTTTTAATTTGATATGTATTGGAAATTTATGCAGTAATTATTGACTGTTTTTGTGATATATATATGGGTTTATTATTATGTAACAGGAGATGATTGTGTCTCTATACAAACTGGGTGCTCCAATGTTCACATTCATCATATAAACTGTGGTCCTGGCCATGGTATAAGGTACTTCCATAAAAACCAAAATGGCAAAAAAAATGTAGTTATTTGTTTACTTATAAGTATATTCGAGCAAAAAGAGTATAGTTCCCGTAATTCATTGTTATGATGGTATCTTGAAATATTTGAAATACTATTATCTTTTTTTTTTCCAATGGATGGACCTTATCATCGTAAATGAAAAGTTGAGAAAAGGATGACTTTTATAATACCATTTTGTCAATAAATCTTTTGTTATGCAATGTGCATCTCCATCGCCCCCGATCTTGTTAACAATAACGTTGTGTCATTGCAAAAAAATGTTAATGAGTTTTATGTTTTTCTCCGGCCGGCAAGCCTTTATCTTTAAGTACTGAATTATTTTTTCTGTATTACTTTTACTTGTCTTCAGTTTAGGAGGATTAGGAAAAGATAAAAGTGTGGCATGCGTATCAGACATTTTAGTAGAGAATTCTATCATAGAAAGCACTTTGTATGGAGCAAGGATCAAGACATGGCAGGTATATACACATACTTTTATATTAAATTCTTTCTAAATCAAAATATATAGTACAACAAAATAATTATCAGTACAACCTAATAAATTAATTGTGCGTGTGACAGGGTGGCGAAGGGGTGGTCAAGAATGTTACTTTTTCAAATATTCAAGTAGTGGATGTTAATTTTCCGATAGTAATCAACCAATATTATTGTGACAAGAGCCTTTGTCAAAACCAAACAGGCTCCATAGCCATAAAGGGGGTCAAATTTGACAAAATAGTTGGAACGTACTCGACTCAACCAATTCATTTAGCATGCAGTGATGACGTTCCATGTACTGATATTGATTTATCTGATATTCAATTAAAACCTTTCAGAGGACCTCTTGGAGGATCTCAACTTCAAAAAGCTTTGTGTTGGAATTCTTACGGGATATCAAAAGGTCCATTGGTACCATATAGCATCAACTATTGCTTAAGGAAGGGTGGTGATGATTCGGTTAACCAAATTTCAGAATCTTCTAATGAATTGTGTTAGTTGATGGACTTTTTTGTAAAATTGTAAATGTTGGAGGATCATCAAAGGAGTTGTAATGTGTCATGTGTGGCTGCGTGCATTTTGACTTCGGGCCTGGACCAATAGGTGGGCCAAGTCTTTGATTAGAGTAATGGGCCAACAAGAATGACTTTTGTGTTGAGTTGACTAGGCTAACTGGCTAAGGCGCTAAGCTATCAGTTGTTTTATCCATTACGCATTTATTTCATTTCCTTCAGCATTGTGTATATCTTGTAAAAGTAATAAATTTTGCTAATTTATGTATTAAAAGATCTTCATTATCTTCTATCACTAATGGGTTAAAAGTCTCCCGATATCTATTTAAACCTTTGTAGTTTAAAATGTTATTCTTAATTGAATAAACAGGCGGAGGAGAAAGGCTTTGCACCATAGGTAATCGCAAACCGCCCTGGGTGCAAGGCTGAGTACCCTCAAGGTGTTAACATTGCCGTTTCAAAAAAAAAAAATAAAAAAATTGAATACGATTTCATTGTCCTTTTAAGTAAACTTAATTAATTTATACATTTAGAATTTAGCAAAAGCGTAAAGATTCTTTTGGCATTTAGTTCAGCTCATATCCACCTATTTTGCATTATATTTAAAACATTAGCGTTTGACGTTGTATGACTCGGTTTAATGTGATATTCCAAAGTTAATGTAATTGTGAATTTTTATTTTTATATTTGAGACGAAGATATATAAAAGAACAGGACTAAATTTTGTCTTTTCTATATAATTGGAGAAAAACATAAACATTTACATGCAGTGGTTTTTTCTCAATACAATTTTCACTTCATAAAAACAAGTCACTGTCAAACCATCTCTATAAGTATACACCAAATCATATTTATTATTCTTAACCAAGGGTTGAACTCGATAGGATATAAAATACAATTAAATAAAAGTTTAAGGAGTATAGTCATTAGATGGAATTGGATCCGACATTCCTTTTTTTTTTTTTTCCTATTTCACGTCTACTATTTTCAGAAAATTTCAAACTCATTTTGTGAAATTCTTATTCTTTTTTGGCTTTAGTCAATTCAAATAAATAATAGTCTAGTTCTGTGGCTCCTTTTTAGGGTCCATAAAACAAACCGCCCCATTGTGGAAAACATAGATAAATAGAATAGGAAGTGAGTCACACATCATCATTACTCTCATTAGAGTTATACATTCTTTTGTTGAGTATCTTGACCCCCTGAAGAATATCACTTGTGTTAAAACAACCCCTACTCACAGAATCTTTTGGCACTTAGGCGAGTCGAACCCACCGATTTCACATTATATTTGTAAAGTTATCATTTGACGTTGTACGAGTATGGTTCATGTGATATTCCAAAGTACATGTAATTATGATTTTTGTAATTTATATTTGAGACAAAGAAATATAAAAGAACGAGACTAAATTTTGTTTTTTCTATACAAATGGAGAAAAACATAAACATTTACATAAAATGGTTTTTTTCTCAACCCGCAACGATATACAATTTTCACTTTATAAAATTCAAGCCACTATCAAACCATCTCTATAAGTATACACCAAAGCATATTTCTTAGATTCTTAACCAAATGTTGAACTCGAAAAGGATATAAAATACAATTAAACAACAGTTTGATAAGTCTCTTTATTAGATGGAATTGGACTCGACATTAATTTCTTTTCCTCTTTCACTTCTACTATTTTCGAAAAATGTAAAATTCATTTTGTGGAATGTTTATTCTTTTCGGCTTTAGTCCATTCAGATAGATAATAGTTTTGTTCTGTGGCTCCTTTTTAGTCCACAGAACAAACCTCCTGATTGTGGAAATATATAAATAGAATAGGAAGTGGGACACACATCATCATTACTCCCATTAGAGTTATACGTTCTTTTGTTGAGTCTCTCGACCTCCTGAAAAATAACACTTGTGTTAAAACAGCCCTACGTACAGAACCGTTTGGCACTTAAGCCAGCCCAGTCCCACATATTTAGCATTATATTTAAAAAGTTATAATTTGATATTGTACGACTCTGGTTTCATGTGATATTCCAAAGTAGATGTAATTACGAATTTTTATTTTTATATTTGAGACGAAGATCTATAAAAGAGACTAAATTTTGTTTTTTTGTAACCGGAGAAAAACATAAACATTTACATAGAGTGGGTTTTTTCAACCCACAACGATATACAAATTTCACTTTATAAAATTCAAGTCACTATCAAACCATCTCTGTAAGGATATACCAATGCATATTTCTTAGATTCTTAACCAAATGTTGAACTCAAAAAGAATATAAAATACAATTAAACAACATTTTGAGGAGTTTCGTCATTAGATGGAATCGGACCCGACATTCCTTTTTCCCTCTTTCGCATCTTCTATTTTCGGAAAATTTCAAACTCATTTTGGGAAATCCTTGTTCTTTTTTGGCTTTAGTCAATTAAGATAGATAATAGTCTTGTTTTGTGGCTCCTTTTTTGGGTCCATAGAACACACCGCCCTATCGTGGGAAGTATATAAATAGAATGGGAAGTGGGTCACACATCATCATTACTCCCATTAGATATATTCATTCTTTTGTTGAGTATCTCGATCTACCGAAGAATATCAATTGTGTTTAAATAGCCCCTTTGTACATAATCGTTTGGCTCTTAGGCCAGTCCAGACCCACCTATTTTGCATTATATTTAGAAAGTTATCATTTGACGTTGTACGACTCTGGTTTCATGTGATATTCTAAAGTACATGTAATTATAGATTTTGTATTTTTATATTTGAGACGAAGATATATAAAAGAACGAGACTAACTTTTTCTTTATACAACTGGAGAAAAACATAAACATTTACATAAAGTGGTTTTTTTTTCTCAACCCGCGAAGACATACAATTTTCACTTCATAAAATTCAAGTCACTATCAAACCATCTATATAAGTATACACCAAATCATATTTCTTAGATTATTAACCAAAGGTTGAACTTGAAAAAGATATAAAATACAATTAAACAATAGTTTGAGAAGTTTCGTCATTAGATGGAATTGGACCCGACATTCCTTTTTTCCTCTTTCACGCCTACTATTTTTGGAAACTTTAAACTCATTTTGTGAAATCCTTATTGTTTTTTGGCTTTAGTAAATTCAAATAGATAATAGTCTTGTTCTGCGGCTCATTTTTTGGGTCCATAGAACAAACCGCCCCATTGTGGAGAGTATATAAATATAATCGGAAGTGAGTCACACATCATCATTACTCCCATTATGGTTATACATTCTTTTGTTGAGTCTCTCGACTCTCTAAAGAATATATCTTGTGTTATAACAGCACTACGTACAGAATCTTTTGGGACTTAGGCCAGCCCAGACCCACCTCTTTCGCATTATATTTAAAATTTTATAATTTGATGTTGTACGACTTTGGTTTCATATGATATTCCAAAGAAGATGTAATTATGAATTTTGTATTTTTATAATTGAGACGAAGATATATAAAAGAAAGGGACTAAATTTTATTTTTTTTATATAATTGGAGAGAAACATAAACATTTACATAGAATGGTTTTTTTCTCAACCCGCAACGATATACAATTTTCACTTCATAAAATTCAAGTGACTATCAAACCATCTCTATAAGTATACACAAAAGCATATTTCTTAGATTCTTAACCAAATGTTGAACTCGAAAAGGATATAAAATACAATTAAACAATAGTTTGAGGAGTTTCGTCATTAGATGGAGTTGGACCCGACTTTCCTTTTTTTCCTCTTTCACGTCCATTATTTTCGGAAAATTTCAAACCCATTTTGTGAAATCCTTGTTCTTTTTTTGCTTTAGTCCATTCAAATAGATAATAGTGTTGTTCTATTACTCATTTTTGGACCATAGAACAAACGAACCCATTGTGGTAAGTATATTAATAGAATAGGAAGTGGGCCACACATCATCATTACTTATGTTAAAGTTATACCTTCTTCTGTTGAGTATCTCGGCCCTTTAAAAAATATCACCAGTGTTAAAATAGCCCCTCTGTATAAAATCTTTTGGCATTAAGGTCAGTTCAGATCCACATCTTTTGCATTATATTTAGAAAGTTATCATTTGACATTATACGACTTTGGTTTCATGTGATATTCCATAGTACATGTAATTATGAATTTTGTATTTTTATACATGAGACGAAGATATATAAAAATAATGAGACTAAATTTTGTTTTTATATTTAATTGGAGAAAAGCACAAACATTTACAAAGACTGGGGTTTTCTCAACCTGCAACGATATACATTTTTCACTTCATAAAATTCAAGTCACTATCAAACCATCTCCATAAGTATACTCGAAAGCATATTTATTAGATTCTTAACCAAATGTTGAACTCGAAAATGAAATAAAATACAATTAAACAACAGTTTGATGAGTTTCTTTATTAGATGGAGTTAGACCCGACATTCCTTTTTTCCTCTTTCACGTCTACTATTTTCGGAAAATTTCAAACTCATTCTGTGAAATCCTTGTTCTTTTTCGGATTTAGTCCATTCAGATGGATAATAGTCTTGTTTTGTGGCTCCTTTTTTGGGCCCACAAAAGAAACCGCCCATTGTAGAAATATATAAATAAAATAGGAAGTGGGCCACACATCATCATTACTCTTATTAGAGTTATACCTTCTTTTTTTTAGTATCTCGACCCCGTGAAAAATATCACTTATGTTAAAACAAAATATCACTTGTGTTAAAACAGCTACAAAATCTTTTGGCATTTAGGCGAGTTCAGACCCACCTATTTTGCGTTATATTTAGAAAGTTATAATTTGACGTTGTAAGACTCTGGTTTCATGTGATATTCCAAAGTACATATAATTATGAATTTTGTATTTTTATATTTTAGACGAACAAGCATTTCACAAAACAAACTACATCACTGTGGAAAGTATATAAATCGAATAGAAAGTGGGTCACACATCATCATTACTCCCATTAGAGTTATACCTTCTTCAGTTGGGTATCTCGACACCCTAAAGAATATCACTTGTGTTAAAACATCCCCTACGTACATAATCTTTTGGCACTTAGGCCGGTCCAACACACCTATTTTGCATTATATTTATAAAGTTATCATTTGACACTCTACGACTCTGGTTTTATGTGATATTCCAAAGTACATGTAATTATGAATTTTATATTTTTATATTTGAGACAAAGGTATATAAAAGAACGAGACTAAATTAAACAACAATTTGAGGAGTTTCGGTATTAGTTGGAATCGGACCCGACATTCCATTTTTTCTTCTCTCATGTCTACTATTTTCGAAAAATTTCAAACTCATTTAGTCAAATCGTTGTTTTTTTTCGGCTTTAATCCACTCAGATTATTAATAATCTTGTTCAGTGGCTCATTTTTCGGGTCCACAGAATAAACCGCCCCATTGTAGAAAGTATATAATTAGAATAGGAAGTGGGCCACACATCTTCATTACGCCCATTAGAGTTATGCCTTCTTAGTTGAGTCTCTCGACCCCGTGACCAATATCACTTGAGTTAAAACAGTGCTACGTACAGAATCTTTTGGCACTAAGGCGAGCCCAGACCCACCTGTGATATTCCAAACTAGATGTAATTATGAATTTTGTATTTTTATATTTGAGACAAAGATATATAAAAGAAAGGGACTAAATTTTGTTTTTTATATAATTGGAGAAAAACATAGACATTTACATAGAGTGGTTTTTTCTCAACCCGCAACGATATACAATTTTTACTTCATAAAATTCAAGTCTCTATCAAACCATCTCTATAAGTATACACCAAAGCATATTTCTTAGATTCTTCACCAAATATTGAACTCGAAAAGGATATAAAATACAATTTTAAACAACAGTTTGAGGAGTTTCATCATTAGATGGAGTTGGACCCGACATTCCTTTTTCCATCTTTCACATCCATTATTTTCGGAAAATTCCAAACTCATTTTGTGAAATTCTTGTTCTTTTTTGGCTTTAGTCCATTCAAATAGATAATATTCTTGTTCTATGACTCATTGTTTTGGTCCACAAAACAAACCGCCCCATTGTGGGAAGTAAATAAATAAAACAGGAAGTGGGCCACACATCATCGTTACTCCCATTAGAGTTATACCTTCTTCTGTTGAGTATCTCAACCCCGTAAAGAATATCTCTTGTGTTAAAACAGCCCCTATGCACATAATCTTTTGGCTAAGGGCAGCCCAGAACCACCTATGTTGCATTATATTTACAAAGTTATCAATTGACGTTATTGGACTTTGGTTTCATGTGTTATTCCATAATACATGTAATTATGAATTTTTTATTTTTATACTTGAGACGAATATATATAAAACAACGAGACTAAATTTTGTTTTTATATATAGTTTGAGAAAAACAAAAACATTTACATAGACGGGTTTTTCTCAACCCGCAACGATATAGAATTTTTACTTCATAAAATTATGGTTACTATCAAACCATCTCTACAAGTATACACCAAAGCATATTTCTTAGATTCTTAACCAAAGGATGAACCCGAAAAAGATATAAAATACAATTAAAAAAAGTTTGATGAGTTTCTTTATCAGATGGAGATGGAGATGGAGATGGAGATGGAGATGGAGATGGAGATGGAGATGGACCCGACATTACCCTTTTTTTTTCCTCTTTCAGGTCTACTATTTTCGAAAAATTTGAAACTCATTTTGTGAAATCCTTGCTCTTTTTCGGCTTTAGTCTATTTAGATAGATAATAGTTTTGTTCCGTGGCTCCTTTTTTCGGTGCACAAAACAAACCGCCCCATTGTGGAAGTATATAAATAGAATAGGAAGTTGGCCACACATCATCATTACTCCCATTAGAGTTATACCTTTTTCTTTTGAGTATCTCAACCCCGTAAAGATTATCACTTGTGTTAAAACATCATCTATGTGTAGAATATTTTGGCACTAAGGCTAGCTCAGAACCACCTATTTTGTATTATATTTAGAAAGCTATCATTTGACAGTATACGACTCTGGTTTCATGTGATATTCCAGAGTTAATGTAACTATGAGTTCTTATTTTTATATTTGAGATGAAGATATATAAAAGAACCGGACTAAATTTTTTTTTCTATATAATTGGAGAAAAACATAAACATTTGCATAGAGTGATTTTTTCTCAACCCGCAACAATATACAATATTCACTTCAATAAATTCAAGTCACTATCAAATCATCCCTATAAGTATAAACGGAAACATATTCCTTAGATTCTTAACCAAAAGTTGAACTCGAAAATGATATAAAATACAATTAAACAATAGTTTGATGAGTTTCTTTATTTGATGGAATTGGACCCGACATTCCTTTTTTTTCCTCTTTCATCTCTACTATTTTCGGAAAAATTAAAACTCATTTTGTGAAATGCTTGTTCTTTTTTCGGCTTTAGTCTATTAAGACAGATAATAGTCTTGTTCTGTGGATCCTTTTTTGGGTCCATAGAACAAACTGTCTCATTGTGGAAAGTATATAAATAGAATAGAAAGTGGGCCACACATCATCATTACTCCCATTAAAGTTATGCCTTCTTCAGTTGAGTATCTCGACCCCTAAAGAATATCACTTTTGTTAAAACATCCCTTACGTACATAATCTTTTGGCACTTAGGCCAGTCCAACCTACCTATTTCGCATTATATATATAAAATTATCACTTGATACTGTACGACTCTGGTTTCATGTGATATTCCAAAGTACATGTAATTTTGAATTTTGTATTTTTATATTTGAGACAAAGGTATATAAAAGAACGGGACTAAATTGTGTTTTTTATATAATTGGACAAAAGCATTAACATTTACATAGAGTGGTTTTTTTCTTAACCCGCAACGATATACAATCTTCACTTCATAAAATTCACGTCACTATCAAACTATCTCTATAAGTATACACCAAAGCATATTTCGAAGATTCTTAACCAAAGGTTAAACTCGAAAAGGATATAAATTACAATTAAACAACATTTTGAGGAGTTTCATCATTAGATTGAAATGGACCCAACATTATAAAAGAACGAGAGTAAATTTGTTTTTATATAATTGGAGAAAAACATAAACATTTACATAGAGTGGTTTTTTCTCAACTCGCAACGATATAGAATTTTCACTTTACAAAATTCAAGTCACTTTTAAACCATATGTATAAGTATACACCAAAGCATATTTCTTAGATTCTTAACCAAAGGTTGAACTCGAAAAGGATATAAAATACAATTAAACAACATTTGAGGAGTTTCTTCATTAGATTGAATTGGACCCGACATTCCATTTTTTCCTCTTTCACGTCTACTATTTTCGGAAAATTTCAAACTTATTTTGTGAAATCCTTGTTCTTTTTTGGCTTTAGTCTATTCAAATATATAACAATCTTGTTCACTGGCTCCATTTTTGGGTCAACGACTGAATACACCTCATTGTGGATATATATATACATAGAATAGATAGTAGACCACACATCATTATTACTCCCATTAGAGTTATACCTTCTTCTGTTGAGTCTCTCGACCCCTGAAGAGTATCACTTATGTTGAAACAGCCTACGTACAAAATCTTTTGGCACTTAGGCCAGCCTAGACCCACCTGTTTTGCATTATATTTCAAAAGTTATCACTTGATGTTATACGCCTCTGGTTTCATGTGATATTTCAAAGTACATGTAATTATAAAGTTTGTATTTTTATATTTGAGAAGAAGACATATAAAAGAAAGGGACCAATTTTTTTATATAATTGGAGAAAAACATAAACATTTACATAGAGTGGCTCTTTTTTCTTAACTCGCAACGATATACAATTTTCACTTCATAAAATTCTCATTACTATCAAACCATCTCTATAAGTATATACCAAAGCATATTTCTTAGATTCTTAACCAAAGGTTGAACTCGAAAATGATATAAAATATAATTAAACAACAGTTTTAGGAGTTTCGTCATTAGATGCAGTTGGATCCGACATTCCTTTTTTCCCTCTTTCACGTCCATTATTTTCAGAAAATTTTAAACTTATTTTGTGAAACCTTGCTCTCTTTTAGTTTTAGTCCATTCAAATAGATAACAGTCTTCTTCTGTGGGTCCTTTTTTGGTCCATAGAACAAACTGCCC
Source organism: Cichorium intybus (assembly GCA_023525715.1). Lineage (NCBI taxonomy): Eukaryota > Viridiplantae > Streptophyta > Magnoliopsida > Asterales > Asteraceae > Cichorium > Cichorium intybus. Next base: position 2,711,782 of record CM042011.1, on the reverse strand, counting down.
CATTATGGTAACTATATAAATAGAATAGAAAGTAGGCAACACATCATCGATACTCCCATTAGAGTTATACCTTCTTCTGTTGAGTATCACGACCCCCTAAAGAACATCACTTGTGTTAAAACAACCTCTACATACAGAATCTTTTGGCACTTAGGCCACTCCAAACAAGCTATTTTGCATTATATTTATAAGGTTATCATTTGACGGTGTACGACTCTGGTTTCATGTAAAATTCCAAAGTACATGTAATTATGAATTTTGTATTTTTATATTTGAGACAAAGATATATAAAAGAACAAGACTAAATTTTGTTATTTTTATATAATTGGAGAATAACATAAACATTTACATAGAGTGGTTTTTTCTCAACCCGCAACAATATACAATTTTCACTTCGTGAAATTCAAGTCACTATTAAACAATCTCTATAAGTATACACCAAAACATATTTCTTAGATTCTTAACCAAAGGTTGAACTCGAAAAGGATATAAAATACAATTAAACAAGATTTTGAAAAGTTTCGTCATTAGAGTGAATTGGACCCGTCATTATAAAAGAAGGAGACTAAATTTTGTTTTTTATATAATTGGAGAAAAACATATACATATACATAGAGTGGTTTTTTTTCTCAACCGGCAACGATATACAATTTTCACTTCATAAAATTCAAGTCACTATCAAACCATTTCTATAGGTATACACGAAAGCATATTCCTTAGATTCTTAACCAAATGTTGAATTCGAAAAGATATAAAATACAACTAAACAATAGTTTGATGAGTTTCTTTATTATATGGAATTGGACCGACATTCCTTTTTTTCCTCTTTCATATCTACTATTTTCGGAAAAATTAAAACACATTTTCTAAAATGCTTGTACTTTTTTTGGCTTTATTCTATTCAGATAGATAATAGTCTTGTTATATGACTTCTTTTTTGGTCCACAAAACAAACCATCTCATTGCGGAAATATATAAATAAAATAGGAAATGGGCCACACATTATCATTACTCCCATTAGAGTTATACACCCATGAAAAATGTCAATTGTTTTAAAACAGCCTACGTACAAAATCTTTTGGCACTTAGGTGAGTCCAACCCACCTATTTTGCATTATATTTATAAAGTTATCATTTGACATTGTACCACTTTGGTTTCATGTGATATTCCAAAATACATGTAATTATGAATTTTGTCTTTTTATATTTGAGACAAAGATATATAAAAGAACGAGACTAAATTTTGTTTTTTTATATAATTGGAAAAAATCATAAACATTTACATAGAGTGGTTTTTTCTCAACCCGTGACAATATACAATTTTCACTACATAAATTTCAAGTCACTATTAAACCATCTCTATAAGTATACACCAAAGCATATTTCCTAGATTCGTAACCAAAGGTTGAACTCAAAAAGGATATAAAATACAATTAAACAACATTTTGATAAGTTTCGTCATTAGATTGAATTGGACCCGACATTATAAAAGAATGGAGCTAAATTTTGTTTTTTATATAATTGGAGAAAAACATAAACATTTACATAGAGTGGTTTTTTCTCAACCCGCAACGATATACAATTTTCACTTCATAAAATTCAAGTTACTATTAAACCATCTCTATAAGTATACACCAAAGCATATCTCTTAGATTCTTAACCAAAGGTTGAACTCGAAAAGGATATAAAATACAATTAAACAACATTTTGAGAAGTTTCGTCATTAGATTGAATTGGACCCGGCATTCCATTTTTTCCTCTTTCACGTCTACTATTTTCGGAAAATTTCAAACTCATTTTGTGAAATCCTTGTTCTTTTTCGGCTTTAGTCCATTCAGATAGATAATAGTCTTGTTCTGTGACCCCTTTCTTAGGTCCACAAAACAAACCGCCCCATTGTGGGAAGTATATAAATAGAATAGGAAGTGTGCAACACATCATCATTACTCCCATTAGAGTTATACCTTCTTCTGTTGAGTATCTAGACCCCCTAAAGAATATCACTTGTGTTAAAACAGCCCCTACGTTTCCTCCACCACCGGTCATCCCTGAAATCACACCTAAAGACCTGGACATAGAACATTCATAATCATGTAAGTTTTATTCCAAATAAATAAGTTGTTGTAGCATCAATTGGGCATGACATGAGATAATACAAGTGACAAGTTTGTTTAATTTGTCAACAATTGTATATTGTGATTCAAATATTATGGTTTTATATGTAACTTTTGATGTAATTCTAAGTCTCTCTTAATCGACGTGATAAAAAAACACGATAAGATTAGAAAGATAAAGAATGAAACAAGTTAATATAAATATCGTATCTCTAATTTGAAGTGTGAACAAAAAGTTCATGTTCAAAAGGTGGGCTAGATATTAGGATCTTTGTAGTAATTGTCAGCAAGCAAATTCCTATTAAAGTTCTCAAGTTTAGTCAAACGTTTGACTAAAGTATATATTGTTTGTCAATGAAGAATATTCCAGGTCCGAAGATTTCCTTGTAATTAGAAAACATTTCATAGAATTTGATACGGAATAATACCTTTTCACACCTTAGAATTATTATTACTAACTAAATATATGAATATAACAAAATCGCAAACATTTGTAAATTTGGAAACGATATAAAATAAAATTTACAAAATTTATTACATAAAATAAATTTCTTTCCTTTATTATTTTATTTGATCAGTATGTTTCTCATAAATCAAGCGTTCGGCAAGTCAAGCAGATAGAGACAAAAGAAAGTTAAAACAATAACCTTAGCAATATTGTAGGTTGAGTATAATTTTCCTATTTCGCAGTTGTTTACAAACGTAATAACAGTTTTCCATTAGTAAATTTAACTTTAACTTCGCAAAATCAATATAGTTATATAATATTTCAAAATATCAACTAAAAAACTATGAAGATTTATAATCATTATATATGATTTAGCTTCTATAGAATAAAAGCAAATATGCATTCTCATGTAAAAATATTTCAACATTTTAAATTAAGAGCATGTAACTAAACACAGTTAACTTTCTAGTTGAATTTTGTTGAATTTATCATTTATAAAAAAAATATCCTAATTATTTAAAAAATATAATTGTAAATCCATCGAAATAACGCACCTACGGGAGACGAAAGGGACGACACCGAACGTGAGGCCACAAGCAGCTTGAACAAACACAGAGAACACAAGCATCACGGCTATGGAGGCGGTCAAAGATCCAACCTTCCCCAGTAACAAGCACAGCAAACCACCGGCCATCTGCACCACCCACAACGTCCACAATCTTCCCCTCATCCCAAACCTCTTCGCCACCAAATCCGACAACATCCCGCCGCCGGGCCTCGAAAACAGATTCGCCAGTCCAAAACTCGCAGCAATTATCCCCGCCGTGTGCAAGTTCACATCGAATCGATCGTAAAAATACTGCGCGATTATATTATCGATGGTTAACTCCACCCCGAAACAATACCCATACGTCAACGCCAAGATCCATCCTCTGTAATTCGTGATGGCATGGTAGAAGACTTGTGAGAAGCTGTCTTTGTGTTTCTCACCGGAATTTTCAAGTCTGACGTAATTTCCGTCCGGCATGTCTTGTCCCAGGAAGAAAATGGCAAACGCGCTAAGTGTTTGAAATAATGCCGGAATGAAAAAGGCGATTCTCCAAGCGGTGAATTTTGTTGAACCAATATGGGAGTGGATTAGAGAGTAAACGAGTGGCATGATTAGTTGCGTAGCTCCTCCACCGAGGTTACCCCAGCCGCCGGAGAGTCCGTTGGCGGTGCCGACAACTCTTGGGGAAAACATGGAGCTCATCCAGAACTGGGTGGAAACAAAGGTGGCTAAAGAGAATCCGGTGAAGAAACGGACCATTAAGAAGGCCGACGGAGAGTTAGCGATGGAGCTTAGAAACACCGCCGGAGCTGTGAGAAGAATCAGGGAAGAGGAGGCGAGGCGGGGTCCGAATAGGTCACAGGCAGTCCCCATAGCAACACGAGCAAAAACCGCTCCAGAAACGGCGGCTATCCCAGCATTGCCGATGTCGGTGGCCGTTAAATTAAGATTGTCGCGGATAATCGGAAGGAGTGGGGGAGCAGCGAAAGTAGAAACGAAGCAAGAGAAGAAAGATATCCATGAGAGATGGAATGCTCGCATGTGAGGAGTAGCCACCGAAAACAACCGGAACTCGGTGGCCTTGTGCTCGGAGTCCACCGGAAGTGCGAATTTCCGATCATTGTTGTCGGACTTCTGAGAAACGTCCATAATTTTTCAAATAAAAAAAACCCCCCAGTTTATCTTGAACAAAAAGATGTTTTTGGGGGGAGTTATATAAGGCAAAAGCAAGATACGATGAAAGGCTTTTTACCGAATATAGAAAACTTTATTGCGGCAAAACAACAAACAGTTGGTGTTTGTTTTTACGTTCGTGTTTTTGTGTGAAGAAGTCGGCAGAGAGATAATAGGAGCTTAAGTACAAGAAAGCTGAGAATCGGAAACCTGCGAACGGCAAGGAATTGGCCTTTGAGAATGGTGAAAGTATAAAATTTTTGTCACTTTGACATCTTCGCTATTTCTAGTCACACTCACATGTGCCAAGGTAGTCGGTTAACTCAAAAAGACTTTTTGTACATCAGTACATGTACGTAAATACATGATTCATACATGCATACATCCATGTACATACATACGTGTTGATAATTGTTCATTCTAATTAAGATCGTTTTAGTGATGTTGTAATAGCTAGGTTAAGCAGGTTGATACGATTGAACTTTCTTATGTGAAGAAGATAGCAAGGATCAACCTCAAAGATCAGGTTTTGAAATTCTTGTTGAAGATGGATCATTATAAAGTATTTTTAACCTTTATCAAGTTATGTATAAAAGTTCAATTTTTCATGTATTGCTATTTGACGATAATGTTTTAGTTTATGTATTTTGTTTGTTATTTTCATATGTATGTACTTTTTATAATTTTTTTGTCTCGGTTCTAATTGAAAAAAAGATATGAACTCGGTTCATTAAAATGGATTCAATTTTATTTGGTAAAAGTATCAATAAAGCAGACCTATTATAGTGTTAATGTGAAATGTTTCTTAAACGAGGTTTTTAAGCCGCGCGTTGCGGCGGAGTTTAAGCGATAACTATTGTGATATATGATGATCTTTTAAAGTTTAAGTTTCATACTATTTGTCGGGTATTTTAAGCTACACAACAATGGCGTTTGGTGCCAACTCATAGCTCTGTACCAAAATGATTAAAATATTAGTCTCTTTGGTTCAAACGTGGAGCTCTATTACAACATTGTACTTTTGAAAGTGTAATGTTGAAATGGGAAGAAATAAAAGTGTAGATATAATCCATGTTTTGAAGGTAACAATATAAAAGTTCTTTTTTTGCATTTAATCCAATTTTTGAAGGTATGAATATGATATATACATTGTGCATTTGTAACCAAATCTTGACATTAGGTGCCCTTCATATGAACCTCCGAACCTCCAAAGTAGGCTACCAAAAACCAGCCTTTATCAACCTAAAGTAACCGAAATCAATAATCACATCACTGCGCACTTAGGCTTTGTTTTTTTTAATTTTTATAAAAAGAAAAAAGAAATTAACCACAAAATGGTGAAATTGACCACCTCAACTATTGTAGCAGCATGCTAATTCTCGAAATAATCCAAATAAAGGTTCCGTGATCTTTGGTTTTTTAGCTTCATTATTTTTGCAAGACTTGCTAGCATCATAAACAATACTTTTTCATAAACATTCAATATTTTAGAATATAAAGCATAAAGTTTATCCTTTGGATCATAAACATTCACCTTTTTAGCAAAAAAATTATTTTCAAATAAAACTAAAGCGCTATTTTAGAATATAACAAAGAAAAATTTCTATCCATCAACCCATCCAACAAAAACATATTGTGATATTTAACTAATACCCAAATTAACCATTGAAGGGAACTCAAAACTCACTCCATTTTGGCCTGCTAGCATGCTCGTGGTGCAGTAACCATAAGCAAAATAAGGTTTCTTTATGCCGCTATAATAATCACAATTCTCAAGCTAGACGTGGTTACGTTCTTTTCTTTTGGTGAATTACTTGAGCAAATATAACTATAAACTGAAATAATTTCCAGTGAATTAGGTCGTAAAACAGAATTGTCTTATAAATTTCAAAAAAGAAAAAGAAAAGACCCTTAAAAAGAAGAACCTCGTCAAATTGATTTACCTTTTCTTTCTTTTCTTCTTCTTTTGCCTCTCATCGTCACTATTAGCCATGTCCTCTTCCTCTGCATCCTGATCATCTTCATTAACATCATCCACTATGTAACCATCTTTCTTATACTCATATTCTCTTTCCTCTATCAAGGCCATAAGCAAAAGCATGTTAGAAGATAAATCCTAAAACCCAAAAACAACAGAATGGAGAAAATGATGCAGATATTTCATTTGTCTTGCTAACAGTGGTAGCGATGTAATCAGAGTGAAAATCAATGCTCCACATCAACGAATTTCAGAAATAGACAGCACATATGATGATTTTTTGCAATTGAGGAAAAACACAGAGCATCAAAGAAACCCTAAAGAACCTTTCGAGAACACAATAGCATCCCAATATTTATTAATGATACAGATACCCAAAATTATTGAAAATTCATACCATCTTCTTTGTCATCCTCGTTGTCGCGATCTTTAGGATCAAGTGCGTCCCCATCATACTTCATTCTCGTCTATGAGCAAAAAGAAACAAAAACTGAGTAAATAAACGCATTAATCAAAGACAACGTTTGTTAATTGAAAACTTTAGGTTGCAAAGAACACCTTCTTTGTCTGATAACGGTTTTTCCAGCCATTATGTGATTGATGAAGAAAATCAAAAACGATAACTTTGGCCGTCATGAGTAGCCTCTGTTGGGCTCGTGTACCGGTTACTTTCCATTTGCATTATTTGTTTCATCGGGAAATAGTATTTTTTTTCTTCCGCTTTAAGGATATTGTCGTCTTCAAGTTAGGTTTTTTTATAGCGAGAAAATGATGATGAGGTTTCTTTCCAGAAAGAGTGAAAATGGAGTTATATAGTTTGTATGCACACACATAATCTGCTGAAGTTTTTTTTTTTTTTTTTGTATTCTACAAACAAAAACCTAACCTTACGATCTAGGTTGGGTCCTTGCTGTGAGTCTCTTCATTCCTGATAGCAAAAAGAATAGAGTCACAACCCTTCTTTCTCCATCCTTAATCGATGCAGTCGAAGAACAGAGGATAAGGTTTTGAAGGCGAATTAGAAAAATGCAGAGAAAATGAACAGGGTGTTGTGACTCTAACCTTTTGCTTTTCATGTTTGAGACTGTAGCATGATTTCCTTTGTAGAGTGAGATGGAAGATATTCTGATGAAAAGCGTGTAGACGTTAAGTGAAAAAGAAGCAAAACTCTCTTTCAGTCCACAGTACATGAACTATTTCCTGGATGGGACGTTAAGAACAATATTCTAACATTTGATAAATATTAGATACTATAATGGGCGACCTCAAAAGGGAATTAGAGATATCCCTCCAAAATGATACGTCTGAAGATTAAAACATAATACGACCACGACTCCATGAGGTGCGGTCACTCAATGTGCGGGTTCTGACGTGGGCTAAATTTTTCTTACGGCTACACCGCCTCACTTGGGGGTTTGACGATAACTCTCTCTCTCTCTCTCTCTCTCTCTCTCTCTCTCTCTCTCTCTCCACAAATGAAAAAAATTTGCAAGTTGGCAAATAATAAAAAGAGGAAATAAAATATGGAAGTTACAAATTTGTTCACTGCAACAAAATCGATGACATATTAAATATATTATTAATGCTCTTAATGATCTGTTTTTCTTTTTTAATTTAGATTAATTAAATCTGTAATTTAGTTTGGTTTATTTATATTATCAACAATATGTCAGAGTTGACACCCAAAAAAATAAGTGGTGATGAGTGGTTTTGTAACTCCACATCCTTTATACATATACATATACATATACATATACATATACATATACATATACATATACATATACATATACATATACATATACATATACATATATATATATATATATATATATATATATATATATATATATATATATATATATATATACACACACAGACACTCTTATTTGAGACAAAAAAGATTTTATAAAACAAAACAATGCAATTCTAGCTATATATTACCATTGTTAAAAAAACATAAATAAATATATATTTTTAATACCTTTTGTTAGTTTATTTATTTAAAAATATTTTAAATAAAAGATTGAAGGTTGTTAATGGTAAATATTCTTTGTAATATTCTATAAAATATTGTTCAAATTTTAAAATTTTACACATTAGATAACTATTCGATTTTTTAAGGAGATAGGTGAACCGGAAAGTGATTTAACGATGATACAAATCTCCACGAAGATTGTCTTAAGATTAAAACATGTGTACATAAAAATAGGATCTGAACTACGTCGGTTTAAATACGGGTTAAACTTATCTGAAAAACCAGTTAAAGTCGATCTACAAAGCTTTGATTTGAAAATTTTGTTTAGATCGCGGACCCCAAGAAGTGATTTAATAATGATACTTCCAAAATGACTAACCCAAGATTAAAACATGATTAAAATTATAAATGAACTTAGCCGCTTGAAGAGACTAAAACATTGCTTTAAAATACGATCCAGATTCGTACAATTAAAACGATTTTACCTTTTATGACAAGAAATTAATGGCGATCCATTCAAAACGATCTTCACTAGATTAAAACATACCTAAATTTATAACTTATCATGTTTCCGAGTTAAAATGAAAACATATGTGTTTACTAATTCAAGCATATTATGACGTCCGTAATCTTTCAACGATCGGAATTTTCTTAAAACAGTAACCATACTCTGTCGGTTTATCTTTATCTTGTAAAGAGAATTATAATCAATTTAGAAAGAGTTTTCTGAAATTTTATTACATATGTTCCAATGAGATTAAGTGATGATCTCGCAATGTTATCTTTTCGAGGTTGCGAGCTTAGGAGATTCAAAGTACACGTTTGTATTAACATATTTGATTTCGGGAACCTAAAAACAAAGTACATCGTGGGGATCCCATTGCCAATAATATGACTATTGTATTAGTTTTACCCTACATACAACTAATTGTACATATTTTACAAGTGACATTTAAGCCATAAAGATGATATGATACGGTGATCTGGTTGTTTTTTAGAATTATATTTTAAATTATTTTCGGATAATGTTAGTCGCTATATCACAATAGGCAATACATGGTCAAGCCAAACTTAAACCTAATTAAATGCATAATATATCTAATAATATTTAAAAATCTAAATCTGAATGTTACGGAAGAAAGTAACAAAGTTAAGTAAATTATCAAACCGCACCAACACTGCAAAACCGCTCACATCAAATCGCACTACATACCACGGTTTAGAATTTTCGTTGTATGGTTTGTGGTTTCTTAAAATTTCAAACCACATATGTTGTATAGTTTATGGTTTTGATTGTAAACCAACACAACACCGTACCGTCTACACCCTCGATAAAAGACTATTATACTATGTGGAATACGTGTGTGTCTTTAGGTCTGGACTTGTTGGTGGGCCAAATATATGTTTAAAGTAATGGGCCAAGGTTGCATCGGGTGCACATGACTTTATGTTACACTGAGTCACTGACTACGAGGAAACTAAAATATCATTTGTATTTGTCTTATTCAGTTGACTTTTATTTTTATAATTTTTTTACATCTAGTATTGTTGTATACATGATAACTTCCACTACACAAAATAACCGATTTTGATTCATTTTTATCGCCATCAAATAAACTAAGTCAAAAGTCTCAAAATATACCATGCTTACAATCTATTACAATTTTTTTAGCATATGATTATTCTAACATTTATTGTAACTATATTAAATACATTATTATTTTGGGAGTAAATTACAGTTATGGTAATTGAGGTTTATCTCTATTTTTACTTTTGGTCCACTTTTTAAAATTTCTTGCTGATGGTTTTTAATGTTGCGTAAAGTTTACATCCGTGGCCCTGGGGGAATGTAAAAAATACTAAAATACCCTTACTATTTCTTTTTTATTTTGATTTTAACCTATCATTAATTTTAGTAATTAAAAAAAAGACAACGGAGGTATAAGGCAAGCACATATAGCAACCGACTCTTTCATTGCCCTTGTTCCGGCGGTGGAGTTTGCAACCCACCTCATCAATCACCATCTCGATCGAATCTCCGTCATAAATTGTTGTTTAAGATGGATCATAATAAAGCAGTTTTAGCCTTTATCCAGTTATGTATAAAAGTTGAATTTTTAATGTATTGTTGTTTAACGATGATATTTTAGTTTATGTATTTTGTTTGTTATTTTCATATGTATGTACTATTTTTACAATTTTTTTCTCGTTTCTAATTGAAAATAAGATATGAACTCGGTTGATTAAAATGGGTTTAACTTTATTTGGTAAAAGAATCAACTAAAGAAGATCTATCATAGATTTAATGTGAAATTTTCCTTAAATGGGTGACCTCATAAGGGAATTAGTGATATCTCTCCGAAATGATACGTCGGAAGATTAAAACATATATACGACCATGACTCTATGTGGTGCGGTCACTCAGTGGTGTGCGGTTTCCGAGGTGGGCTAAAATTCTCTTACGGCTACACCGCCTCACTTGGGGGGTTTGACCACCGGCCTCTCTCTCTCTCTCTCTTGATACAAAAATTTGCAAGTTGGCCAATAAGAAAAAGAGGAGATAAAATATGGAAGTTACAAAATTGGTTATCGCCACAAAATTGAAGACATATTAAATATATCATTAATACTCTTAATGAACTATTTTTCTTTTTTAATTAAGATTAATTAAATCGGTAGTTTAGTATAGTTTATTTATTATCAACAATCAATAATAGGTCATAGATGACAACCAAAATATAAGTGTCGACGAATGCTTTTGTAACTCCACATCATTTGGTCTAAGGCAAAAATATATTTATCAACAATAGATAATAGTTGATTTTTTTATTAAAATGTTATTTTTTAATTCATATATTTATACTCAAAGTCTTAAATTTTAATTATTAATCAACAATTCAACAAAACTAAAGGGGTGTGTCTATATATATATATATATATATATATATATATATATATATATATATATATATACTAGCTACGTTTAGGGCTCGTGCTAAGCACGACCCGTGAAAGGTAATTTGCATGTATCTTCTAAAAGATACAATGTTATAATTGCCTAGATTTCAAAATGTATAATGTCTTGTAAGAAACGGTGGAATGTACAATGTTATCATAAGGGACTAATGGAAATGGAAAAGTTGCATAATCTAGAAGTACTATGTTGTATGTTTTGTCATATTCTGGTACTTGGTTATCAAATCCTCCACCAATACCTACAAAAGTAATTTTCGCCAGAATCAAACTGATTTCAGCGAAACATGAGAGGAAAATACACTTTATGATGCTTAAAAAAGTAAGTAAGATTAAGTTAAAATATTTCAATGATAGACATCAATGGCACACAAGTTTCAAGGATATGATTAAAAATATAACAATATAGAAATAAACATTAGAGAAGATTATATATGTAACCCATGTATCACTTAACATGGAGTTCGGTCACAAAACACCATTACTTTGCTTATTCATTGACTCATACTTTCCAACCTAACAAATGGTTTTTATTAAAAACCTAAATTCATTCATGACATTCTCTAATAACACCCTAAATCTTAAAATCGTACCAAAAATAAATATTTACCCAAAACTTAAATTTTGTGATACCTATCAATCACTAAAGATATGTACATAAAATATCAAAAATCAACTTTATTAGGTATGGATCTTGAAAAATTAATGAAGGATTTCAAAAGAAAAGTTATTACCTGAAAAGATAGTGTGCAGGGCGGTGCCTATGATGCTTAGCTATCTTGATTTTTGACATTGCAATTGGTACGAATTTAGTACTTGATTAAAGAAAAATCATAAATAAAATACCTATGATTTTATCAACATTTCTCATTACCATCTCTATCTTCTTCTTCTTACTTTAGATTTGCCCTTGCAATTTCCTCGAATTTAGTAATCAATAAAAAGTAGCACACACCAATAACAAGTAACAAACAAAATCCAGATGCAAAAATATGAGAAAGAAAAATAGACAAAAACAAGATGCAAAACCAGACAAAATCGAGATGCAAAAAGGATATAAACAGACCTTAAGCTAAATCTATTTCGTAGATTATCATAAAAAAATCTAGATAAAATCTGCAAAATAAATCATGTGAAATACCATGTAAAGGGATGCAAACCAGTTTTCACTAAATATCAATCAATAACTTATCGATAATACAGATGAACACAAACAATGGAATCCAAAAGAACCTGCAATACAGTTGCATAATTCACTTATACTGTAGCCACCAGATTTTTTCCCATGTCATCCACGTCTCTTGATCGTTATTCAAATTTAAGCAAATAAATTTTGTAGTCTTGTCGATCCTAAACAAAATAAAAACAATATTCCATTAGTTCATAACCCGCCATCAAGTGTGAGTAATTTTAGTTCTATAGCTGGCTTGTGCACTTGTGCAAAGCAATTCATGAAAGACACCTAAAAAACTTTTTTATTTACATAAAGTTATTAATTCAAAACCTATGTATAGAAATGCAATTCATTTGAATTATCTTCATTGGAGAAGTAGTTGTTTCTCTTCAGCTTAAATTCAAAAGCATATTCCTTGTTCTTGAGATGCAGTGTTGTTTCCTATTACACTAAAATTTCAATGATATGGTTAATACAAGCAAAAACAATTAATCAAACATAAAAATTATTTTATTACATGATCTCAAGAGGATCAGCTTGATAAATTAAAATCGAAAGTGAGAGGGTAGAGTTCCTCAACAAAGGTTTTGTCAATCATGAATGAGAGTAATAAACAATAAAGATACATTTGAACTATATTGACATTTTTTGAAAACATTGATTTTAGATAATATATGTTAACATATACTAATAACGGATTATTATAAAAATGATTAGTCCAGGTGTTGAGCCACTTATAGTGCATATGTGTATAATAATGGATTTCAAAGTATAAAATAATTTATTGCAATGTCATTTGGCATTTGGCTAAAGCACATCAAATACGTTGATGAATTCATAAAATAATAAATAACTAGCGGGTGACCCGTGCGTTGCACGGGTCGATGAGTTAGAATTTCCAAAGTACAATGCCTTAATAAAAAGAAATAAAAAGAACATTGTCATAATAGATTGAAAGAAATGAAAATGTAATACTACTATAAAAAAATAAATGAAAGTATGTCGTCTTAAATAAAAATTTACTGAAAATCTATTCCTTTGTTACCTTATGTAGCAACTTTTCATGCACCACATGTAATTGTATCTTCCTGCTCTGCTTTGTGTAACTTCCTTTTTTGATCAAAAAGCTTCTAATATCTGAAATGAGAAATAAAAAAGAACCCATGTCAATTTTGAATTTATAAAGTATTAGGTCAAAGAACACTTACTGGATTTGAATGGTCAAATACGGTGCCCTTGTGTAATAATGGGATGCTATAATAGTTGTAAATTGCAGAGGAACTAAACTTCAATGTTAAATTTGTATAAGATTATGGAAATACATGTCATGGAAAGGCCGAATTACATCAAAACTGAGAAGTCATGAAATTATTCTTTCTCTTGCTTTAGATGATTGTACTTATGTAGGTTTAGTGAGTTGTACCTTAATGTGGAGGTCGGTGGAGTCATCAAGAACTTAAATAAAATGTACAACTAAGAGCAACGCACACAACGTCACCTGGTAAGGTTGACCAACCATTTCCCGTAACAGAAAAGAGAGACATCAGGGGGCCATCAGTAATTCAAAATTTAAAGGAAGTGATTAATTAGAAAATATACGACTCTGTCGAGTGAAAGAGGGGTAAGGGAGATGAACATAAAGGGGTGTAGATCTTTTGATCATCCTTGAATATGAGCTTGCTTCTTTCTCCGATTTTGAACCATAAGATTCTAGGTTTTCGTAGCTCACCTCCAAAGTTTCTAGATTTCATATTGGTTCTTCCATTTGAAAGTTAGATTCGTCTTCTTAAGCCTTAAAGTTTCCCCTGATATCCGCCAAATTCTCCCAATTTTGCCCCTGCTTGGACTTTTTGACTCCAAATGATATTACAGGGGTAAATGGTCCAAACACAAAGTCCTTTGAGTTTCTTTGAGGGAGTGGCAATGGTGGTAAATTCTCATCACATTCCACCTTCAGAATGTCAATATTCCCATTCATTGCTACATTATAGCATCTTACTTTCGGTTCTTTGTGTTACAATGTACAAAAGGAATCTTTCCATAAAAGAAAGTATAAAAAGAATACTCACCAGTTGAGCAATCAATCCGAGTGAATCCATCTGCACATTGACAAATACCATTCTTAAGGCACTTTCCATTCCTATTACAATTGCTAGGACAAATCACTGGAATAATAATAATAGATTCATTATAAATCTTATCAATATTAAACCAAATGTTTGTGTTTAAAAAGAACAAAAAAAGATGTTTACTTTTGCTACAATCATGGCCATCGAATCCAAGAAAGCAAAGACATTTTCCATCAACACAATCACCATTTTAATTGCATGAATTAGGGCACATTTTGGACACCAAAAGAGGGCTCACACTATAAAGTTCATGGTATGATGGACAAATCAGCTCACCTTGTACAAATAGTATGCCAAAAAAACCAAAGTTTGAGAAGTAGCAATGTACTTTGCTCTTTTTCATTAATATAGGCAATGTACTTTGCTTTTTACCATTATAGCAACGTACTTGCATCTCTTTACCCATAATACCAACATACTTATAGTTTTTACTAATAATAGCCATATATTACTTCTTTTAAAGAAAATAATCATTTGTATCAAATAAATAAAACGTCCACATTTGTTGCAAAATGTAAGTGCGCTGCTATTATGTGTAAAAACTAAAAAATAAGTAAATTGCAGTTATATGGGTTAAAAATAAAGTACATTGCTATTATGGGCAAATGAATGCAGGAGTGTTGCTATTATTGGTGAAGAATATAAGTATGTTCCTATTATAGGTAAACAAAATAAAGTACATTCTTATATTGGTAAAAAAAAGTAGTAAAGTACATTGCTATTTATTTTTGTATTACATCATCCTATTTTCATTTCTTCCTATTACAACATTTTACTTCCATTTTTTTTCTTATTAAGGTATTAGCATTGTACTTTTGACTTTTTTCTTATGAGGACATTATACTTTTAAAATTTCTATCCAACTATAAAGTGTAATGTTATAGCAGTGAAAGTTTATTTGTATTTGGATGGAAATGTTATAATTTGGTAGAATTTTATAAAGTACAATGTTGTAATACAAAGAAATGAAAGTAGGGTGATACAATAAACAAATCAACGAAAGTATGTTGTTATTTATTCTATTCAACCCTAAATAGAAATACCCGAAAAAACTTCAATTACATTTTTTATCTTGGTGACAAAATTACCATTAAATCCAGGAAACTAAACAGGTCCACCAGCTTGAGGACATGCTTTCCAAATACCATCAACAGCAACCTGTAAAACCAACATTGACATGAGATAATCATTTTATAAATAGAATAGTAATTTATAAATAAATTCACTTATTTCTCTATTATAGCATCTTATTTCTCTATTATAGCATCTTACTTTCGGTTCTTTCCATTTTCTGTAAGAATGAAAAACAACATAAACATGGTGTGGAAAAGTTGTATTGACTTAATAATAGGCTTTCCGTATCTATTTGTTCCAAATGACTAACCTCAGAAGGTGCTTCACCAGTCTTCTTACTTCGCTTGATGGATGCTTACGCAGTCGATTCACATGCCTTCATATATCAGCTTCCTGAATATTAGTGTTAAAATTCATGTCAGTATGTTTGAATATTTGATTCGTGGGATCATGTAAGCTAAAGGGTGTAGAAATGTTTGGTTTACCTTAAGGCCTTTAAAAAAGGACCTAAGAGAAGAGCGTCTTCTCTTAGCATAAATCAATTATATTTTCCATAATAGCCATGTAAATGCATTGTACAAACCTTTTCTTCATCAGATTTACATGTTGCAAATGTCCTACGATCAGACAATATAGAATAAAGTTAATTATATTCAAACTGGTTAGTCTTCAAGAGAATCTAAAAAATATGAAAGTTTATAAAATGTCTAATAAACTGAAATTTTCAATGTATATGAATGGGAACCCATGCTTGCACCTTATAGTAGCTTGTTTATATACTTTCACATGTTAAAATAGTCAATTTGGAGAACACCCATACGAACACATGCTTCTACCTTCTTGCAGTTTTAATAAGAACTCTACAAAAAAAATTATCAAATGTATGACTAATCATAGCCAAATAAACCAAAAAAAAGTATCACAAGATTCAGATTGATGAAATTGTGAAGTGAACATATAAAAAAGAAGTGAAAACAGCATATAAAAAGTAGTGATACATTTTTTATTACCTTGTCAACAGTTTGAGTGATAAGAACATAAGATGGAGGAGCAACCAACTTAATTTTAACAGGACAGGCCTGATTCCCAGCAGCTTCAGCCTTCCGCAAAGCATCCTATAAAAATAACAATTATTAATAATTCATTACTTGTTGAAAGATAAATGCTTAAAATATAAAAACCTTGATGTGAAGAACTCCATCAAACTGAAAGCATTTCATCTCAATATCTGCCCGAGTCTTCAAAGGTTGTGGAGTCATTCTTCTAATGTTCTTCACCAATGCATCTTTGACATCGTCGGTCAAAGGAGGAACCACTTTTGTCACCTAATAATTAAAATTTTTAACATCGTGATTCAATGAAGACTTGAAACAATACAAAAAATATAAGAAGATACCTCATTTGAAGTCCGTTCAAATGAATTAGGGCAAAATAACAACCGAAGTGAAGAAAGGAAGCAATCGAGGAGCGAAGGGGTGATGGTGGCGTGAGAGGCTTGATAGAGGAGAAGGAACTGACCTCCGCTGCGTAATACCCTTTCCCGTTACGGGATTCAAGCTGAATTCGATTGGAAAGACGCTCGATTGGAACTGTTGACTTCGATTAGGGTCGAAGCGGTGGAGAATTCGAGAACTCAATCGGTGGAATGAAGCGGTTTGAGGAAACGAAGACATATGTAAAATGTGGATCCACAAGGATCCGACAAACAGTAAAACGGATCCAAGGATCTGCGTGACAAGAAAAAACGTAACATCAGATACCAAAAATTTGCGTTTTTAAATATAGACTAGTGGGTAACCCGTGCTTTGCACGGGGCGGGTAGAACGCATAAAATTAGAGTACGTTGCTATTTCACGTTTTTTTAACAAATAAATTAACCAAATAGCTGTTTTTATTAACAAAAAACTGCAATTTTTTGACCATTTTCTCCCAAATTGAACATGAATTGTTTATTTTAAATAAGATAAAAGATAAAAAGATTAAAAAAAAGAACAGAGAAAATGGTTAATTTTTAGAGTGATAATATACCTGTATTGAATAGTAAAAGAAACTGCTGAGTAGATTCTGATGGCGTTTGGATAGACAAGGGTAGCCCCGTGCATTTGTAAGAAAAGACAGGAATCATCGAGGGAAGTGTTAATTTGGAATAAGAACATTCAAATTGGAATTAAATAAAGAAAGGAATTAAATTTTGAAAATATGTACATCAGTATGAAGAAAATTAAATGCGTATATTGGTAAAATAATAATGTGTATTGCTATTTAGAGAAAATGACTAACAGCATGTAAAAAAAATACCTTAATATCTGATCATATGGCTTCTATAGTGGAGTTCTTGCAACCCGAGCAGCCTTAACTATTTGAAGAATTTGTGAAGCGTATTTTCTCACCAACCTTTTTAGATATTCCTGAAAAGGGTAAAGATCATGATAAAATTAGATAAAAAGATAAAAATTATCAAATTTTGGTTTAAAAATGTACTAAAGTCTCTGCTGGCACATATATCATCCGTGGTGTTTCTCTTATGTATTCCTTCGTAGTCGCAACTCGCAAAAAAGGATTGTGAAGGCTGCAACTGTAACAAATGTTAAATTTCCAAAATAACCCCACCATCTATGAACTTTAGTCAAAGTAAGAAATGATGGGTAAATGAGTAAACTTGATGATCTACTTCTTTAAATATGATTGATGAAATTTTATTTAAAAATTCAAAATTTATAATAACAAAATCTCATAAAAGCATGAATTTACCAGATTCAATAATGAGTCACCATCATATAGATGTTGTACGACATGCCTTACCTATTGTCCATGTAAATTTACCAGATTTGAACTGCACCATGGTTTGTAACATTGATTGGTTAGCACACACAGTCATAAACACACAAACGTAATTACACACACATACATAATTCCACACACAAACACAGTCACTGCCATATACATACGATCCCATACATACACACTAAGTTACATAAACACAATAAAAAACTAAAAAGATTCACAATAATAGTAATAAGACCATAAACATACAACTACATGATGATGCATATGTCGTGATTTATGTGTTAAACAGGCTCTCATATTGTAATCATGCACATGTAAATTGCATTCTTTGAACATCCTAAGGTTCACAAATTATAGGCAAATAACCACGTTAATCTAATATAAACTTTTCTAAAATTGAAGTATTTGCAGTTGTAATGGACTTATTACTTGTGAAATTTTGTCAAACACCTGGTGGCTACTTTTGTTTCACCATGTTAGCCATCAACCTTGAACAACACCATTAGACAATAGAGATTAAGAGAATTTAAAAGACAGTTACTTTACTTCGAAATTATGTATATGCTTATGGAGACAAATATATCCAATTACAAAGTTACAAAAAGGAAAAAAATACCTTTAGATAAGATCGCTACAACTCATAACGAACATGTTTTCAACATAGCTTCCTTGTGACTTGTGTTATTGATTGTAGCAACCTTATGGTCTGTTATTAAAATTCCAAGGAAAAGCAATCAATTTGTAGGCGATAGCAGATAAGTCAACACTTCAAACTCGATATAACTTGAATTAATTCACATGAATCCGTCATGTTTAACAAAAATGCATAGTTCAATTTTGGTACAATCAGTAAAATTTTTAACTAAAAAGCAAAGCAATCGCATAATTCTTACTGGTACCGGAAGGATCCGGCACCGGCAGAGATAGTTCGATACAAGACGAGAAGAGGCTAAACCGAAGAGATGCCATTGTGAGGAAGTCTATAGCATTTAGAAAGGAATTTGAGAAATTAAGAAAGATACCTCAATAAAAGTCTGGAGTCGTCCCTGAAATCGAAGACCCCTAATTTCTCTGTTTCCATTCCATTCTAAATTCATAAAGTTATATTTCAAAACAGGACAATCAGAAGAAATCATAACCCGAGGTTGAGAATTCTGAACAATCTAAGTTGTCGATGGTGGCATATACGACTTTCGCACAGCCATTCTTGGCTCATGTCATTATTAACCCCATGATTAACCATTGATGAAAACGGACTGAAAGAAGCTTTTCCCGAAGTCCACTGTTGCACGCCGCCACCGTCGGTCGTCCGCCGCCTTCACGCGACCTCAGCCGTCGCTTCTGGTGAGAGTCGCACCCCAGCAGCAGCTTTGTTGCTGCTTCGATGTTCCTCTATCCCGCAATCTCTCTCTAATTTCTGGAAATGACAACCCTCAAAGCCAAAATCGAACCCTGATATTTTTCTCCTTTTCTCGATTTTTTGCTTCGATGCTGAAATTAACGAACACGCACACACAATAATCGATTTCTTTTTAATTTGTGTGTGTTCCCTTTCCTGATTTCTGCTTTCCATGTCGAATTCAATCTCTCTATCGGGGAGAAATCGAGGAGTGAAGCGGTGGGACGAAAATTAGGAGAGGTGTCGATGAAAAGAGGGAGCCATGTGGAGGCGGTGTAGAAGGTGTAAGTAGGATCCGAAGAGAATATGGATCCGAAAAACGGATCCATATAACCCGCGTTGCACAAAGGAAAAAACGTAAGAATACCAAAAATCACGCAAATTAAATAGATAGTATAATTTGAACCTCCATCAAGTAGTAACATAGCATCAGGTTGTCCAAACACCTCAGCTTTTACAGATGTTAAAAGGCGGCTTCTTCCCGATAAGTGTGTACATTTTAGACTACTACGAATATATCCATCTTATATCCTCCATCATAGAATACCTGTAACAAACATAAATTTCTACAAAATTAAATATAATAAAAATTCGTTAGAACTTAAACGCGCCACCTTGATCATCAGGGCAACACTATTTTTTTCCACTGTAAATTTATCCTAAAGGTTCAATTTTGCTAATACATGTGCAATAGAAGCACTTGATGCAACAGAATTCATCCTTTTCTTATTGTTGATTTAATAAGAAAGTTGAGTGACGTAATAAGACAAAATTAGAAGTACTATGCTATAATTTGTGTCGTTGTTTTTGTGAGTGTAAACACAAACTTGGTCTCACCAACCATTGCAGCCACCAACCCACTTACCCACCATTGTTGAAGAACCAACCCACCATTGTTGAAGAAGGTGGCAAACTTTGTTTTCTCTTGTTTAAATTCATTGAACGTAGTTGTTATTTTTAGTCTTCGCTTGACTATAAATAGAGGTTATAGCTTCATTGTAATGTACCACCACAAAAACATAGAAAAGAGTGTTTAGATAGTTAGCGTGAGTTGTTCTTTTATTGTATTTCAGTTTGAGTATTGAATAAAAGAACATTTGAGTTCCAACAAGTGGTATCAGAGCTTTGTTAAGCTCCCGGGGCAACTTTCTAAACACCCTCGGGTTTTTTGGTCAAAAATTTTCTGTCTCAAAATCGTTTTTCGAGAGCACCATTGGAAAGGTCTCAGTCTCAGGATTCCGAATATATATTTTTCGGAATTTTTCGACACCCGGATCATCCTCAAACGGTCGGTCAAAGTTCGCCGGAAACTCGCCGGAAAAACCGGTTCGCCGGAGAAGACGACCGGAGAAGACGACACTGTAGCGTCACTGTAGCGTCACTGTAGCAGGTTTCAGAAAACTGCAATTTGGTCCCTGAAGTTTCGAAAAGTTACGTTTTGGTCCCTGTATTTCCGAAAAATTTCAGGTTTGTCCCTATTTTTCAGAAAAACTTCAGAATAGCCCCCATACTTCAAAAAGTTTCAAACAAGCCCCTGAACTTCTGAAAATTACATTTTAATCCTCGTAATTTTCATAAATTACACGTAATTTTCGTATATGCCAAGAATGACTACACCAAGCTCGTCGTTTTCTCAACCTGAAATTGAAAGTGTTCAAAGGACCGGGAAGGATAGTAGTGTTACGTTACACTATCCGTTGCTTACGAAAACAAACTACGCGGTGTGGGCTATAAAAATACGAGTGAATTTGCAAGCACAAGGAGTGTGGGATGCAATTCAAAATGCAAGAGTAGATGAACGAACAGATAGGATGGCGCTTGCGGCCATTTACCAAGCGATTCCAGAGGACGTACTTCTTATGTTGGCCGAGAAGGACACGGCTAAAGAAGCATGGGAAACGCTTAAGATGATGCATATGGGAGCTGATCGGTTAAAGGAGGCTAAAGTACAAACGTTGAGAAGTGAATTCGAGGTGATCCGAATGAACAATGGTGAGTCGATAGATGATTTCGCCATGAGATTGAATACTATTGTGACCGGTATTCGATCTCTCGGTGCAAAGATCGAGGAGAATACGGTGGTGAAGAAGTTTCTTCGAGCCGTCCCAATGCGATTTATACAAATCATAACATCTATCGAGCAATTTGGAGACATGAAAAACATGACGGTTGAAGAAGTTGTAGACCGTCTCAAGACTCACAAAGAGCGACTTCGAGGGTATGAAGAACGGGAAGAAGGACCTTCTCTATTGCTTACACATGCCAAGTGGGCATCTCAATCTAAGCAAACCGACGAAGGAGACTCGTCAAACACTTCAAGGGAAAGTGGAAACCAAGGCCAAGGACGCGGTCGAGGTCGTGGGCATGGCCGAGGAGATGGTCATAAGTATGATGCAAACCGGAATGACTACAATCGTCCTCGAAAGGACAAAAGTAAAATAAAATGTTTTACTTGCGAGGAATATGGTTATTATGCATCAGAGTGTCGAAATAAGAAACGAGGTGAGGAGGTGAACCTCACCCAAACCAATGAAGATGAAGAGCCCATTTTAATGATGGCTATCTCGCAAGAAGATACACCAGGTATGGTGCCGCTAAAAGAGAAGAATGGCGTTGATATCCCTGCATCCGAAGAAAGTCAAGTTGATTCCGAGGAATGGTACATCGACAACGGTGCTAGCAATCATATGACCGGAGATCGTTTAAAGTTCCATGAGTTAGACGAGAACGTGACGGGTTATACACGGTTCGGAGACGGGTCAAAGATCGACATCAAAGGAAAAGGTACGATCTTGTTTGATTCCGGAAACGGAGATCAAAGACTACTTAACGAGGTATATTACATTCCTAGACTTAAAAAGAATATTATAAGTCTTGGACAACTAACCGAAGACGGGAATCGAGTTGACATGGATGGTGATATTTTACGGGTATTTGACAATAGTAATACTTTACTTTTTAAAGAAAAAAGAACCCGTAACCGACCCTATAAGACACTTTTAAAGACGAGACGAAAAATGTGTCTTTTATCATCCCAAGATGATCCAGGTTGGTTGTGGCATCAACGACGTCCATATGCTAATTATTATACCATGAAAGTCAATGGTTATTTGGAGCATGATAAAATTCTAGGTTCACATCTAAAGAAATTAGATGATCCGAGTGAGGAAGAATTGTATGTTGAAGTTGAAAAATGTGAAAAAGGACACCAGTTTTTCGACGCACGAAAAAGGAAGCCACGGATAAGACGAGAAGGGTTATTTGGTAAACGGAAAAGATGGACTTGGACCGAAAAAGCAGTTGCCAGTTTTCTCCAACGTAGTTCCAAAAATCGAGGTATCGATTTTCGTAAGGTGATGCAGAAGATGGAAGACGTGTCTCTAAAGAAAACGGCTTATGCTAAAAGGATTAAGGGGGAGTTTAGTGTGAGAGATTGCATTCCAACAACTTGTTCCAAGGATGCAAAATTGAAACTCGAGAAAGATAAAGACAAAGCACTTGTCGATTATTCTGTAGCCGGGGATGGCATGAAATGTGCAACATGATCGGCGTAACGAATCTCAAGCCAAGTTTGGTTTAAGGGGGAGAATGTGAGTGTAAACACAAACTTGGTCTCACCAACCATTGCAGCCACCAACCCACTTACCCACCATTGTTGAAGAACCAACCCACCATTGTTGAAGAAGGTGGCAAACTTTGTTTTCTCTTGTTTAAATTCATTGAACGTAGTTGTTATTTTTAGTCTTTACTTGACTATAAATAGAGGTTATAGCTTCATTGTAATGTACCACCACAAAAACATAGAAGAGAGTGTTTAGATAGTTAGCGTGAGTTGTTCTTTTATTGTATTTCAGTTTGAGTATTGAATAAAAGAACATTTGAGTTCCAACAGTTTTAGTCATGTCAGGATACTTCTTGATCAACTCACATGACACTACTAGAAAAAAAAGCTTTAATGACACGCATTGCGTGTCATTAAAAGGTACAGATGACACACAAATGTGTGTTCTTGAAGCCCCAGTCATAAATGAAAGATGACACACATTTAAGTGTCATAAATTTATGACATACATCTACGACACGCATTGCGTGTCATTGAAGCCCCAGTCATAAATGAAAGATGACATACATTTGTGTGTCATAATTTTCGATTTTTATAAAAATATATATTTTCCAAATTTATTAATATTCAAAATAAATCACACATTTAATGTCTAATAATACAAAATAAAGTATCATACACAAAACAAACAATCCATTGCACAAAAATGAAGTATGTCAAATACAAAGAATCGTTTCAATTGTAAATAAATGTAAGTACTTGTTACAATAGGTACAGAAATGCAATTATATTGCTTGTGTTATTGTTGACCAAGCCCGAAATTTCACAGTTGAATAGCGATGAAAAGTTTAGCAACACACATGTAAGATCATTCTTGGGAACACACCTACAATTTAGTAACCAAAAATATAAAATATATAAATAGGGGTATAAGTAATTCAACATTATAAGAAAAACTAAAATTGGAAAATAAAATAAACGAAGGAAGCATGTATTCTTTCTTGGCTGCAAATCATTATAGCAGTTAGATCAATGAATCAAAAACTGAAACGGAAAAGTTTCTTGACTGTCAATCATTTTAATCTATGTGAGAACTTGAAAGAAAAAAATATGAAATGAAATTAAAGAATGACTTACATGAGAGCCTTATTTTACTCAGGGTCAATAAGTTGATGACTTGATGTCTCTTCATTGACACTTGATACCCAGCAGATGGAATCATCATCCATTGACACTTATGTTCAACCATTAGAATTAGAATGCTGCAAAAAACATTATCAAACATGAAAATTCAGAAAGCATACAATCTAATTGGGTTACTTCAGTTAATCGAGAGGTTATGAAAGTACTAAATTAACCTTCCGAGAATACATAGAGAGAAGCAAGGAGTCGGGGGGGGGGGGGAATTGTTTATGCCCTTCCTGTGGGTTCAAGAATTACCCATAAAAATGGAACAAAATAAGTTGAAGGAAACCAAAGAGAACAATGTTGCTGAATCTCATGAGTCAGCATTAATATATACATTCACAAACCAAATACTTCATATCAGAAATTATGACATAGAGCACCATTAAAGAAGAACCCAAATTATATAACGAGGACCTTAAACAGCAAAGATGCACTGCCCTAAAATTCAAAGCGTCAAAGCATCTAGGGTAACTGGAAATACAAGATATCTTCAAATTAACTATTATCGTGTTTAATTATTGAACGAATCAAACATAAATTAAGAGAAAATAGGAATTCTAATAGGAGAACTAATTTCAGTAATATCCTTTTCAAGGATAACGACAGAGATCAAAGTAAGAGCTTCCTTTGGTACTTACTTCTGATTTACCTTTGTCTCCACAACCTTCGTGGTCGTTACCGATGATAATGGTAGATCATTGTCGAAACTCTAGACACACAACCAACATGTTGATTTCCTTATGAAACTGAAGCAATGGTTAGAGGCGCTTCTTCCCTCGGCCAGATGTTGCCGACTTGCTAGCGGAGATAGAGATATGCAGCGACGAGAGAAACAAGAGCGTTGAGTTTGTGGTTCTTGAGGACTCACAATACCCTAATCGACGGCTCTGATATGGAAACCCTAGCTACCGAAATCTGCGAACGATAAGGTTGAAGCGAGAATAAGAACGATCGAGCAGGAAAATAAAAGACGACGCTTGTATAGAGATGACATACATATTTTGTAAAGTGTACCCCGTGTTTTTTTTTTTTTTTCAATTATGACACTAAAATATGACACACATTTATGTATGTCATAAATATTTTAAATTTCAAAAAAAGATGACATTTTTTTATGACATACATTTTTGTATGTCATAAAATTAGCGTGTGTCATCGTTCGTGTGTCATTAAAAGTCTTTTTTCTAGTAGTGTGAAGCATCTGCAATAAGAATTTAAAAAATGAAAATAAATATATAGAAAATGTGTATGGAGATCGTAAACTCCCTTGCTTGATTATATATGGCAAAATCAATAAGTTTATTGTTGCGGGATTAATTTCTGGAAATATATCCACCACGTCTAATCGGGGGATTAATATGCGTGCACCCAGGTCAAGATTAACGACTTATAGCAACATTTTTTTACCCATGGTAGGAAATATTACACATCCATCCTGTATGGGCTTTTTAGATCCTGAAACAATTAAACCAAACACTTTATTTTTACATTTAAAAGTAGGACATTCTGGAATTTAGGAAATATCATTCACGAATTAGAGTTTAATAATAGGGAAGAAGATTAGTCATACATATTAGCTCAATTTTTGCTTAAACGTGTGTAATCAAGTTCTTCACTATCAAAGAGGCTCCAATTGATACACAGTAAGTATTATGAAATTTAAGTAAGCCAAAAAAGGAAATACAGCAAGTGTGTGTACTTTGAAGTAATTTAGTTGATAGGCAATAGTCCATGTTTATTGACCTGGTGGTGGAACCACCCCCCCCCCCCCCCCCCTCCCCACTCTCAAGAGGCAAGAATATATCATGTTAATTTTTCAAGCTTACTGTTATTTCGATGCATGCTTGTGTGCAGCAGGTTAGATAATTAATTGAATCTGACTTATGGGATAATTGCATCTCAAGTCCACCAAATCGGATCACTTCGATAAGTATTTCCAGTTTCATATCAGTAAAGCTGCACAAGTGAACCCCGATAGAATTTAGTTGGTGTGATATTAAGTGAACTTACCATTATAGCCCATAATCCAAGCAATAAGGGTTTATAAAAACGATGAGGCAATAGTTTTATGAAAAATCTTAGCTCTTGAATAGTTAATTACAGAATCAATTTTTTTTGAAGTCTTGCATATATTTTCAAAAAAAAATCATGTTGTACTCGTAAACAGAGTTTTCTTAGATACAAGGAAGCCATGATAGGATCAAAGTAGAAGATAATATTAAGTGATGTTTAGATGAAGTGTTGTCTTGATAAATGGCATTGAAAATGTATTTGAGAAAGCAATAACATATTAGGGGAAATGGACGGTACAATAATGTTGACTTTGGTAAACAGCAAGGTCAATCGGTTAAATTCTATGCAAAAACTGAACCCTATATACTTTTTATTCAAACGTGACATGTAAAACTAACACAAAAATCGTACCTGATTGAAATCGAGAGGTTGAGGAACATTGAACCATTTCAAAACAAAACCATTGAATTTGGATTGGATGACATTGCTCCACTGGACGATTCGATTTCCAATATGTTTTAAGTATCCCCTTCTCTAGTCGCTCTGACTTGCATTCAAATTTTGGAAATATGTTATTGCTTTGATTTTAAGCAAAACGATTCATGGTAGAGGAAGAGGACAAATAGAGAGACGTCTTAAACACATAAATTGCAACATCCAAAATTTAGGGGGAACGGTTGAATGAAGAGAACATGCAGAAGCAGTGTGTTGGAGAAGCCGTGTCGTGTATCTTATTGGAAGACAACGGCAGTTCGATCATTCCAGAGTCAGTGGGGAAGAAACGAAAAAACAAACCTACTTTAGATGCGTATGAACGCAAGGCTGAGGGGTTGAGGCCGTTTATCCGAATCGACGAAGGAAGAGAAAGGTTTGGCAATCTTCAGTGCACCTTCCATCAAGAAACCGAACAGCCCTTTACCTGGAATACAGTTATGTATTGGGAAGGGATAAGTGGAAACCAGGTGTTCCGTGTGTTTGAGAAACCGGTCGTAGGTGTCGAATATGAGCCACGCCAAAGCTATTGGCATCGTTTAGAGCTTCACCTTCTCTTCGAAACAACCGTGCCATATGGCCTTCCCCCATTTAAAAGCTTTAACCCTAGATAGAAGGTGCATTTGATTTCAACTTTGATTGTGGCGGAGGTGATAGAGACTGTAGCGAGGCTAAAGATTTGCAAGAAATGCCTGGAAAAATGGTAGTCAGAGTAGGTGCCGTTTGGAAGATGAAAAACAAAAAAATCAATGGGCGGTGGTGAAATGGGGAAGATAGAAATAGTGGGGCACGTGTCCCCATCTTTCAAATGTGCAGATTCATCTTAAGATACGAGTTTTCTATTATATTGGGAAAAGATGGGGAGACGTGAGGAACACGAATTGCGTGTTGGAAAGCAAGGAGGGGAAAGATAGATGACATAAATCAAGAAAATCGCACAAAAATTCTAAAAAATCCCAGGGAAAACTTCACTTATTCCTCATTAATTATTTTGGTTGAATTTAAAGAGAACCGGCTTTTGTATATAATAATGATATATATATATATATATATATATATATATATATATATATATATATATATATATATATATATATAGGGTTAGGTTCTTTTAAGAACTCATATTTTCATGAGATCTTGAGAACTAAATATGATCCATTAGATCATTATCCAAACACAAAAGGGCTAGATGGTCATTTGTCTTATGGATTTAATTATCAGAAAAATGAAATAAATATCTTAAAAACGTAACAGCTCCTATTATAATGGCAAATCTGTTACAATTACGGAAACTACAATCAATTAGACTAATTCCATGAATAAGCCGATCAAAATCCTCAGAATTTACGTAAACCCTATTGTTTCTTCTCTATCATCATCAAAGTCGATATCAGCGGTATCATTATTCATAAAGAATCATCCTCCTGAAGATTAAAAACAAGGAAGATTCAAAGCATTCTGATATATGTATATCATTTTTTTGGATTTGTATATTGATATAGTTTGCTAATTAAGCAGGTTTGCAATGGAAACGACGATTAATGGCGAGGGAGATAATGAATTCATGTTCATCAACAGGTATTAATATAGTTCATCTTTATGTTCCATATCAAACAACGTATATTCATATAAAAATCAGAAAATATACATATGTTTGTTCAGGCATGATATATTCATAAACCATGAAGATATCAACTATTATGAATGCGACATATTAACAGACGGTGATGGAGATACTAATGATGTTGAAGTTGACTGTGATGAAGATACTAATGACGTTGGTTTTGACGGTTATGGATATACTAATGAGGTTGCAGTTGTTGTTCATGACGGTAACAACGTCTCTGGAGAAGAGAATGTTTCATCCAATAACACCCCAGGTGAGTATATATCATGGATTAATCGTATTAATATAATTTACAGGTAACAGCTATATCATATTTTTGCATATTGACAAAATGTGTGGACATATGCTAAATAATAAGCAAAAGGTGATTCTTGAATATAGCATACCCGTATGCATATGCACAGTTCAGATATTTGAATATGGAAAGTTAATGCAACAATATCAGGATATGTGCATATGTGCATGTCAGTAGTAAATCATGTATAAGTGTCACAGATCAAACATATGTACATATGATCCTAATGCATATGTGCATATGATTGAATTTTCATAAAAATGCATATGTGCATATGAGGATATTTCATAATTGACAAAAAAAAGTTTTTGTACAAGTCATTATAAATGCATATGTGCATATCAATTTAAACGGATATGTGACAAATAAAAAATATGTGCTCATGCAGATATGATTCTTTTTTTATTATTTTATTTCAGATGATGTAGACATAGAGGATGCACTAAGCAGCACAGAAATAAAATCTCCTGGAGGATCAAAGACAGTAATATGGATACCAAATGTTAAACATGAATTTGAGCCCAAAATGGATATGGTTTTTGATACGCTAGCAGCAGGGATAGCTTTCTATAAGGAATATGCAATTAGAGCAGGATTTGATCCAAGATTAGGATCAACAAAGACAACTAATGGAAAACTACGATATAAGTATGTTATGTGTAGCAGATCTGGATCACGCGAGACATCGAATATTGATACATTAAAAGGAGAAGGCCTCAAGAAGAAAAGAAAGAGACCTAGCCAGATGCAATCTTGTCCTGCAAAGATTGGTCTTAAACGTGTGGATGAGACTGATAGTTTTATGGTAAATACGATCGATTTAACCCATAACCATGAGTTGTACACGAGGACAACTGCGCATATGTCAAAACATTGTAGGAAAATACAATTTTCAGATGAACATATGATCAACCAACTAAATACTTGTAATATCGGATCAACAAGGGCTCATGGTATCGTTACAGGATTGAAAGGAGGATACAGAAAGCAAGGTCCACAGAAAAACAACTATAAAAATTATGCAAGAGACTTGAATTACTATATTGGAGATAGCGATGCAAATATGGTGGTAAACCTGCTGACACAACGGAGCAAGAACACGCCTTCTTTCTAGTTCCATTACATGTTGGAAAAAGATGAACTTAGAGCTTTGTTTTGGGCTGATGGTATCGCAAAACTAAACTACAACGAATTCTGTGACGTTGTATCGTTTGATGCTACGTTTCGTACAAACAAGTAAGAATAATGACAATGCATATTTTTAGTTTGATTATTTAGATTAAATTTTTATATTTGTATTATGATTTCGAACAGGTATAACATGGTATTCGTTCCGTTTACTGGGATTGATAACCACAAACGATGTGTAACATTTGGCGCGGGGTTATTAGCGAAAGAAACATCGGAATACTATATATGGTTACTGAAAGCATTCCTTTCGTCTTTTGGAAAAGAACCTACTATCGTTGTCACGGATCAAGATGCAGCTATGGCCAGAGCTGTTTCATGTGTTTTTCCAAACTCCACACACCGTCTATGCATGTGGCATATAGGCAAAAAGTTGACAGATAAAGTATATATACCTACACATTGTTTGTTTTCATTTTAAATGTATTAATGATTAATATGTTTAATCGTGTGTAATACCATAATGTTTTGTAGGTGTCTGCTAAAATAATATACCAAACCGACTTCAGGAAAAGGTTGCAAGGTCTTATATGGAACTCGTGCATTAGTCCAGATGTGTTTGAGGAAAAATGGAGCAGTTTAATAAACGAGTTTCAACTGCATGATAATAAATGGTTAAAAGAAATGTATAACATGCGTGATCGTTGGATACCTGCCTATTTCAACAAAACACCCTTGATCGGTTTGATGCGAACAACATCGAGATCGGAGAGTGAAAACTATTTTTTCCAGGGTTTCATGTCGAGAAAATCAAATCTGTTGATGTTTATGTGTAAGTTTGATGCAGCGATGGACAAACAAAGGAACACACAAACAAATAGCGAATTTACGTGTCTGACACAAAGACCGGCACTTGTCACATTACTACCTTTTGAAGAACAAGCGGCGGACCTCTATACTCATAAAATATTTCATATTTTCCAACTGGAGGCACATGATTCGGTATGGTCATGCTCACCAGGTTCTGTTATTAATCTTTCGGATTATGCTTCGTGCGTAGTGCTTGAACGAGTAATGCCACAAAAAGGTCAAAATAAAAGTTTGTTTTTTAATCCATCATCAAATGAGTTCCTGAGTGAAAATGAAGGTGAATTTCATTATCAGGTTAGTCTTTTAAACAAATCAAATTGGAATATTTACATGTGTACTAACTATAGGTTATATATGAAAAATGGACTATTAACGGGTTTTCTTATGTAATTGAAGGTGAAAATAAAAAATGAAGATGATACATTTGAATGTTGCTGCATGTTATTCCAGCATTATGGTATTTTATGCAGACATATTCTATGTATAATGAAGACAAAATTCCTGAAATGTATACCTTCTAAATACATTCTCAAACATTGGCAAAAAGGTATAATACATATTGATGATTTGCAGAAAATAACGTATATTGGTGAGACTGGTATAGGGCAAAACCCACAGGTGCAGCAAATACATTCCATAATAGGTGATTCTATAAACATGGTTGCACATGATAAAGATGCAATGGATAAGCTGATTGAAATGTTAAAAGATATTCGAATAAGCATACGAAACAATCCACCTCCTAAAGACAATCGTACAAGATCTGAAGTAATGGACTCAGCAATTGGAGTTAGTAGACCAGATGAGATAACAATACGTAATCCAGAAAACATCCGCAACAAA
The DNA here is from genome assembly GCA_023525715.1 of Cichorium intybus. NCBI lineage: Eukaryota > Viridiplantae > Streptophyta > Magnoliopsida > Asterales > Asteraceae > Cichorium > Cichorium intybus. The sequence goes on along the minus strand of CM042011.1, from coordinate 2,679,987 downwards.
GGAGGTGGAACTGGAAAAAGGCTGAAAGGGAAGAGAGAAATTGCACTGAAAAAAATGGAAAAGGAACCACGATTTTGTACATTCTGTGAGAAGCATATACCACCAAATGAAAAACATGACAGACGGAACTGCCCAGAGAGGAAAAAGATGGAAAAAGCTAAAGAGAAATAAAGTTATATTAGATTACATAAATTTTGTAAAGAACAATATTTTCATCTGATGAATTGAGAAATATCCATTTTTCTTTTTTTATAATTTTTTGTTTTATTATTAAGGTTATATACAATGATGTTTATGAATATGTTTGATATGTGCATGTGGGGATCTGTGTCTGTTTAAAGTGTATATGCGTATTCACATGGACGGATGTGCATACGTGCACATTGTGATTATAATATATAAGTTCGGATATGGATCATATGTGAATGTGCATATGTGCATATGATGATTTAAATATTGTGTGTATGTGCATTGTTCTGCGTATGTTCATATGGGGCTTTACAAATTTAGTGTGTCTTTACCATTGTTTATGTGCATATGTGCATATTAATGTAAAATGTTAATGATTACAACTATGCAATTTGTCTGATTCTCTGAATGCATTTTGTATACATCTGCATTCATGATCATATGAATGTTGTGTGTATATATTCTTGTGTGCCTATGCATGTATTGTGTATGTATATTTACTAGTTTCGTTGTTGTATTCAACATATACGTGTAGATGTGGATACGTGCATATGTAAATGTGTATATGCACATTCACATATATTAGTGCTAATGTGCATATGTGCATATGTAAATGTGTATATGCACACTCACATATGTGTGTGTTTAAGAATATTTATATGCATGTGGGAATATGATATTAGAAATGCATATATGTACAAGTTACTTCTGGTCTTACTTATGTATACGTATGCATTTGTGTACGTATGCATATATGTACAACTTACTTCTGGTCTTACTTATGTATACATATGCATTTGTGTACGTATGCATTTTGTGTGAATATGTGCATACTTCACCATAAAGTGCACTTACATATGGACAATCATGTAAGGTTGTTAATTTGCAAATGGACAATCATGTAAGGTTGGTAATGTGCTGATGTGCAGATAAATAAGTTGCATTATTCTATATTAACAAAACTAATATCTTTAACTTAAACCATATTGTCATATGCATATATGCATTCCGTAACTTGAAATTCCGAAAACACCAAAAACACGTTCGAGACTTAGAAATGTATATAACCAAACGACCAACATAATAACCATATGATACCAACACATATGTTAATACTATCTACTAAATGCAAACTAGACCAAACATTTGTCTTATAATGATATTCAAAAAACCAGACACTAGTTCATAACACTACTCTTTTTTAAACCTTGAATCCTTATTCTTGTATGCCTCAAGCAGGATCTTCTTCCTTTCTTTGTCAGGTATTTTTCCAAACTCCTCAGCTTCTTGAAATATCTGGTCCGCGTGCTTGTTCACAGTACTAAGCAATATCTTTGTGGCGTATTTTTTCCTCAGCTTGCGTAATTGACGGTTTTGTTCCTCTGATTCACGTAAGAGCCCACAGTCATACTTGCTCAATGCACCACCTTTGAAAGTCTCCATATGCCTCAACAAAAAAACCCCACTGTTTTCATCAGATCCATTTATTTGCCATTTCATCTTTGCATACTTTATCTCTTGATTCCCAATATTTTGTGCATGTTTGTGCTTTACTTCCACCAGGATGTTTGAAAATAGCAAAACCTGTAGTGCATAAAAAACAATGAAAACAGAATTGTTGAAACATATCATACTTATTCAATGTAATAAATTAGATAAATACCAATCTCCTAGGAATGTTGTAATAATAGTTCTGAGGATAATTCTTTATGCTATCCAAAAGGTGAACTTCTACTTTTTTTAAATCAAAGGCAAGCAGATAAAAACGTCCATTATGACAAATTGGGAAGAAAACCTGCATAAACAGAACGCAACAATGTAAGTTAATATATACAAAAATTCAGATATGAACCTGATTAATCATTTACAGATGCATTTGTGTAGAAATGTATTTTTGGTTTACACATGTATCTTTGATGCACATATGCATTTGTGTACATATGCATATTGTGAACATGAATATGTGTACATATGCATTTTGTGTGTATTTGTATATTAATTTAATTAACTAATTATATACATATGAATGTTGTGTGTACATATGCATTAGTGTACATATACACACAACATTCATATGTATATAATTAGTTTATTAAATTATTGGACTTACTGTGTTTGTATATGCATTTTTAATAATATATATGTACACATTAATTGTATAGATTAGTGTATGTATACACTAGGTGAATACATTAGTGTACATATACTGTGTGTGTATATGCATTTTTTATAATATATCTGTACAAACATGCATATGTGTGCATATGCATATATACTATAGGTATAAGTGTTTAGTTTATCTTTCCATCATGCATATGTGCATGCTCTGTGTATATATGCATGTGTATATATAATGATTTAGTTAACATTACGATAAGAAAAAGATCATACACTTACATATGCATAAGTGCATATATGCATTTGTTTTGTGCACGTTCATTTATTTACATATAGATTAAATGTGTATCTATACTAGTCCAATTTACTACAATATAACATAATGATTTTATGTAAATGTGCAGTTGTGACCATATGCATATTCTACGTATATATGCATTTTTCAGAACATATGAATGACATATGTATCATAACAAAAAACCTTTTAAGATATGACAATGATTGTATATGTACATATGCATCAATGTAGACACGTATTTTTTATGGAAACATGTAGTTGTATACATATGTATATAGCAAGAAAAAACACGTGTGCGTATCGGATAACATCATGCATATGTGCATACCATGTGTATATTTAGTTTATTTAGTAGACATATATACCTAAACATAATTGTATGATATGTTTAGGTATTAGAATGTGTTTAAATACAGCAAAAAAAAATTAAAATGGAATGTATACCAGCTCTACTTTGCCCCATTTGTCTTTCCCTTTTATTTTCTTCATGAATTCTTTGACTGATGTCGAGAATTGTTGGTACGTTTCGTTCAAATTGTCCATGAATTCTTTGGTATTTGTCTCATCCTATCACAAATGCATCCTAGTTAGCAACTTCATTACATAAATTATAAAATTAAATGTTAGACTTAATAAACTTACAAAATTTATTGTATCCATGTACAATCTAGAATGTGCAGCCTTCTTCTTTGTACCCTCTTCTTGATTCATTACAAAACACCAAGCATTGACAGCATATAAATCCAATGCACAATCTGGAATAAACGTCTCCATGTTTATTCTTTTTATGTAGTTTCCATCTTTATCTTGAAATATCGGTGACCTGTTTTTAAAATAAATAATCAGTGTATTAAATCATTCAACAAATTATATGTATAATCAAATGGTACAGGGTCAATAAAACTTACTCAGGATCACCGCTCAGTCTGAACAACCAGTCCGATACCCTGACTTCAACAACCTTAACAAAATCTAATATTTGGACCTGTTTGTTAACATAAGGAGACAGTTTGTACTGAGAAGGCTTCCTCACCCTTTTGCTCAGTGGTATGTCATCCATAGGATCCTCAACCTCGTTGTCAGTATTTGCAAGTGGTACCTTAACGTGGCGACCATCAATCTTCAGTACAGGTCCGTATTGCTCAGCCAGGACACTCCCAAATTCCTGGGTCAACCCCAAATCAAAGTTAGGTTGGTCATCAATTTCAATGTTATTGAAATTAGGCTGATGAATTTTTGACAGTCCCGTGTAATCAGTATTCCTAACTTGCAGACTTTTACTTTTCTGAATATATCTATTCTCTGTCTCTTCCACTACCTGTAACATATAAGTGGAAATGGGAGACTCGAATGTGTCTTTTTTAGCATCAGGGGTTGAACACTCGGTCAGCCTGAATGAAAACGTCTTTGTTGGAGTTGTTAACAATCCTTCAACATCTTGAACTTTCGTTACCCCACCAGATGTTCCTGCATCAAACTGATTTTTCCTTATGTTTAGAACATCACCACTTGGATATAACATATTTACTATATCCACCTTATTATGATCGCCTGCAATCTCCATGACATCATCCTCATGTTCATAATCAGGTTTATCAGCAACCTTCACATCATCCTTCGGACTATTTATTGCGTCATCTACGTAATTACCAGTTGGAAAATCAAGCTCGGTCACGTCATTCACAACTAATGAACTTAAACCATCGGCTACTACCCGACCAAACAACCAATCATACTCTGTTTTCAAATCTAACAATTTCTTGTTAGATGGAACTTTTTCATTGAGATAATTGAACTTCCTATCCAAATCTTCCCTATACCGACGAATCCTTGCAATCCGTAAACTGATATCAACAAATTCTTCCTATGAATATTTACACAATAAAAAAAACATTGTTAGTATAGGTGTAAATACAATCATAATATAACAGTATAAGTATTAATTCATACCTCAATGCTCTTCTCATGTACAACTTCAGTCTGTTCTTCTTTTAATTGGTCACCACCATCAAACTGTCCAAAACCACCATTTTTCAACTCGTATGTCTCTCTTTTCTTCACATCTTCATACTCCCAATTTCCAATTGCTGGGAGTGTCCTTGGAACAGTGTCATTTGGTATTTTTATGTGGTGCAGATAGGTGATCTAGATAGATTTCAATTAAACATTTCAAATATTACTAAACAATATAAAAAATGAAATCAATATGAAAAAGATCCATAAACTTACAAGTAAGAAGGTGATCGGTCCACAGTAGTTATGTTTATTGGAGTAGGGTATCCACTTTCTCTTTGAACCCTTTACTGCATTCAACACATAACTACACCAATCCAATTTACTAAAATCTTTCTGTTTTGCAACCTTGATCACAATGTCCTTCATGATATATCCAGTCTTGTATGCTTTGCATATACAACTATTGAATAGAGCAATGAAGTTGAGCTTGAAAAGGATCCCATCATCGTTCGACTCTTGTATCTTCGATACCAGCTCACTCTTTGATATATCCTGTTTCGAAAACTGGGCTTTCCATGAAGTTATAATTTCATTTGTTTCATCCACCTCTTCAACATCGTCAATATCCATTCCACCGTTTGGTATTCCCAATATATCATGCACTACATCCTTGGTAAGCTTGATGTCTCCCTTGCCAGTCTTGATAACTAGAGACTTGTCATCGAGATTGGCAACTACAAAATGACCTAATTTGGCAGAACTAACACCGAGCTTCATGTTTAATAACGCACCAAATCCAATTTCTATAACCGCCTCTCTCTGATCCTCATTTAGTGAGCGTATCGCTTCAATCATTGTGGAAGGTGACGTCTTGATGCGCAAACCATACGGTTTAAGAAACAGTTTGCTATTAGAATGCCTCACAAATAGTTTCTTGCTCCTGGACCTACTGGCTGACGATTTGGATCCAGACCTAAGGCATCTGTCTGGAGTGAATGCAGGATTTGGGTCTTTCTTTGTTTTCTTGGGTTTCACTCCATGCATCCGTTTTACTTCCTTTAATTTCCTCTTTCCACTTCTGGTGGCTGATTGACGAATCTCTTCAACCAATGGATCTGTTTATTTATAAATAACCCAAAGTAAATACAAAACATCTTAATTTTGAAAAAAATATGCGTATACAGAAAAGTGCACATAGGGTGTGGACTTATTTTTGCATATTAACAGATAATGTATAGCAAAAAATCACATACACCAAAAATAAATATGTATGTAGACACATTTACAAGAAAAAACAATATATGTGTATACAGAAATGTTCATATACACAAATAATAAATATGTATGCATATACATTTATTGTGTGTTTACATTTAGTGTACATATACACACAACATTCATATGTATACAATCAGTTAATTAAATTATTGGATTAACTATGTGTGTGTATATGCATTTTTTATAATATTTATGTACACACTAATTGTATATATTAGTGTATGTATTCACTAATTGTATACATTAGTGTACATATACTGTGTGTGTATATGCATTTTTTTAATATATATGTACACACCTGAAAATGTGTACATAAAACACATTTTCTTTGGGTTTCTTTCCATCGTGCATATGTGCATGCTCTGTGTATATATGCATGTGTAGATATAATGATTTAGTTAACATTACGATAATAAAAATATCATACATTTACATATGCATCAGTGCATATATTCATTTTTTGTGCACATTCATTTATGTACATATACACTATGTGTATATATATATACTAGTCCCAAAAAAAAGTTTCAATAGTGTATAATATAAAGTTTGTGCACATACACACAGTCCAAAAAACAAACATTCAAGATAAATAGCATATTACCTTCAATTTCTGTATTCAATATGTCATTATCATGCTGGGTTTGTTCATCAACATCATGTGGCTGATCTACAAGATTATGTTGAACACTTTGGTCATCTTCTTGAACTACCACAGGATCATTAATAGTATTGGAAAATCGACTTAATGCCTTCTTCCTTTGCCTCTCACTCCTTCTCCCATATACTGAAAAGGTAAGAAAGAATGTTAGATTATCAATAGTGTATAATAGACAAGGTTAAAAAAAAGTTTTACCATGTCTAAACATTGTGTATACTTCCAACCAATATGATCTGAAAAAACAAAGATAGCCATTAGGGTTTACGGTTATGAATACGGTAACCAAAACAGAAGTAAACATAACAATTCCAATTATGTTGTAACTGATCAATTTGTCCGGTAACATAACACACATAAACCATACTTGATTGATGAAATATAAACATCAATAACAAGAAATTAGGGATTCAGTTAATCTAAATCAATATAAACAAGAAAAAATATAGAAATTTAAGATCCAAAAACAAACTGATGGACATAAAACGATTAACAAAAAAAACCTTACTTGATCAGTGAAATTTAAACATCGAGAACAAGAAATTAGGGTTTAATGTAAACAAAAACGAAAGTAACCAGAAAAATCGGGTTCTCACAGGTCGAAAAAACCACTTTGTGAATACATTAAACACATAAAAAACATAAAATATAAAGAGGATTAAAAATCTGTTCAAATGCGACACATTACAGAGGGCAGGGACTGAGTACGGTTGGTGATTTAGGGTTATAAGCTTATTTTAGGGATTCATATAATCTAAATCAATATAAACAAGAATAAATAGCTTGTGTTAAGATCCAAAAAACAAAATGATGAACATAAATCGATTAACACAAAAAAACTACTTGATCGGTGAAATTAAACAACGAGAACAATAAATTAGGGTTTAATGTAACCAAATACGAAAGAAACCATAAAAATCGATTTCTCACAGATCCAAAAAAACCATTTGATGACTACATTACCTGTGCACGACTACAAATCGGAAACACAAAAACCCTACTGAAATTGACGGTAAAATCGAAGTAGAAATAGTACAATACCTCTGCACGACTACTTGATTCTCGCAAACTTGAAATCTCATTATTCTTCAAAGCTAGAAATCGATGAATTTGGAGAAAGATTACCTCGGTTGTTATCTTTGGTAAGCTATCAATGTATCGCGTATCGCGTAAACAGAGTAAGCAAGAAAGGCGGGATACCAAAAATGAGGAGATACGGAAGCGATCTGATTTTCCTATACTACCCCTAACCGGGTTTCAAAGTTTGTAAAATAGAGTTAAACTAGCTATTAATTACGAAAATGCCACCTTGAATCTCATCCATGGGTTTTTTTGATCTAATGGTTCAAGTGTGGTTCTCAAGATCTCATGAAAATATGAGTTCTCACAAGAACCTTACTCTATATATATATATATATATATATATATATATATATATATATATATATATATATATATATATATATATATATATATATATATATATATATATATATATATATATACACACATACACATTCATTTGAGACAAAAAAAAAAGATGCAATTCTACCTATATATTACCATTGTTAAAAAAACATAAATAAACATATATATATATATATATATATATATATATATATATATATATATATATATATATATATATATATATATATATATATATATAAAATAACTTTTGTCAGTTTATTTAATTAAAATTATTTAAAATAATAAAAAATTTATCGTTCTAATATTTTATTCTGATAGAAGGTCGTTCATGGTAAATATTATTTGTGATACTCTATAAAAATATTGTTCAATTTTTAAAAATTTACACATTAGATAACTATTCGAAATTTTAATGAGATAGGTGACCCGGAAAGTGACTTAATGATGATACCTCCAAGAAGATTGTCTTAAGATTAAAATATGTGCACATAAAAATACGATCTAAACTTTGTCGGTTTAAACACGGGTTAAACTTATCTGATAAAAAACCTGTTAAAGTCGATCTACAAAGCTTTGATTTGAAAATTTTGCTTAGATTGGGGACCCCAAAAAGTGATATAATAATGATACTTCCAAAAGGATTAACCCAAGATTAAAACATGATTAAAGTTATAAATGAACTTAGCCGCTTGAATAGACTAAAACATTGCTTTAAAATTAGGATCCAGATTCGTACAGTTAAAACGATTTAGCCTTTTATGATACGAAACTTAATCGTGATCCCTCTAAAAAGATCTTCACAAGATTAAAACATATATAAATTTATAAACCAGCTTATCATGTTCAAAATTCCGAACTAATAAATTAAAAAACCAATTCGAGTTGAAATGAAAAAAACATATGTTTAGTAATTCAAGCATATTCTGATGTCCGATATTTTTCAAGGATCAAAATTTTCTTAAAACAGTAACCGGAATCTGTCGGTTTATCTTTATATTGTTAAAACAATTTTAATGAATTTGGAATAAAATTTCTGAAATTTTGTTACATATGATCAAAAGAGATTAAGTGATGATCTCTACAATGCAATATTTTCGAGATTGTGAGCTTAGGAGGTGCACCATAAACGTTTGTATATACTTGTTTGATTTTGGGAACCTAGGGACAAAGTATATTGTGGCGATCTCGTTGACAATAAGGGAACGGGACGAGGAGGTCCCCGTGTAGAGTGTGGGGAAATGCCTGCCCCAATCCATAGTACATGTCTATACATTCGAACATACATACATGCATATATACATACATACGTATAGATAAATGATTCTGTAAAGATCATTTTCGTGATGTTGTAAAACTAGGTTAAGTAGGTTGATTAGATAGAACTTGAAAGATTCCCACGGTCAAACCTCGAAGATCATGTTTTGAGAAAATTTTCTAAAATGGATAACTATAAAGGAGTTTTACGCTTTATCCGATTGTGTATATATACATACATACATACATACGTATAGATAATTGAGTCTGTGAAGATCATTTTAGCGATGTAAAACTAGGTTAAGTAGGTTGATTCGATTGAACATGAAAGATACACAGGGTCAAACCTCGAAGATCATGTTTTTAGAAACTTTTCTAAATCGGATAACTATAAAGGAGTTTTACGCTTTATCCGATTGTGTATAGAAGTTTACTTTTTTCCATCTATTGTTGTTTGCCAAAGATCTTTTAGTTTATTTTGTAATTTTTTTTAAGCATTTGATTTTTAGTAGCGCTTGTTTTTCTCCATGCTAATTAAAAATAGGATTGAACTCGGTTAGTTAAAAAGATTCGATCTTATTTGATTAAAGAGTCATTTAAAAATTAAAATAGATCAACCATAGTTTTTATTTGAAATTTTACTAAGATAAGTGACCTGGAAAGTGATTTTAACGATGATACATCTAAGATGATCTTCTTAAGATTAAAACACATTTAATAATAAGATCTGAACTACATCGGTTAAACACAATTTAAACATATCTCATAAAAAAACCAATTAGAGTCGATTTACAAAGCTTTGATTTGAAAATTTTGCTTAGATTAGTGACCAAAAAGTGATTTAATGATGATACCTCCAAAATAATTACCCAAGATTAAAACATGATTAAAGTAATAAATGAACTTATCCAATTGAAGAGACTAAGACCTTGCTTTAAAACTAGGATCTGGATTCGTATGGTTAAACACGATTTAACCTTTTATGACAAGAAAGTTAATGGTGATCCCTCCAAAACGATATTCACAGTATTAAAACATACCTAAACTCATAAACCAACTTATCATGTTTCCGAGTTAAAATGAAAAATATGTGTTTACTAATTCAAGCATATTATGACGTTCGTAATCTTTAAAGGATCGAAATTTTCTTAAAACAGTAACAAGACTCTTCAGTTTATCTTTATCTTGTAAAGAGAATTATAATCAATTTGGAAAAAGTTTTGTGAAATTTTGTTACATCTGTTTCAATGAGATCAAGTGATGATCTCGCAATGTTATCTTTTCGAGATTGCGAGATTAGGATATTCAAAGTACACATTTGTATAAACTAATTTGATTTCGAGAACCAAGAAACAAAGTATATCGTGGCGATCCTATAGCCAATAATATTACTATTGTATTAGTTTTACCCTACAAACGACTAATTGTACATATTTTACAAGTGACATTTAAGCCATCAATATGATATTTGTTAGGATCGAGACACTTAGCATACGAACACTAAACTCACACACTCAACTCTCAAAATTAAGAACACAAGAATTTAACGTGGTTCGGTCCAAAAATGACCTACGTCCACGGCGGATAACTAGTAATGTTTTATTGCTCTGTGTTTTTGTGTTGTGTGGTACATTTGGTTTGATGCTATGCTGCCCTTTATATAGGCATGTGAGTGTGTGTGAACAAATCAATGTGAAACAAAGAAGCTTTGCCTTCAACAAAATAGGCTACCAACCCTTGAGAAAAATTCTTCACCCCTTTGTTGACAAAGCCTCCATATTCTAACAATCTCCCACTTGGAGGCTTGAACAACTTAGTCTTTCTCTGCCATCCAAATCTTAATCCTTAAACACACATTCTCTCTCACTTGAAGCCACGGAACAATCTTCACCTGTGCTTCAACTGTCTATTAAAAAACACTTTTGATCTTAGCTCCTTCCTAGTTACCCTGGCCTTCTCTTCAATTATCCTGAAGGCCAGTTGAAGCTATGCAGAGCTTCAACTTCTCTAAGGTAACAACCTTAGTCAACATATCAGCTGGATTTTAAGTTCCTTTGATCTTCTTCAACTTCAGAGTACCATCATTAATTCTTTCTCTGATGAAGTGATATCTCAGCTGTATGTGCTTTGTCTTCGAATGGAAGACAGGATTCTTTGCAAGGTGTATTGCACTTTAATTATCACAAAATAGTGCACAATCAACTTGTTCCTTGCCAAGTTCTTCGAGAAAGTTCTTCAACCATATAAGCTCTTTGCTTGCTTCAGCAACTGCCATATACTCTGCTTCTGTGGTTGAAAGGGCAACACTTTTCTGGAGTTTAGACATCCAACTCACTGCAGTGCCTCCTACTGTAAAGACATACCCGGTAGTGCTTTTGTATGAGTCTTTGCAACCACCAAGGTCTGCATCTGCAAAACCCTTCAGAATGACATCTTTCCCTTTAAAATGCAATGCCACTTTTGAAGTCCCCTTCAAATATCTTAGCAGCCATTTAACTGCTTCCCAATGTTCTCTCCCCGGATTGGACATAAATCGACTAACAACTCCCACTGCATGTGCAATATCTGGTCTCGTGCATACCATTGCATACATGAGACTACCAACTGCAGATGCATAAGGTACTTTAGCCATTTCTTTCTTGTCTTCATCTGATTTGGGTGACTGAACTTTAGAAAGCTTAAAGTGACTTCCCAAAGGTGTGCTTCTGATCTTGGCATCTTTAAGGCTGAATTTCTCTAACACTTTCTCAATGTACTTCTCTTGAGAGAGTGTCAAAGAGTCATCTTCTTTGTTTCTGAAAATACTCATCCCGAGTATTTGGTTTGCAGCTCCCAAGTCTTTCATCTCGAATTCTTCAGACATTTGCTTCTTTAACTTCTTGATCTCTGTCATGTCTGAGCCTGCAATCAGCATATCATCTACATAGAGTAGTAGAATGATATAAGAACCCTTAAACTTCTTGATGTAACAACAATGGTCATTGTCACATCTCTTGTAACCAACTCTTCTCATGAAATTATCAAACTTCAAATACCATTGTCTGGGCGCTTGCTTCAGACCATACAAGCTCTTCTTCAATTTACACACCAAGTTTTCTTTGCCTTTAATCTGAAAACCCTCTGGTTGTGTCATGTAAATTTCTTCATCTAGGTCACCATGTAGAAAAGCTGTCTTGACATCTAGCTGCTCTAGATGCAAACCTTCTGCTGCTACAATGCTGAGAACAAGTCTGATAGTGGTCATCTTCACTACTGGAGAGAATATTTCATTGAAATCGATTCCCTCTTTCTGTTGAAAGCCCTTGACTACTAATCTTGCTTTGTACCGTTTGGTACCATCATGTTCATCCTTGACCCTGAAAACCCATTTGTTTTGAAGAGCCTTCTTCCCGGATGGAAGCTTCGTTAGAAACCAGGTCTTGTTCTTCTCAAGCGACTTCATTTCATCTTTCATTGCTAGCTCCCACTGCAATGAATCTTTCAACCTCTTAGCTTCAGAGTAACACAGAGTAACACTGGGGTTCACCATTTTCTGTCAAAAGAATGTAGTTGACAGATGGTGAGTATCTTTGTGGTGGTCTGATGACTCTGGAAGATCTTCTTGGTTGAACTTGAGGTGTGGCTGGGGACTCTGGAGCTGGAGGGCTGGTTTCTTCATCTTCAGAGTCATTTCTGGAATCATCCTCTGAGCTCCCACTGTCAGTTGAATCATCCCCAGATTCAGGGATTTCAACTGAAGCTTCTTTCTTCTTTTCACCACCTTCATATTCAACGTACTCCTTCTGGACTTCTGGACTTTTGTTGTTCCTGTCTTTGTATAACTCAGCTTCGTTAAAGGTGACATTCTTGCTTCGGATTATCTTTCTGCTTTCACTATCCCAAAGCCTATAACCCATTTCATCTGACCCATAACCAATGAATGTGCACTTCTTGGTCTTTGAATCAAGTTTATCCCTGTCACCATCTTTTAACAAACTGTAAGCAGTACAACCAAATACTTTCAGGTGTTTGAGACTTACTTCCTTCTCTTGCCACATTTCTTCCGGCAATTTAAAATCCAAGGGAACACACGGTGAACGGTTAATCAAGTAGGCTGCAGTGTTAACTGCATCGGCCCAGAATGTCTTTGGTAAACCAGCATTCAACCTCATGCTTCTAGCCCTTTCATTCAAAGTTCTATTCATTCTCTCAGCTACACCATTCTGCTGAGGGGTTCCTGGGACCGTCTTGATCATTTTTATCCCTTGCTTGGCACAGTAGTCAACAAACTCCTTGCTTATGTATTCACCACCATTATCCGACTTCAGGCATTTTACCTTCAAATCAGTTTCATTTTCAACAGCAGATTTCCATATCTTAAAAGTATCAAATACATCAGATTTATTTTTAAGAAAATAGACCCATACCTTGCGTGTTGAATCATCAATAAAGGTTACATAGTAGTTTTTTTCTCCTAGGGATGAAACTGGTGTTGGTCCAAATACATCAGAGTGAACAAGCTCCAACTTCTGAGCTTTCGGTGTCTTCCTCGTCTTTACAAAAGTAACCCGCTTTTGTTTCCCGAGGACATAAGATTCACAGAATTCTGTTTCAACTTTCTTCAAGTCTGGAAACTTCCCTTTCTGAGCCAACATCTTCAATCCCTTATTGCTCATGTGTCCGAGTCGTTGGTGCCATAAATTAGATGGACTCGGATTTGTGGTTACGGCATGAACACCATCACTAGGTATCTCTACCATGTATAAAGTGCCTTTCTTCTTTCCTTTGGCAATCACCAAGTTGCCTTTGATCACTTTCCATTGTCCACCCCCAAAGTGAACATCAAACCCTTCATCATCCAACTTACCAACTGAAATCAACTTTCTCCTTAAGTTTGGAATAACCCTGACATCTTTCAATGTCCATGTGGTTCCTAAGGAGGTTTTCAAATCTACGTCTCCGATACCCGTAATATCAAGCACTTGATCATCGGCCAAATGAACTTTGCCAAGAGCACCTGTTTGTAGGTTCTTGACCATATCTGGGCATGAGACGGCATGGAAAGAAGCACCTGAATCCATAATCCAGGATTCTGCCGAATTCTCAACGCAACATATGAGAAAATCTTCCGAATCTTCAGAGGATACATTGTTTACTTCTTTCTTTTCAGCTTGTGGTTTTGGGCATTGGCTTCTAAAGTGACCTTTTTCTTTGCAATTCCAGCATTCAATGTCTTTTCTGGTTTTTGACTGGCCTCTTTTTCTGGACTTTGATCTGCCTCGACCACGTCCTCTTTCGTTTTTTCTTCCTCTACTTTCTGTATGCAATATAGAACTAGAACTAGAAGTCTCACCATTGCTTCTCCGTCTGATATCTTCATTTACAATTAAGTCACGCATACTCTCGAAAGTGAGTTTGGTAGTGCCAGATGCACTACTAACAGCTGTGACTGTGCCTGACCAACTGTCGGGCAAAGATGATAAAAGGAGGAGCGCTTGTACTTCATCTTCAAACTTTATTGCAACTGAGGCTAAACGAGAGATAATTGAGTTAAACTCGTTTATGTGAGCGGTAACTGACATGCCTTCCTTCATCTTGGTGTTAACCAATTGTTTGATGAGGAACACTTTGTTGGAAGCTGACGGCTTCTCGTACATGTTGGACAAAGCCTTAAATACTCCATAAGTAGTTGTTTCATTGACAATGTTATACGCAACACTCTTCGCCAATGAAAGCCTAACTACGCCCAAGGCTTGTCGATCCAACAACTTCCAATCTTCATCATACATGTCATCGGGTTGTACGCCCAACATAGGCAAATGCAAACTTTTCTGATACAGCATATCTTCAATTTGCATCTTCCAAAATCCATAATCGGTACCATCAAATTTCTCAATTTTAATTTTACCGTCTTCTGCCATTTTAACGGACAAAATGCACTTTTCTTTCAGAAATTAAGGGTGAAAAATGCAATTTTTCTGAAATTCAGGGGCTAAACTTCAATTTTCTGAAAGTTTGGGGGCTAAACTGTAATTTTCAGAAAGTTTAGGGGCTAAACTGCAATTTTCAGAAAGTTTAGGGGCTAAAATGCACTTTTCTGAAAGTTCGGGGGCTAAACTGCAATTTTCAGAAAGATCAGGGGCTAAAATGCAATTTCCTGAAAGTTCAGGGGCTAAACTGTAATTTTCTGAAAATTCAGGGACCTGTTTTGCAATTTCTGAAGGTTCAGGGACCTGTTTTGCAATTTTCGGAACTCCAGGGACTTGTTTTGCAAATTTTGGTACCTCAGGGACCTGTTTTGCAAATTCTAGAACTTCAGGGACCTGTTTTGCAAGTTCTGGAACTTCAGGGACCTGTTTTGCAAATTCTGAAACATCAGGGACCTGTTTTGCAAATGCTACAGTACCCGGCGAAACTCCGGTGCTACAGTGTCGTCTTCTCCGGCGAACTGGTTTTTCCGGCCAATTTTCCGGCGAGTTTTGACCAACTTTGACCGGCGATTTGTAGGTCTTCCGGTGCTCAAAAAATTCGAAAAAATATATTTTCGGAATCTGCGGAACGAGACCTTTCCAACGGCGTAAACAAAAATCGTTTTTGAGACAAAAAATTTTCGACCCAAAAACAGAAAATCACTCTCTGGAGCTATACCAAGGCTCTGATACCACTTGTTAGGATCGAGACACTTAGCATACGAACACTAAACTCACACACTCAACTCTCAAAATTAAGAACACAAGAATTTAACGTGGTTCGGTCCAAAAATGACCTACGTCCACGGCGGATAACTAGGAATGTTTTATTGCTCTGTGTTTTTGTGTTGTGTGGTACATTTGGTTTGATGCTATGCTGCCCTTTATATAGGCATGTGAGTGTGTGTGAACAAATCAATGTGAAACAAAGAAGCTTTGCCTTCAACAAAATAGGCTACCAACCCTTGAGAAAAATTCTTCACCCCTTTGTTGACAAAGCCTCCATATTCTAACAATATTATCCGGTGATCCAATTACTTTTTAGAATTATATTTTTCAATTATTTTCGATTAATGTTAGTTGCTATATCACAATAGGCAATACATGGTATAGCAAAACTTAAACTTAATTAAATGCATAATATATACAATAATATTTAAAAATCTAAATTTAAATGTTACAGAAGAAAGTAACAAAGTTAAGTAAATTATAAAACCGCACCCAAACCGCAAAACCGCTCACATCAAATCGCACTGCATACCGCAGTTTAGAACTTTCGTTGTACGGTTTGCGGTTTCTTAAAATTTCAAACCGCATATGTTGTACAATTTACGGTTTTGACTATAAACCACACAACACCGTACCGCCTACACCCTTGATAAAAGACCATTAAATTATGAGGAATACGTGTGTGTCTTTTGGTCCGGACCTGTTGGTGGGCCAAATGTATGATTAGAGTAATGGGCCAAGGTTGCATGGGCTGCGCATGACTTTTGTGTTTAGGAAACTAAAATATCATTTGTATTTGTTTAATTAAGTTGACTTTTATTTTTATAATTTTTTTGCATCTAGTATTCTTGTATAAGTAATAACTTCGACTACACAAAATAATTGATTTTGATTCATTTTTATCGCCAACAAATAAAATAAGACAAAAGTCTCAAAATATATCGGCATGCTGACAATCTATAACAATTATTTTTAGTATATGATTATTCTAACATGTAACTATATTAAATACATTATTCTTTTGGGAGTAAATTACAGTTTTGGTCATTGAGGTTTACCCCTATTTTCACTTTTAGTCCACATTTTGAAATTTCTAGCTGAAGGTCTTTAAGGTTGCGTAAATTTTACACTCTTGGTCCTCGGGGCATGTAAAAAGACTAAAAATATCCTTTCTATTTTCTTTTTTATTTTTCTTTTAACCTATTATTAATTTTAGTAATTTAAAAAATACAACGGAGGTATAAGGCGAGCATAGATAGTAATCGACTCTTTCATTGCCCTTGTTCGGCAGTGGAGTTTGCAACCCACATCACCAATCACCATCTCGATCGAATCTCCGTCATAAATTCTTGTTTAAGATGGATCTTTATAAAGCTGTTTTAGCCTTTATCCAGTTATGTATAAAAGTTGAAATTTTCATGTATTGTTGTTTGGCAATGATGTTATAGTTGAAGTATTTTGTTTGTTATTTTCATATGTATGTACTTTTTTTACAATCTTTTTTCTCGTTTCTAATTGAAAATAGGATATGAACTTGGTTGATTAAATGGGTTCAACTTTATTTGGTAAAAGAGTCAACTAAAGCATATCTATCATAGTTTTAATGTGAAATTTTCCTTAAATGGGTGACCTCAAAAGGGAATTAGTGATATCCTTCCAAAATGATACGTCGGAAGATTAAAACATATATACGACCACGACTCCATGAGGTGCGGTCACTCAGTGGTGTATCGGTTCCGATGTGGGCTAAAATTCTCTTACGACTACATCGCCTCACTTGGGGGGGGGGGTTGACCACCTCTCTCTCTCTCTCTCTCTCTCTCTCTCTCTCTCTCTCTCCACAAATGAAAAAAATTTGCAATTTTGCAAATATGAAAAAGAGAAGATAAAATATGGAAGTTACAAAATTGGTTATCGCTACAAATTTGATGACATATTAAATATATCATTAATGCTCTTTATGAACTCTTCTTCTTTTTTAATTTAGGTTAACTAATTCTGTAATTCAGTTTAGTTTATTTATATTATCAACAACATGTCATAGTTGACAGCCAAAAAATAAGTGGTGATGAGTGGTTTTGTAACTACACACCTTTGGTCTAAGGTTAAAATATATTTATCAACAATAGATCATAGTTGATTTTTTATTAAAATGTTATTTTTTTAATTCATATATTTATACTCAAGGTTTCAATTTTTCATTATTTATCAACAATTCAACACAACTAAAGGTGGGTGTGTGTGTGTGTGTCTATATATATATATATATATATATATATATATATATATATATATATATATATATATATATATATATATATATATATATATATATATATATATATATATATATATATATATATATATATATATATATATATATATATATATATATATATATATATATAGGATCTGAACTATGTCTATTTAAACAAGGGTTAAACTTATCTGATGAAAAACCGATTAAAGTCGATTTACAAAGCTTTGATTTAAAATTTTTGCTTAGATTGGGGACCCCAAAAAGTGATCTAATAATGATACTTCCAAAAGGATTAACCCAAGATTAAAACATGATTAAAGTTATAAATGAACTTGGCCGCTTGAATAGACTAAAACATTGCTTAAAAATTAGGAGCCGGATTCGTAGAGTTAAAATGATTTAACCATTTATGATAAGAAACTTAATCGTGATCCCTCCAAAAAGATCTTTACAAGATTAAAACATACCTAAATTTATAAACCAGCTTATCATGTTAAAGATACCAAACTAATCAATTAAAACAACCTATTCGAATTGAAATGAAATAGAAAACATATGTTTACTAATTCAAGCATATTCTGACGTCTGAAATTTTTCTAGAATCAAAATTTTCTTAAAACATTAACCATACTCTGTCGATTTATCTTTATATAAGTTTATCTTTATCTTGTCAAAACAATTATAATCAATTTGGAAAAAAAAATTATTAATTTTTGTTTCATATGATCAAAAGAGATAAAGTGATGATCTCTATAATGTTATCTTTTAGACATTGCGAGCTTAGAAGGTGCGAAGTACACGTTTGTATATATTGATTTGATTTTGGGAACCAAGGGACAAAGTATATCATGGCGATCCCGTTGCCAACAAGCGAACGGGACAAAGAGGGCCCCGTGTAGAGTGTGGGGAATGCCAGCCCCGACCTAAACATTATCCATAGTACATGTTTATACATCCGAACATACATACATGCATATATACATACACACGTATATATAATTGAGTATGTGAAGACCATTTTAGCGATGTTGTAAAACTAGGTTAAGTAGGTTGATTCGATTGAACATGAAAGATACACAGGGTCAAACCTCGAAGATCATGTTTTTAGAAACTTTTCTAAATCGGATAACTATAAAGGAGTTTTACGCTTTATCCGATTGTGTATAGAATTTTACTTTTTTTTTTCATCTATTGTTGTTTGCCAAAGATATTTTAGTTTATTTTAGTAATTTTGATTAAGCATTTGATATTTAGGGACGCTTGTTTTTCTCCTTGCTAATTAAAAATAGGATCGAACTCGGTTGGTTAAAAAAATTCGACCTTATTTGACAAAAGAGTCATTTAAAAATTAAAATATATTAACCATAGTTCTTATTCGAAATTTTACTAAGATAAGTGACCCGGAAAGTGATTTAACGATGATACCTCTAAGATGATCTTCTTAAGATTAAAACACGTGTACATAATAATAAGATCTGAACTAGGTCGGTTAAACACAATTTCAACCTTTATCATAAAAAACCAGTTAAAGTCGATTTACAAAGTTTTGATTTGAAAATTTTGCTTAGATTGGTGACTAAAAAGTGATTTAATGATGATACCGCGAAAATGATTTACCCAATATTAAAACATGATTAAAGTTATAGATGAACTTATCCGCTTGAAGATACTAAAACCTTGCTTTAAAATTAGTATCTGGATTCGTACAGTTAAAAACGATTTATCCTTTTATGACAAGAAAGTTAATGGTGATCCCTCCAAAACGATATTCACAATATTAAACATACCTAAATTTATAAACCAACTTATCTTGTTTCCGAGTTAACATGAAAAATATGTGTTTACTAATTCAAACATATTATGACGTCTGCGATCTTTCAAAGATCGGAATTTTCTTAAAATAGTAATCAGACTCTGTCGGTTTATCTTTATCTTGTAAAGAGAATTATGATCAATTTGGAAAAAGTTTTCTGAAATTTTGTTACATATGTTCCAATGAGATTAAGTGATGATCCCGCAATGTTATCTTTTCGAGATTGCGAGCTTAGGAGATTCAAAGTACACGTTTGTATAAACTGATTTGATTTCGGGAACCAAGAGAAAAAGTACATCATGGCGAGCCCACTGCCAATAATATTACTATGGTATTAGTTTTACCCTGCAAACGACTAATTGTATATATTTTACAAGTGACATTTAAGCCATAAATATGATTTGGTCTGGTGCAGTGCGGTGATCTAGTTATTTTTTAGAATTATATTTTAAAATTATTTATGGTTAATGTTAGTTGCTATATCACAAAAGGCAATACATGGTAAAGCCAAACTTAAACCTAATTAAATGCATAATATATCTAATAATATTTAAAAATCTAAATTCGAATGTTACATAAGAAAGTAACAAAGTAATTAAATTATCAAAACACAACCAAACCGCAAAACCGCTTACATCAAATCGCACAGCATAGCACGGTTTAGAAGTTTCATTGTACGGTTTATGGTTTCTTAAAATTTCAAACCGCATATGTTGTACAGTTTATGGTTTTAACTATAACCACACAGCACCGTACCCCCTACACCCTTGATAAGAGACCATTATCTTATGTGGACTATGTGCGTGTCTTTAGGCCTGGACCTATACCTATTGGTGAGTCAAATGTATGCCAAATGTATGCTTAGAGTAATGGGCCAAGGTTGCATGGGCTGCACATTACTTTTGTGTTACACCGACTAAAATATTCTTTGTATTTGTTTTATTCTGTTGACTTTTATTTTTATAATTTTTTTGCATCGAGTATTGTTGTATAAGTGATAACTTCGACTACACAAAATAATCGATTTTGATTCATTTTTGTCGCCAACAAATAAAATAAGTCAAAAGTCTCAAAATATATCGGCATGCTTACAATCTATTACAATTTTTTTTAGTATATGATTTTTTTTTTGAACGGCAAATTTATCCTACTCCTACTCCTAAACTACTTATTGTTATGTTAATGCCAGTGTTTGAACTCATGACCTCCTTGTTAGTAATCACATTGTTAGCCAAGTGGGCTAGCCCCAAATTGTAGTATATGATTATTCTAACAGTTATTGTAACTATATTAAATACATTATTCTTTTCGGAGTAAATTACAGTTTTGGTCATTGATGTTTACCCCTATTTCCACTTTTAGTCTATATTTTGAAATTTATCGCTGAAGGTCTTTAAGGTTGTGTAAAGTTTACACTCGTGGTCCTCGAGGCATGTAAAAAGACTAAAAATACCCTTTCTATTTTCTTTTTTATTTTTCTTTTAACCTTTTATTAATTTTAGTTATTAAAAAAATACAACAGTGGTATAAGGCGAGCACATATAGCAATCGACTCTTTCATTGCCCTTGTTCCGACGGTGGAGTTTGCAACCCACCTCAACAATCACCATCTCGGTTGAATCTTCGTCGCAAATTCTAGTTTATGATGGATCATTATAAAGCACTTTTAGCTTTTATCCAGTTATGTATAAAAGTTGAATTTTCCATGTATTGTTTTTTGACGGTTATGTTTTAGTTTATGTATTTTGTTTGTTATTTTCATATGTATGTACTTTTTTTTACAATTCTTTTTCTCGTTTCTCATTGAAAATAGCATATGAACTCGGTTGATTAAAATGTGTTCAACTTTATTTAGTAAAAGAATCAAATAAAGCAGATCTATCATAGTTTTAATATGAAATTTTTCTTAAATGAGTGACCTCAAAAGGGAATTAGTGATATCCCTCCAAAATGATATGTCTGAAGATTAAAACATATATACGACCACGACTCCATGAGGTGCGGTCACTCAGTGGTGTGCGGGTTCGGACGTGGATTAAAATTCTCTTATAGCTACACCGCCTCACTTGGGGGTTTGACCACCTCTCTCTCTCTCTCTACAAATGAAAAAAATTTGCAAGTCAGCAAATAAGAAAAAGAGGAGATGAAATATGGAAGTTACAAAATTAGTCACTGCAATTTTCATGAAGCTACAAAATTGATGACGTATTAAATATATCATTAATGCTCTTAATGAACTTTTTTTTAATTTAGATTAATTAAATTTAGTTTAGTTTATTTATATTATCAAAAATAGATCATAGTTGACAGCAAAAAAAAATAAATGGTGATGAGTGGTTGTATAATTCCACATCCTTTGGTCTAAGTTTAAAATATATTTATCAACAATAGATCATAGTTGAATTCTTATTAAAATGCTATCTTTTAATTCATCTATTTATACTCCAAGTTTTAATTTTTCATTATTTATCAACAATTCAACACAACTAAAGGGGTGTGTGTGTCTATATATATATATATATATATATATATATATATATATATATATATATATATATATATATATATATATATATATATATATATATATATATATATATATATATACACACTTTTTGGGAAAAAATATTTTATAAAACAACAAGAAGAAATTCTAGCGATATATTACCATTGTTAAAAAACATAAATAAATATATAATTTTTAATTACCGTTGGTAGTTTATTTATATAAAATATTTAAAATAATAAAAAACTTATCGTTCTAATATTTTTTCTTATAGAAGGTTGTTAATGGTAAATATTCTTTGTAATATTCTATAAAAATATTGTTTAAATTTTAAAATTTTACACATTAGATAACTATTCGAAATTTTAATGAGACAGGTGACCAAGAAAGTGATTTAATGAAGATAACTCCAAGAAGATTGTCCTAATATTAAAACACATGTATATAAAAATAGGATCTAAACTACGTAGGTTTAAACACAGGTTAAACTTATCTGATAAAAAACGGTTAAAGTCAATCTACAAAGCTTTGATTTGAAATTTTTTTCTAAGATTGGGGACCCCAAAAGTGATTTAATAATGATACTTACAAAAGGATTAACCCAACATTAAAATATGATTAAAGTTATAAATGAACTTAGCCGTTTGAAGAGACTAAAACATTGCTTTAAAATTAGGATCTGGATTCGTAAAGTTAATACGATTTAACCTTTTATGATACGAAACTTAATCGTGATTCCTCCAAAACGATCTTCACAGGATTAAAAACATATCTAAATTTATAAACCAGCTTATCATGTTAAAAATACCAAACTAATCAATTAAAAAAACCAATTCGAGTTGAAATGAAAAAAAACATATGTTTACTAATTCAAACATATTCTGACGACCGGAATTTTTCAAGGATCAAAACTTTATTAAAACAGTAACGAGACTCTGTCGGTTTATCTTTATACTGTAAAGACAATTATAATGAAATTGGAAAAAGAATTTGTAATTTTGTTACATATGATCAAAAGAGATTAAGTGATGATCTCTACAATGCAATCTTTTCGAGATTACGAGCTTATGAGGTGCATAGTACACGTTTGTATATACTGGTTTGATTTTGGGAACCTAGGGACAAAGTATATCGTGGCGATCCCGTTGACAATAAGCGAACGGGACAAGGAGGGCCCCGTGTAGAGTGTGGGGCAATGCCGGCCCCAACTTGAACATAATCCATAGTACATATTTATACATCCGAACATACATACATGCATATATACATACATACGTATAGATAAATGATTCTGTGAAGATCATTTTCGTGATGTTCTAAAACTAGGTTAAGTAGGTTGATTAGATTGAACTTGAAAGATTCTCAGGGTCAAACCTCAAAGATCATGTTTTGAGAAACTTTTCTAAAATGGATAACTATAAATGAGTTTTACGCTTTATCCGATTGTGTATAGAAGTTTACTTTTTTCCATCTATTGTTATTTGCCAAAGATCTTTCAGTTTATTTTTTGTAATTTTGATTAAGCATTTCATTTTTAGTAGTGCTTATTTTTCTCCTTGCTAATTAAAAATAGGATCGAACTTGGTTGGTTAAAAAGATTCGACCTTATTTGAGAAAAGAGTCATTTGAAAATTAAAATAGATCAACATAGTTTCTATTCAAAATTTTACTAAGATAAGTGACACGGAAAGTGATTTAACGATGGTACCTCTAAGATGATCTTCTTAAGATTAAAACACGTGTACATAATTATAAAGTCTGAACTACGCCGATTAAACACAATTTAAACATATATCATAAAAAACAGTTAATGTCGATTTACAAAGCTTTGATTTGAAAATTTTGCTTAGATTGGTGACCAAAAAGTGACTTAATTATGATACCTCCAAAATGATTTACCCAAGATTAAAACATAATTAGAGTAATAAATGAATTTATCCGTTTGAAGAGACTAAGACCTTGCTCTAAAATTGAAATCTGGATTCGTACGGTTAAAAACGATTTAACCTTTTATGGTAAGAAAGTTAACAGTGATCCCTCCAAAACGACCTTCACAGTATTAAAATATACCTAAATTTATAAACCAACTTATCATGTTTCCGAGTTAAAATGAAAAATATGTGTTTACCAATTTAAACATATTATGACATCCGTAATCTTTCAAGGATCAGAATTTTCCTAAAACAGTAACCAGACTCTGTCGGTTTATCTTTATCTTGTAAAGAGAATTATAATCAATTTAGAAAAAGTTTTGTGAAATTTTGTTACATATGTTCCAATGAGATTAAGTGATGATCTTACGATGTTATCTTTTCGATATTGCGTGCTTAGGAGATTCAAAGTACGTGTTTGTATAAACTGATTTGATTTCGGGAACCAAGAAACAAAGTACATCGTGGCGTTCCTGTTGCCAATAATATGACTATTTTATTAGTTTTACCCTACAAACGACTAATTGTACATATTTTACAAGTGACATTTAAGCCATAAATATGATATGATCCGGTTATTTTTTAGTATTATATTTTTAAATTATTTTCGGTTAATGTTAGTCGCTATATCACAAAAGGCAATACATGGTAAAGCCAAACTTAAACCTAATTAAATGCATAATATATCTAATAATATTTAAAAACCTAAATTTGAGTGTTACAGAAGAAAATAACAAAGTTGAGTAAATTATCAAACCCACCCAAATCGCAAAACCGCTCACATCAAATCGCACCGCATACCGCAGTTTAGAACTTTCGTTGTACGGTTTGTGGTTTCTTAAAATTTCAATTTCAATTTCAATTTTCTTTTTTTTTCATTTTAACCTATTATTAATTTTAGTAATTAAAAAAATACAACGGAGAGGTATAAGGCGAGCACAAATAGCAATCGACTCTTTCATTGCCCTTGTTCCGACGATGGACTTTGCAACCCACTTCATCGATCACCATCTCGGTCGAATCTCCGTCACAAATTCTTGTTTAAGATGGATCATTATAAAACAATTTTAGCCATTATCCAGTTATGTATAAAGTTGATTTTTTCATGTATTGTTGTTTGACGATGATGTTTTAGTTTATGTATTTTGTTTGTTATTTTCATGTGTACGTACTTTTTTTACAATTTTTTTCACGCTTCTAATTGAAAATAGGATTTGAACTCGATTGATTAAAATAGGTTTAACTTCATTTGGTAAAAGAATCAACTAAAGCAGATCTATCATAGTTTTAATGTGAAATTTCCCTTAAATGGGTGACCTCAAAAGAGAGTTAGTGATATCCCTCCAAAATGGTAAGTCTGAATATTAAAACATATATACGACCACAACTCCATGAGGTGCGGTCACTCAGTGGTATACGGGTTCCGACGTGGGCTAAAATTCTTTTACGGCTACACCGTTTCACTTGGGGGGTTTGGCCATCTCTCTCTCCCTCTCTCTCTCTCTCACACTCACACACACACACACACACACTCTCTCTCTCTCTCTCTTTCTCTTTCTCTCTCTCTCTCTCTCTCTCTCTCCACAAATGAAAAAAATTTGCAAGTTGGCAAATAAGATAAAGAGGAGATAAAATATGGAAGTTACAAAATTAGTCACTACATTTCATGAAGCTACAAATTTGATGACATTAAATATATCATTAATGCTCTTAATGAACTGTTTTTCTTTTTTAATATAGATTAATTAAATTTGTAATTTAGTTTAGTTTATTTATATTATCAATAATTTATCATAGTTAATAGCCAAAAATAAGTGGTGATGAGTGGTTTTATAACTCCACATCCTTTGGTCTAAGGTTAAAATATACTTATCAACAATAGATCATAGTTGATTTTTTTATTAAAATGTTATTTTTTTAATTAATCTATTTATACTCCATGTTTTAATTTTTCATTATTTATCAACAATTCCACACAACTAAAGGGATGTGAGTGTATGTGTGTGTGTGTATGTATGTATGTATGTATGTATGTATGTATACATACATACATACATACATACATACATACATACATACATACATACATACATACATACATACATATATATATATATATATATATATATATATATATATATATATATATACATATAGGGTTAGGTTCTTTTAAGAACTCAAATATTCATGAGATCTTGAGAACTCATTCTGATTGGTTAGATCATAAAAAGGCATGATAGTCATTTGCCAAATATCTCATTTAATTCTGATTTTTTTAATTTTGGTAACAACAATAACAATTCCTAAATTCAAGCCTATTAGATTTGAATTTTCGAATTTAAAAAAAAATCCAATTTTTCGTTTTTTTAATCATATTTTTTTAGAATTTAAAAAAACATAAAATTTTATTTATTTTAATTAGATTTTTTGAATTTAAAAGACATATAATTTCTTTTTATTTGCATGTGCATATATACATGTTTTTTTAATAGAATGCATATATGCATAATCAGATTTCAGAGTTGTGCATTTTCTTAATAGAATGCATAAATGCATATTTAACTTTTTACATTATATTTTACAGGGATGCATATATGCACATTTAATAACATTTCGTAAAAAACACACAAAAATATTCGTATTTCATAATATTTGGATATCATACTACCAATTTACTATAAACAATAATATACAATTGATTTGAACGTCACATATAAAAAACATACAAAATATAACGAAAATTCATGATATCTTCATTTTTCAGTTTTCACACCTTCAATTTGCTCGATAAAGTCTTCAAAATCTGCAATAATATTAATATAAATTAATATAAATGTATATTCAAAAAACATTAAAATAAATACATACATGCATATACACATATGAACAAATGGACATTTATTTATGTATATATGCAAATATGCATATATGTGTACATGAACAAATGCATATACATTTTTGTATATATACTCACATTTGAACAGACATATGCACATGTATACACATATACACACACGTTTTTGCATATATGCACATATGCATACATCTATGCATATATGTATTTATGCACATCTGCATATATGCATATATGTGCATGTGTATTTATATGTGCACATATGCGAAATATCCACATATGTACATATGCACATATGTGCATGTGTATATATGCATAATTGTGCATGTGTACATGTAAAAATCCCCTAAAGCAGAAATTAAAAATAAACTACTAAGAAGAAGAAAATAAAAGGCACACATTCTCTGATTCACAAACAACATATCACATCTGCATATATGGATATATGCACATATGCATACATCTATGTATATATGTATTTATGGATATATGCACATATACATACAACTATGCATATATGTATTTATGCACATCTGCATATAGGCATATATGTGCATGTGTATTTATATGTGCACATATGTGAAATATCCACATATGTACATATGCACATATGTGCATGTGTATATGTGCATAAATGTGCATGTGTACATGTAAAAATCCCCTGAAGTATAATTTAAAAATAAACTACTAAGAAGAAGAAAATAAACAACACACCTTCTCTGATTCACAAACAACATATCACATCATGATTCTTTCCATATTGGCAAAAAATTACGTGCTTTCAAAGGTTTATAATAGTATTGGTTTCACTAAAGCATTCCAACGAACACTTGGTATGCATCTTAATAAAGACCAGCTATAAAACAATTGTACTCGTTCTTTAAACCCAAACCGAAGCATCAAGATTGAAAAAACAGGAAATAACTTGTTCCAGGTAAATCTATATACATTCTAACATACAAAATAGAATGGATAGGTAAAAATATATAGTGCATAGTTAGAAAGGTAAAAACCAAACCTTTATAAGCTGATTAGTAGCACAACGGCCTGAAATGAGTGAGAAAATCGTGATCCAAATCAATCAGCAATAAAGGTGATCAAGTTCTGTTGACTTGATGCTGATTTAAATAGCCTCGACGATGACCGTGATGAATTGACGGTTGACGATCGATATTGGTTGCGGCAGCGTTGATGGTGCGATATTGGTGACGGTGGTTCCTTCAAAACCTCTTTTTGGTTCCTTCAAAATCAACCAACCCCATAAAAGATGAAGAACACGCGATTGTTAAAAAAAAGGCTACGAGACTGTTCAAAATGAAATCTTGGAGACATAAACAAACAAAAATATGATCTTTTTGAACACCCGATAAAGAAAAAGAAAGGGGAATCGAGGGATTACCAGAGAAGAATCACAGGGTTTGATAGCAGATGGAAAAATGGTTTGAATGTTCAAAAAAAGTCAGAGAGAAATCGAAAACATGAATTAACAAATCAGTGAATTTGGATTTGGAATCTTATGAGAACTGTGTGGGCCAATGTTGGGACAGTATGGGAAATCAAGATTAATGGGTTATATGAATTTGTATTAGATGGAAAATCGAGAACTACATACCCAAAAACTGAAAAGCTTGATGATTGGTGACCAGAAACTCGCTAGCAATCGGTTTTCATCATGAAATAATCTTCGCCTTTTCTTGATTGAGCTGCATATCCGTCTCGAATAGTTGGTTTATCTAATTTCTTACTTCTCATCTCTCTGTTGATCAATGCGGCTAATGGCACAGGATCATGATGTTGATGTCTCTCTTATCCGATTCTTACGCCACTCACTAAATTAGACAAACCCTTCTTTCCATATCGAAATTAGAACGATTTCCGATATTAATTTTTAATCATCACTCCGAAAATGCACAAATCAGTGAGGGAGCCAAGTCAGGTTGAATCAATAGGAGAAATATACAGTGTGGTACATATGCATTGTTGATTGCAAGAGGCGGATTTCTCACCGACTTTTGAAATTGTGATCGACAAAGGACTTACAGAGGGTTTAGGAATTACATATTCAGATGTCGGTCGATTACAATCATGGCCCTGATTTGGATTTCTCAACGGCTCTTCAAAACGTGACCGAGAAAGACAATAATGGAGGGGGATGGTTTTCAATCGTAGGCGGAGAGAGAGAGCAGGGAGGACGGCGATAGAGAGAGAGAGAGAGGGGAAGGAGATATACGCCGTAAATTAGGAGTTTCCTATTTTGTAGGATCCGAGTTGTTGTTTTTTACCTAATCTACCCTGATCTCCTTTTAAAAAAAGTCAAATATATCATTCAAATTACTATTAATTACGAAACTGCCACTTTTGATCTCAGACATGGGTTTTTTTGATCTAAGGGTCCATGTGAGGTTCTCAAGATCTCATGAATATTTAGGTTCTCACAAAAACGTAACTATATATATATATATATATATATATATATATATATATATATATATATATATATATATATATATATATATATATATATATATATATATATATATATATATATATATATATATACATACATACATATCATTATTTATCAACAATTCAACATAACTAAAGGGGGGTGTGTGTGCATATATATATATATATATATATATATATATATATATATATATATATATATATATATATATATATATATATATATATATATATATATATATATATATGCACACACACCCCCTTTAGTTATGTTGAATTGTTGATAAATAATGAAAAATTAAAACTTGGAGTATAAATAGATGAACTAAAAAAAATACAATTTTAATAAAAATTCAACTATGATCTATTGTTCATAAATATATTTTAAACTTAGACCAAAGGATGTTGGAGTTACAAAACCACTCATCACCACTTATTTTTTGGTAGATTAAAAAAGAAAAACAATTCATTAAGAGCATTAATGATATATTTAATATGTCATCAATTTTGTAGCTTCTTGAAAAGTGCAGTGACTAATTTTGTAACTTCCATATTTTATCTACTCTTTTTCTTATTTGCCAACTTGCCAATTTTTTTCATTTGTGGAGAGAGAGAGAGAGAGAGAGAGAGAGAGAGAGAGAGAGAGAGAGAGAGAGAGAGAGAGAGAGAGAGAGAGAGAGGTGTCAAACCCCCCAAGTGAGGTGGTGTAGTCGTAAGAGAATTTTAGCCCACGTCGGAACCCGCACACCACTGAGTGACTGCACCTTATGGAGTCGTGGTCGTATATGTTGTTAAAAAAAATAAATAAATATATATTTTTATTTACTTTTGTGAGTTTATTTATTTAAAAATATTTAAAATAAAAAAAAATTATCGTTCTAATATTTTATTTTGATAGATGGTAAATATTCTTTGTAATATTCTATAAAAATATTGTTCAAATTTTAAAAATTTTACACATTAGATAACTATTCGAAATTTTAATGAGATAGGTGACCCGGAAAGTGATTTAATGATGATACATCCAAGAAGATTGGCACCTGCACATTTCATGAAGTTACAAAATTGATGACATATTAAATACATCATTAATGCTCTTAATGAACTGCTTTTCTTTTTTAATTTAGATTAATTAATTTTGTAATTTCGTTTAGTTTATTTATATTACTAGGTTACAACGTCGTGTATTACACGGTTGACAATTAAAGCAAAACAATAATTGTTTCAATTTTTTTAACAACATAATTTATTAATAAAAGAATCGGGTCGAGGAGGAAGTCGGCCTAAGAACAAAGAGTTACAAAACAAAAGATGGATGAAAATTATACATGAACAACTAAAATCTAGCATAATAAGGACATAATAAGAACAATATTAAGCTCTCTTGTCAAAGAAATAGCAATCAACTTTGGGTCTCCAAATTTCCATCTTTATTTTAAGATTTTGGTTCTTACTGCCTTCTTTTGTTTGCCATTTCCATTCCATCTATTTTAACAACCTACTTTCAGAATCCAAATATCAGAGCAACCAATTTTCAATCTAGTTACAAATACTACGAGAAGATAAATGTATTTGTTGGATATATTTGGTTACTTAATGTACAACTAACTAAAAAAATAATTAACAAAATTTAATCCACACAAATACAATATTAACATTTTCATTTTTCATTTGTTTTATGATATTGTTCCAAGTTCCAACAGCAACACTCTCTTCTGGTCTAACGTCATTTCTTTTCCTACCTAATGTAGTAGAATTACACAGTGAGTATATCAAATGGAAAATGAAAATAATAGCACCCTAATTTTGTAATTTAGAAATTAAAGCAACACCAACCTACTAAATAATTAAACAATTCCCATCAACAGACATATTAATGCTAACATGTTTGAAAATTCAATAAAAATTTATACAATTCCTTACTCCATTTATAATAGACAAATTAAGTAAAGAAAACCATTATAGTAAACGATACTATGAAAAGAAGCTTTTGTTTAGTGTTAAGATTAGCATACCAATTGTCCAAAGCACAATGCATTAATAAGATAAAAATTGAAATTAAAGCATTTATTTTGTGTACGTATTTACCTAATCCGGGTAAATACCTACATATTTGTATGTATATAAATGAGGTATGGTGAGGGGTGACCATTTCCAAAATTTTAAGAAAGTGAAGGTTTTCTAAACTAGCGACTACGTGGCAGGTAACAAGTGCGCGGTGGTGAAGGGTTTTTTTTCCACCACACCTCTTAGGCCTAGCTCTCACATTTTCCTTGTCACATCAGCGTACAGTCAGCACCTCTCATTCCTCCCATCACCTTTGGAAATGGTTACCCCTCACTTCCCTTTGGTTTTGGTGCAATTAAGTAAGCTTAATGTACAAGTCACATTGCTTTGAGATATTTTTGCTTGTGCGACGCCGACTCTCATACGGGTAAAAAAGTGAGAGCACCCCTCACTAGGGGACAGTGTACGCCTCAACAAAAGTGCGAGTCTGCACCTTTGCTCGATATCACACCGGTCGGCTATAGAATTAAAGTTATTTAGTTTAGTCAATGTTTGACAAAATATTAAACTGTTGAGTGTTAACAATGAAGTATATTCCAAACACTCATATTCCTCGTAACTAGAAAATATCTTTCATAGAATTTACTTTGATATAATATCATCAATATCTTAGTAATAAACAAGGCAAAATTGCACTGCAGCCCCATGAGGTCTTGGTTCGTGGTCGATTTGGTCACTAAGGTATTTTTTTTGTCTTATGAGGGCATGAACTTATAAATGACCTAAAAAAAACGTCCCTGACCCGTAAAAACCAGTTTTGATTGAATCGACGTGGCTAAAACATGACAGCGTGGCAAGGTCTGAGATGATGTCATGTTGCACACGTGAGCGAAGTGGGATACCGGCTACTGTACTTGCGTGGGCACTAAGGGTTACCGGGTATGAAGGTTATAAAATGGAGGCTTAAATCGACCAAATAATAAGAACTCCTTACCTTTACACAGCCAAAATCTTCGATCCCCTTCACATCATCGTCTTCGTGGTTTGGTTGCAGTCATGATTCCCATTGTCGATTTAGGTTTTGGAGAGTTTACGGTGAACGATATGCTCCCGACCCACATTTCGCTGGAGGAAAACCTGAACGTAACGCTTCAGCTTGAGCTGGCGCTGATGAGAGAGGAGGTGGATGCTGAGATGGCCATGGTCAAGGCGGAGAACGACGCCCTCCGTCGTGAAGTAATGAAGCTCAAGAAAACCATAAAATCGGTGATTTGGGGAGGATTCGTAGGGTTGGTGGCAATGGGGATCACATACGCACTGTGTAAGTGAGCGTATGTGGTCCATCGTGAAGGTGAAGCACCTTATGTTGATATTAAGCTATTAGGGTTATCGGTAGTCTAGGTTAAGGGAAGACCTGTGTTGACAGGCGTTTTGGTGATGGGTTTGTAAGATCAGTCTTTTGATGGATGTAATGGTGACCGATATATGAATATATTAACTAAGTTTAAGTTATGTTTGGTTAATGTTTATATATTTGGTGTTTTTTTGGAATGGGGCTGCAGATGTGAAACAAAAATGTTGGATTTGGGATGCAGATGGAGTAAAAGTGTGTTTGGGATGCAGATCTGTCAGTAATGGCAACGTAGTTTGAATAAGTGTCTTTTAATAGCAACATACTTCGAAAATGCCATACTACGAATGGGGTATTTTTGTCTAACAAATTAGATGGCTTGATCGAAGTTACCATCCAAACAATAAAATTCATTTAGTTAATAAGTGTGGTTGGGATGCAGATCTGTCATTAATGGCAACGTAGTTTGAATAAGTGTATTTTAATAGCAACATACTTCCAAAATGTCATACAATGGGGTCCTTTTGTTTGAAAAATTAGATGGCTTGATCGAAGTGACCAGGCAAACAATAAAATTCACAGATCTGTCATTAAAGTATATTTTGAAATATTTGCATTTTTTGGTCCTGATTTTGGTATGTCACAAGACATTTACAAATATTTACATTTTTGGTCCTGCTTTTGAAACAATATTGGTAATTTTGGTCCTACCATAAAAGTACAATGCTATTCAAAGTTCACAAACATAATTTCATCACATAGATTCAAAACAACATTTCATACTACAATGTAACACCCAACAGAAGTTCAAAGTGACAAATTGTTATTGTTATTTCAAAATCACACAAATACTTTATATTAATACCATCATCATTCTTATCTAATCCAATTCCATCGGCTTGCCAGAAGTCATCCCTTCACCACCAGGTACCTCAACTGTTTTTGCAAGCTTTCTTTTAAGGATTCGTTCTGATCTTTTTGGCTCTGGCTTCTTCTTGTTACACACACTCTCTTGAGTCCCTCCAGCTTCCCCTCCCAAATTATGTTGAATGCCTGAAGTGGTGCAGTTGCTTGATGTGGCTATTTTTTTACATGTTAATTTGTTGTGACCAGCCTGTTTGCAAATGCCACACAACACACTTTTACCGACTTTTGAGACAGTATGCTTGTTGCTTCTCTCAGATGCATCCTTCTTTCTCCTTATGGTTGGCCTCCCAGGCATTCTTCTTTTTATGGGGGGTAAAGGTGGAATAAATTCTGTTTGTGGCCACATTTCTGATCCATTCATACCTTTGATTGGATGTTTGTAAGTGTTCTTATAAAATGTTGCAAGATATAAAGGATTCACAAATTGTTCAATTGTCCCATTTACAAATGAAATTGTTGCCAAGGAATGCACACATGCATAACCATTGATTTCCCATAGCCTGCATGTGCAAGTCTTCTTCTCCAAGTCCACAGCATATGCCTCCCCCATATTCCTTGTTTCAAATTGCATCAAACCACAAGGCAAGACTTGCCAGTACCTGGTGTGTACAACATTAGTAATTTGAATGTACATAAAAAAACATAAATAATTTTTACCTTTGCTGCACTTTTAAGTTATTTATTTTCTGTCTAAGTACTGGACAAATCTCATAGTCTGGCCAATTACTGCCTTTGAGTTGCAGTCTATGCATCCTGTCCATCACATACATCCTAATTTCTTCCAACATGGTGATGATAGGTTTTTTTCTAGCCTCAGTAATGACACTGTTAAATGTTTCTGAGAACCCATTTTCCACTGCATCACACATACTCCCAAATTTGAAGAAAGCCCTTGACCATGTTTTAGGGTTCTTCTCTAAGAGATATTCATGTGCAACATTGCTCAACTGTTGGATTTCCTTCATTATTGCATTGAAGTGGGGTTCAGTTGTTGCCTTACTTGCTTTCCAAAAAAGGGTTTCAAATTGAGCCCCTGTAAATCTCTTTTTGAAGTTGGCATATATGTGCCTTGCACATTGCCTATGCTCAGCTTCAGGTAACACTTCTTTCACTGCCTCCAACAGACCCTACAATATTTGATAAATGGTCACAATGTTAATTTTTTTAATATATTTACAAGTTCAAAGCAGATGTACCCCATACCTTATGTTGATCAGACATAAGTGACACACTAAGACCTGTTTCCAAGTGCAGATCATCTGCAAGATTCTCCAAAAACCATTTCCAGTTTTGTTTATTCTCTACACACACAACAGCCCAAGCAATTGGGAAGATCTGATTATTTGCATCCCTCCCAACAGCACTTAAAAGTTCCCCACTACATAACCCCTTCAGAAAACACCCATCCAAGTTAATGAGTCTTCTACATCCACTTCTCCATCCCTCCTTTAAACCAGCAAAACAAACATAAAATTTACTAAAGTAATTCTTCCCATCTGGCATGCTATTAACTTGGAGTTTCACAGTTGAACCAGGATTTGATCTCTTAATCTCCTCACCATATGACCATAGCTTTGCATAGTGTTCAACAATGGTTCCTTCAACTAGAGATAATGCATATTTCTTTGCTCTTCGACACTGACTCATACTAACCTCTATACCAAAATCCTTTCTTACCTCTTCCCTTAATAGTCTGACACTCATTTTTTGTTTGTGTAGTATCTCATTAGTGTAATGACTACCAATCCAAGCATATGTCACAAGTGAACCCATTCTATAATTCCTAGCACAATTATGCTCTTCTTTAAGGGACTTAATTTGAAAAGACATTTCCTCACTCATCCAAGAACCCCATAACCTAAATGTGCAAGCACCATTACAACATTTTACTAACAACCTTATACTATCATTTTTTTGGTAGCATAACTGATATCCATTAGCAACAGCATAATTACATAGCATACTTTTCAGTTGTTTAGGATTCTCAAACCTCATACCTAAAACAGGCACCTGCTTCTTCCATTCAACATTGGGATTGAATCTTGATGAACACTCTTTGGATCCTGTGTTTACATCCATATCCATTTCTTCTGCTTCATCACCCACAATTTCTTCTGCATCATCATCTACATTTTCTTCTGCATCATCAACCACATTTGCTTCTGCATCATCAGCTTCAAATGTGGCCTTTTCATCCAGAGTTTTGGGTAAGGCTGGCAATCCTAACCCGAACATGCTAACCCACCCGAACCCAACCCATTAATTTGCAGGTTGGGTTTATATTCTCAACCCGTTTAATTAAATGGGTTGACCCATGTAACCCGTTTAATTAAATAGGTTGGGTTAGGGTTAAAAATCCCAACCTGATTTCAACCCGTCAACCCGTTTATATATATATATATATATATATATATATATATATATATATATATATATATATATATATATATATATATATATATATATATATATATATATATATATAAAATTATTTTTATATTAGGTAATTAAGTTTTATTGGTTTATGGGGAAATGACCCGTCGTACTGTAGACAAGCTTAGAATTTATTTTTCTTGCCGGCAAAGTATTCATTCATTCTCAAACTATCAGACTATCCCTTAATTAATCCTCTATCGGTTTCTCTTTGAACTTTCAACATTTTGGATTATTGGAAAACTCATGAGATTCGTTATCCAACCGTTGCTCGAATGGCTAGGGACATCTTAGCCGTTCCTATCTCAACAGTTGCATCAGAATCTGCCTTTAGCACCGATGGTAGGGTACTTGATGCTTATAGAATCTCTTTGACACCCTCTATAGTTGAGACTATTATTTGTTTAAGAGATTGGGTATTTGGAGAAGGTTAGCTTTAACTTCTTACATATTATTTAATATTCATTATAACTAATAATTAAAATCAGTTTGTATATTTTTGTAGCAAATATAGAATCCCAACTTGAGGAGCTTTGTTGTGCTATCATGACGGAGAAGATGGATGATCAAGATGGCAATCATACCGAAAGTGGAAGTCGTGGACGAGTTGGTGAAAGTGAAAGTCAAGTTACATAAAATTTTGATATTAATTCGTGTTTGAATTACGACTTTATAATTTTTATGGTTGTAAGCACTTGGTTTGAGCTTTGTTATGAACTTGGTTTATTGTTACTTATGGATTTATAAATTACAATGTTTAACTTTTAAGGGGTACTTTTGGAATTTTTAAATAGGTCAACCTAGTTTTAACCCATTTATTAAACAGGTTGGGTTGAAAAAAACACTAAAGAGGTCAACCTGATTTCAACCCATTTACTAAAAAGGTTGGGTTGGGTTAGAATTTTCAACCTGTTTAAGTATATAGGTTGGGTTGGGTACAAACTTTCAACCCATTTAATTAAACAGGTCGACCCGTTAAAGGCTCAACCCAACCCATTGCCACCCCTAGTTTTGGGTGACCCCATAACTCTACCACAATTTTCCTCATCTGGACTAATAACTCCTTCATCGTCTTCATCTATCCAGTCTTGAATCAAAACTCCTTCATGATCCATGTAAATTGGCAGTAGAACTCCACAGTGGTATAAAACCTCTATGAATTCCACGTACTCCATTTCGTCTGAAATCAAACGCAACCCATAAGGTACGTCATGGTCAGGTAGACAATAGTACAGGTTCTTGCATTCCCTTCCAGTAAACCTTTCAAGGAACTCGATACATTCCTTCAACTCCATCCCCGAAAAATCAACGTCGTCTAGGTACTGTTGCATGCCATTTATGTAGCCAAAGGGTTCCCGATTGAAGATTCCTTTGAAGTGCAACTCGACCACAACATTGGATCCCATGGTGTAGATCGACTGTAAGAATTTCTGGGCAAACAAGGGCTACAGTAGTTTTTTGGGCGAACTGGGTTTTCTTTCTTTTGAGGGTTTTCTGCTTCGATTCTGTGTTTGGTAACAACGTATGAACAGACGAATGGGTTTTAAAGTCTTTCATTTCATTTTCGAGTGACATGGCATCCTAATCACCAACTGACTAGGATTTGAAACCGGGTTACCCCTTCATTTATAGAAGCGGGACCTTTTTAACCACCAAATCAATAATTCATGCCCTCATAAGACAAAAAAAAACACCTTAGTGACCAAATCGACCACGAACCAAGACCTCATAGGGCTACAGTGTAATTTTGCCTAATAAACAAATATACAAATATAACAAAATCTTAAACATTTACAGAATGATGTGTTTTTCATTTAATTTTCTACAATCGGCATTTTCTAACGTTACAATATTTAGGGGGTGTTTGGGATTGCTTATTTAAAACAACTTATGCTTATTATTAAAAGTGCTTATTAACTTATGCGGTGTGAAAACGGAGTTCTAAAAAAAGTGTTTGTTTTAGCTTATCCGGTACCAAAACGTAATAAGTCAATAAGTTGTTTTTTAGTGTTTGGCAAACGTTGTTTATGTGTGTAATACGGAAATGACTTATCAAAAACTGCTTAAATAAGTCAATAAGTAAGGACGCAGTAACTTATCAGAAACTGCTTATTTAAGCAAAATAAATGCTTATAAAATATGTTCATCCAAACACTTAAAACTGCTTATTACCGGTGTCAAATCGCAATAAGTTAATAAGCATCTCAAATAAGCAATCCCAAACACCCCCTTAGTATGTAGCAATTGTTTAAAAAGGAAAATTAGGATTAGTGTTATATTTGATTTTAACTATAAAAGAATCGTATAATTACACAGAACATATTGAAATAAAATTAAAAAACCTTGATCATCTATGGTTATAAATGAGCTTATCCGCTTGAAAAGACTAAAACATTGCTTTAAAATTAGGATCTAGTATCGTATGGTTAAAAACGATTTAACCTTTTATGATAAGAAACTTAATGGTGATCCCTCCAAAATGATCTTCACAAGATTAAAACATACCTAAATTTATAAACCAACTTATCATGTTAAAGATACCGAACTAATCAATTAAAAAACCAATTCAAGTTGAAATGAAAAAAACATATGTTTACTAATTCAAGCATATTCTGATGTCTGAAATTTTTCAAGGATCAAAATTTTGTTAAAACAGTAACCAGACTCTGTCGGTTATCTTTATGCCGGTTTATCTTTATCTTGTTAAAACAATTATAATCAATTTGGAAAAAAACATTCTGAATTTTTGTTACATATGATCAAAAGAGATTATGTGATGATCTTTACAATGTTATCTTTTTGAGATTGTGAGCTTAGAAGGTGCAAAGTACACGTTTGTATATACTGATTTGATTTCGGGAACCAAGGGACAAAGTATATTGTGGCGATCCAGTTGCCAATAAGCGGACAGGACAAGAAGGGCCCAGTGAGTGTAGAGTGTGGGGCAACGCCAGTCCCAACCAGAACATGATCCATAGTACATGTTTATACATCCGAACATACATACTTGCATATATACATATATACGTATAGATAAGTGATTCTGTGAAGATCATTTTAGCGATGTTGTAAAACTAGGTTAAGTAGGCTGATTCGATTAAACTTGAAAGATGTACAGGGTCAAACCTCAAATATCATGTTTTGAGAAACTTTTCTAAATTGGATAACAATAAAGGAGCTTTACGCTTTATCTGATTGTGTATAGAAGTTTACTTTTTTCCATCTATTGTTGTTTGCCAAAGATCTTTTAGTTTATTTTTGTAATTTTGATTAAGCATTTGATTTTTAGTAGCGCTTGTTTTTCTCCTTGCTAATTAAAAATAGGATTGAACTCGGTTGGTTAAAAAGATTCGACCTTATTTGATAAAAGAGTCATTTAAAATAGATCAACCATTGTTTTTATTCGAAATTTTACTGAGATAGGTGACCTGGAAAGTGATTTAACGATGATACCTCCAAGATGATCTTCTTAAGATTAATACACGTGTACATAATAATAAGATCTTAACTACGTTGGTTAAACACAATTTAAACTTATCTCATAAAAAACCAGTGAAAGTTGATTTACAAAGCTTTGATTTGAAAATTTTGCTTAGATTGGTGACCCAAAAATGATTTAATGATGATACCTCCAAAATGATTTACCCAATATTAAAACATGATTAAAGTTATAAATGAACTTATCCGCTTGAAGAGACTAAACCTTGCTTTAAAATTAGGATCTGGATTCGTACGGTTAAAACGATTTAACCTTTTATGACAAGAAAGTTAATGGTGATCCCTCCAAAACGATCTTCACAATATTAAAACATACCTAAATTTATAAACCAATTTATCATGTTTATGAGTTAACATGAAAAATATGTGTTTACTAATTTAAGCATATTATGACGTCGGTAACCTTTCAATGATCGAAATTTTTCTAAAACAGTACCCAGACTCTGTCAGTTTATCTTTATCTTGTAAAGAGAATTATAATGAATTTGGAAAAAGTTTTGTGAAATTTTGTTACATATGTTCCAATGAGATTAAGTGATGATCTCGCAATGTTATCTTTTCGAGATTGCGAGCTTAGGTGATTCAAAGTACACGTTTGTATAAACTGATTTGATTTCGGAAACCAAGTGACATTTAACCCATAAATATGATATGATCTGGTGATCGGGTTATTTTTTAGAATTATTTTTTAAAATTATTTTCGGTTAATGTTAGTCGCTATATCACAAAAGGAAAAGGCAATACATAGTAAAGCCAAACTTAAACCTAACTAAATGCATAATATATCTAATAATATTTAAAAATCTAAATTTGAATGTTATGGAAGAAAATAACAAAGTAATTAAGTTATCAAACCGCAACAAAACCGCTCGATTAAACAAGAATAATATTAATATTAATATTTAGACTAATAATAATAACAATTATATTAATAACTCAAAAAAGTCCATTGGTGACTTACTGAATATATAATTATGTCAAGAGACCTAAAATAATTTAGATTACTAAATCATTGTGCATAGGTCTTGGTGTAGCAAAATATGGAATTTAGAGGGGGTTAAAGTGGAAATTCTAGTGTTTGTGCATACGGATGTCAACGGGGTCAAACGGGACGGGGATAGCTTCCCCCGCCCCCGCCTTCGAAATTCCCCTGTTCCCCCGCCCCCGACCCGTCCCCGAATCCCCTGGAAGTTTTTCCTCCACCCCCGAATCCCTAGACTTTTCCCTGCCCCCGCCCCCGATCTTTAAACTAAAAAAGTCTTTTTTTTGGCTAAAAAATTCAATTTTGGGTTGAAAGTTTATTTTTTTGGGTTATATATATATATATATATATTAACAGGGACCCCACGGAATTTCGGGACGGGGTTGCCCACCCCCGCCCCCGAAATTAAAACAGGGGTTAATCTTGCCCCTGCCCCCGCCCCCACCTCCGAATTTTTCATAACATTACCCCTTGTACGTGTTCGGGATCCTACGGGAATGGTCCCACGGGAGTTTTTGCCATCTCTATTTGTGCATGAATTGTCGGGGATGTGAGCCGGTTATTTTTCAAGCTTTAAACAAGAATGTGATTGCGATTAATTTCAATGCAATTATTAAACCTATCGGCCGTTTAATTCTCAAGACCCGGATTAGCGATCAACGCCATTTGAGCCCATGTCATCCGTTACCCTTGTGCCGTCTTCCTCCCAGCCGTGAAACAGAGAACGGAGATTGGTGAAATAGTAGCGGGACGAATAGAGAAGCCGTGGTGGGGGGAAGGGCTGTGTGGTGACCGGACATAGTTGGTCGGGAAGAAGGCGATTGCATCAGATTCGTGTCGATGGTAAGTTCCTCCCGTCTCCCTCTCCTTTTCTGTTTCTTTTTCCTTCTATCCCGTCGTTGCCATCACCGCTGGCAACCCTTGGCTGATGGATTGTTTACTGCCCCATCGTAGGACCACCAGGATGGAGGGGTTGAGGTTGTGGATCAGTTCCAGCCATGAATGATCCTTGTTTTCATGTCCTAATGCAGTGAATAAGCATGTTTTCTCGTTTCTTTTTCTCTCGACTAATCGAACCACCGCCGACAGCCATTGGCCACCGTCCGGCCACCATTTCACCGTCGCTGCACCACCATGCGGGGAGGTAGTGGTTGGGGAATATTTTTAGGTTCTAAGTTTTGGTAATTGGATTAGAAAGTGGACGTCGTCTAGTACAACATGAATTTATTAAATATTTTGTTTAAGTTAATTTAATTAAGTTCAAATGGTTTTTGTGAAAAGTTATAACAACTGTACTCTGATAATTTTTTATGAAAATATTTTATAGATTTATTTAGAGGTTTATTTTTAGTATTTTAAAAAAATAG
This sequence comes from Cichorium intybus, assembly GCA_023525715.1. Classification (NCBI taxonomy): domain Eukaryota; kingdom Viridiplantae; phylum Streptophyta; class Magnoliopsida; order Asterales; family Asteraceae; genus Cichorium; species Cichorium intybus. Next base: position 2,637,733 of record CM042011.1, on the reverse strand, counting down.
GGTGTTACATGTACATTGGTACAAGCACAACATGTCAATTAGTACCAACATACCAGATATCTTGTAGGTACAAAAGTCGGGTCACCTACTATAGTAGTTTACATAACATCTAATGTCTATCTGCTAGAGCTTTCACTTTAGAATAGGTTAGTAACATACAACGATAAGCTACATGAACATAGTGAGTAACCAGTAGTATATATATAACAACCAACCAATATAGAGAATACAACATGTATCAGCACAATAATGTCACAGTATTATTAACAACATGGTTTACCCCATATTTAAATCACATCGCCACCACCAAACAATCAACACATCCTAACTCCCGAGTCGCGACACCCTAAACACCATATTATCACCATCATGTCCTCCACCTGAATGCCATCTCACCACACCCACTTATATTTCATAGTTACCATTACCGAGTTCACCATACCCAAAACACCAAGATGTCACCACCCCGCACCCACCTAAATATCACCACACTAGACCCATCTATGTATCATACCCCAAACTCCTCACTCCCATGGTCTCGAGCCATAAAGACTCGTCAATGCCCCCACCATAAAATAATACATCGAAAGCCATGAAGGCATAACCACTACTAGCCACATAGGTTTCCACGATAATATACACTAGGAATAGCCACAAAGACATAAACAACAATAAAACATGTTGCTAAGTATTAAATTAATCACCATAAAAATAATTATACCATAAATACCACATAAGAGGGTAGTTAAGATTATTCACCGTAAATAGCCGTATAGAAATCACCAAGTAAATACTAACACCATAAATAGCCATATAGGCTTCGCCAAATAATTATCACCAATTATAGCTATATAGCCTCACCAATTAATTAACAGCAATTTTAGCCATATAAGCCCAACAGTGTAATTCATCATCATCGCCGTATACTATCGTTAATACATGTAACTTGTCACCATAAGAATAAATAATCTTCCAGTAATTATAATTATCTCCATGATATAAGGTATCTCTATAATAACCCTACAGGAAGAGGATTAAAGGTTACTCACCTTGAGGTTTTTGTATAGTCTGAATAACTTGAACTCGTTAATTCCCTTTCTCCGTCCCCAAAACTGTAAACGAAACAAACGGGTGTTTAATCTCAAAATTTCAACAACCCATGTATCTTTTCCCATTTATATAACCTCTTATTTATTCAGCACATTTAAGGCTCATAGACATGTTTATAAACTTGTTATGTCCTGATTTGTAAAATGTTGTTGAACAACAACTTTTGAGGCTGTATATGGTCCCCTTCAATGGCTCACACATCCGTTTTATAGTAGAATCATGTTCTGACTTTCAAACATGAAATACACTAGACATTCATAAGCTTCTAATGTCTCTGACCTCATATTTTTGTGATTTTCCTATGATTTACTATGAATTTTGCAACACGGCAACAGTGTCCTGTCATAAATCAATTCGACAGCATCATACAAAATGTGATTTCACCTCTCTTGAACATGTAATTCGTTTACAATGTACAAACACTAAATAAACTAGACATTCATGTCATTCTAAGGCCACCAGAATCAGACCCAAACGATTTTTCTACAAATTTATATGGTTTTTCTAAAATAGTGTAAAAACATAGGTTCATGGTACACATTACCTATTGTCCAGTGAATTAAAACCACTACAGAATTCTGTAGACCACACCAATGAAGATCTCCACCGTTCAGATTTAAGAATTATATGTTAGGATTCTATCATCCAAATGTCATGACGATCCAACGGTTAACGAAGGTCTATTGCCCATTTTCCCATGACTGCACACATGATGACGAAAATTAAGTTCTCATTTCCTTGATTCCATTCCACCCTCCTAATTCCAATCTTGTCCTAATTCCCACATAACTAATTGGAATCATTATGAAACAACTATATGTTGTTTCTTTCATCTAAAACACCAATTATAACCTATCAATTACATTGAATTCATAGGTTGAACAAAAAACCCCAAATTCTAGGGTTCATATAATCAAACTTCTAATAACCATGCTTCTATGTCATCATTTGGTTGGAAATGAGCTCCACGAAGCATATGCACATGAATTATTCACTTTGGATCATAGGTAAAGACCTCCCCAACCTCTGAAAATCGGATTGTACTGCACCCTCAATCTAAAAACGGGGTTGTAAGCTAGAATATAAAGAACGCTCACCATAAAAAGCTAGAAACTTCAATTCCTTCACCAATTCTCCAAGAACCAAGTTAAGGCCTCCAATTTCTCCATGAAATTGCCAACTTTCTGCCCTCTCCCATTCAAAATCATGTTCTTCTGCTGAAATGAAGAGAATTTTAGCTATAACATATCATCTTTCAGCAATTGGCAAATTTGGCCACTCAAGTTTCCAATCTTTCACAAAAGACCTCCAACTTACCCATTTAATGGAAACTCTTATGTTTTAAAGTTTCAGCCCACATATAACCTTATTATCTATCTAAGTCCTTATCCAGATCAGCTTTTGCCCATAGTTTCACAATTTTGGCAAAAATGGCCCCCTTTATCAAAATTCTTACGATTTAGTCCTTTTTCACCAAAACCACCACAACATCACCTTAATATAATATGAACATATTTAGATTTACACATCAAGTCAATTTTGGCATTACAAGTCCCCCCCCCCCCTTTTCAAAAGATTTCGTCCCCGGAATCATACAACTTGTGACGATGCTTCAGACCAATTTGTCTACAACTCCTAAATCACATCAGAGCCTATCTAATAATGTAGAGAGACTTGTATCAACTTGGTCTCCTTGTTCCACTCATACACATTTTACACTATCGGTAGTGATTGGTTTGTCTGTTAAGGAAAATATTCTTATCAATCACAACCATAATCACATCCATACATTTCAACTTGTCTCCACCATTCCTGCATGTCAACCTACCATATATATATATATATATATATATATATATATATATATATATATATATATATATATATATATATATATATATATATATATAGACTAAATATCAAATGGGAACCAATATTTTCCTAGGAACCGTAGAAACTTTTTTACTGAAATTCCTTTTTCAAAAAAAATGACATAATACACCTAATCGCTTATATTTAACACATTTTGTAAAAAAATTGAAAAAATAGCATATATACACGAAATGTGCACATATGCACAAAACGTGATCATATACACATTTGCGAAAAAAATGCATATATGCACATTTCGTGTATACATATTATTTTTCAAATTTTTTTTGACAAAAAGTCTTAAATATAAGCGACTAGATGTATTATGTCTTTTTTTTTTTGAAAAAAAAATCCAGTCAAAAAGTTCATACGGTTCCTAGGAAAATATTGGTTCTTCCTTGAAACGGACTATATATATATATATATATATATATATATATATATATATATATATATATATATATATATTTATATATATATATATATATATATATATATATATATATATATATATATATATATATATATATATATATATATAAAATTAGGATCGGGTAATGACTCTAATTTCGGTGAGGACTGTGAATACAAATCTGGACCTCTAATCTTGAAAAATGGGTGGCTAAGATTCATTGTGAAAAAATTGACACATCGTAAAAACTTGGGGGGCTAGTTGTCTAAAAAATAAACTAATGGGTGGATATGACAAATTAAGAATGGTAATATAGTAATCTGATCAAGTACCCCACCCTATTGCGACACTTGTCACAATCTCGTTTGCTGGGTTTATTTTCCAGCAACCTTGTTTTTGGGTCATAATTTTTTTTTCTTTGTAAAAAAAATTCTGAAAAAAACTAAAGTTCTTAAAATTTAATTCTCTACAAAACAAGCACCATCATGAAAATTTGAAAAAAAAATATATTTTTTATTTTTTATTTTTTATAAAAAGTCAAAAATTAAAAAAATTTCTCCAAAAATTATGAAAATTTAAGGGATCATTGTAGATATTATATTAGTAAGTTTGCAAAAAGAATTTTTTTAAAAAAAAAAAGGTTTTTTAAGTGTTCATTTTTATATTTTTAAGTAAAAAACTCATCAAAATAGCAAAAAAGATACATGTTCCAAAAATATTAAGAACCAAAATATGTTGTATGATTCAATCTGTTATAATCTAATTATTTTATAAATCAAAACTTATCAAAATTGCAAAAAAAAATATACATGATCCAAAAATATTAAAACTAAAATATGTTTTAACATCCAAAACTTATGATCCAAGATTCAAAATTCGTTATGATCCAAGATCCAAAACTTGTTATGATAAAAAACGAGTTAAAAAGACATACAACAACAAAAGTAAAAAAAGAAAAAAAATGGAAAAATAAACGAAAAAAGAAAAAAAAAAACCTGAAAAAAAACTAAAATAAAAACAAAAAAACTCAAAAAAAAAACTAAAAATAATAAAAACTGAAAAAGAAAAAGAAAAATAATACAAACGAAAAAAAACCCGGCTAAATTATGTTGTACGGACGTGAGTAACATATGATTATATCCTCAAGTTCGTATGACGTTTCATGGACGAACGACGCATGTGATTACGTCAAATCCACTAATTACGTTTGACGTTATTGTCTTTAAGGAAATGAGTGGACGAGAATTGTCCTCGTAGTACTCAGCAAAATTGAAGTCCTCACCGGATCGATATATATATATATATATATATATATATATATATATATATATATATATATATATATATATATATATATATATGGAAGGGTTCAAATAAGAACCACTAAAATATTGAGAACCGTAAGAACCACTAATTCACAGTTTAATAAAAAATTTACGTTATAATATTCACAGTTTAATAACTAGAAATTTTATTATATTGTGAATATTGTAAAACGTATTAAAAATAAGAAAATTTATTAAGTTTGATGTATTTTCACATATTAAACAAGTGTGAAAAAACAAAAAAACGAAAAAAAACATAATTATTAATGTGTGAATATCGGTTCTCACGGTTCCTAATCTTTTAATGCTTCTCATTTGAACATATAAATATATATATATATATATATATATATATATATATATATATATATATATATATATATATATATATATATATATATATATATATATATATATATATATATATAGTCCGGTTCCGGTGAGGACTCTTTTTTCGGTGAGGACTTGCGAGGACACCTTAAAAAAATTGAAAAAAATATAAAAAAAAAAAATCATAAAATCGAGAATAGGACTATATCATTATCAAAAAAAATTTTGAAAAAAAAAATTGCATCATTGCAAAACGTAATGATGCAATTTTTTTGTTTTTATTTTGGATCATTATTTCATTATAAAAAAAATAATGATCGAAAAGTTTTTTTTTAATCTTTTTTTTCTCCGATATAGTACTATGATCCATTTTATTATTTATATTTTTTTTATATTTTTTTCAATTTTTTTAAGGTGTCCTCGCAAGTCTTCACTTTAAGAAGAGTCCTCACCCGATCCTGATTATATATATATATATATATATATATATATATATATATATATATATATATATATATATATATATATATATATATATATATATATATATATATATATATATTTTGGATCATTATTTCATTATAAAAAAAATAATGATCGAAAAGTTTTTTTTTAATCTTTTTTTTCTCCGATATAGTACTATGATCCATTTTATTATTTATATTTTTTTTATATTTTTTTTCAATTTTTTTAAGGTGTCCTCGCAAGTCTTCACTTTAAGAAGAGTCCTCACCCGATCCTGATTATATATATATATATATATATATATATATATATATATATATATATATATATATATATATATATATATATATATATATATATATATATATATATATATATATACTAGCTGCGTACCCGCGCAATGCGGCGGTAGCATATTTTTTCGTTTCAGTAACTACGAGTTAGGTTTTGGGTTTCAGCTTTGCCGCATAGGGATGGGGGTAGGAAGTATGAAAGTTCTTTGTATGAGAGCATGAGTTGTTGTATCAAAGTTCAAACTGTTTGAAGGGGAAACAGCAAGTCCTTGATCAAACAACATGAAAAATAGAAACATTTGAATTCAAGAGGGATATATGGGATAATTTAACTGAAATGAAGTTATTCTCAACTCCCCGTTGAGACAATAACAACCTGAATGAAGAGTTCCCTTGAAAGTATGAAGAAGTCAGAAGGTAGTGATGGTGGTGGAAAGGTCAAAGTACAAAGAAAATTTGATCCATCTTGCGACCCAATAGCAAAGGTGGATCCACGTTCTTGAAGTTGTTGGTCAAAAAATGCATGTGGGATACCTAATTGTGACCCATTGGGTCTCACATAAAGATTAACCGGGTTAGAATGAGGTAAAATACGATTTTCTGAATGAAAACATGACCCTTAAAAAAAACAGAACCAACACAAGAGTCAAATGCATCATGATATCTACTTTAATTATAATTAAAGATATTTGAATGTCTATTTATCGTATACCCGTGCAATGTTGCGGGGCATTATTGGGGGAGGGGGACGCAAAGTTCGGTAATTAGTTTCTTTCAATAGTTAGTTTATGTTGGTTATAACTTATTTAGAATTTGGGTGATTTGGTTAGGTATGTCCTATAGGAGTGTCATTTGTGATTAAACAAAATGTTTTTTTATGTATAGTTTTTTTTTTTGGGGGGGTGGGGGTGGGTGGGGGGGGGGGGCTTGAATAGTTGTGTTTCTTAAAATAGTTAGTTTTTGATAAATGCTTTTGGATAAGAATGTGGTTTGTAATTGGATACGTAAATCGATTTGGTCATCAATTCTTAAGACTTCCATTTTTCGGTTTTAGTTTATTTAATATCGAGTACGTTCAGCCAGGTTCTAGAATTGATCTCATCCACAGTACTCTTTATGATGACGGCAAAAGCATATCAGCCTCTAATTACGACACATACACACACATTATCATCAGCACTCACCAAAGACATAGAACATAGACACAACAACATTGTACTTTAAAACAGATGCCCAATTAGAACAATTTAGTTTACAAAGACTATGCAATTAGAACAGGTTGCAACACTAACACAGATGCATTTTTATAAAAAATAATAATAAGTTATTGATGTTTTATTCGATATATGCTTATTAAGACAACAAACATTGACACCATTAAATCACTCAACTTTCAGCTTTTTTAGTAAGAGAATGAACATTGAGAAAGCCACACATTTATAATGGTGAATATTATAGGAAAAATTATGAAACCGGAATGCAATAATTAAAAAATAAATGAATGTATTCTAACCTTATGCGTTTGACAACATTAATTGAAAATAAAAATTGATGGACACTAAAATACTTAAAACACAAAGAGAGCAAAAGTTACATTCAACTCTGATATTGGGGATGTAAAGTTTAAAATGACAATAAAATCCTTAAAACATCGCAAAACACATACTAATTAAGCAATGGTTACATTATAAACGTTTTTATTTTTGAATATCTTAGAAGATACATTTTATAGTAAAATGCCTTTTTGGTCAAACGCAAATTAATCATTTTTGTTTACTCTAACACTACCGGTTATAGATCCGAAATATGCAAGTCAACAATATGACCATCCGTTTCACTTTCACCTGCATCATTTAAAAATCTTTCAAAATCTCTCTCATCAAAAATTAGATCTTTTCATATTTTTAATATTTTTAAACTTTTGCTTAAGATGGCAAATAACATACATTGGTGGTCCTGACTTAGGACCTCATCCCACGTCACCTTAAACACTAACCGATTAATATTAACACTTTTCTTGATTGTTTACATGTTTAAAAAACAAGACTCTGTTTAACTGTTTATTTTCCCAATGTGTGTTGTGTACCATCACCAGTTGTGCAATTACAGCATGATTGACACCAGATATATATAACATTTGGTGTTTATTGTCACATACACCAATCAAAAAAGGAAGGGTCATAAGTAGAAAAAAATAAGGTTAAATATAAGAAGATAATGTGAAAAAAACAACCAAATCAAAAGCCTATATCATATTGGTGCAAATCCATATAATGCAAAACAATTTCAGAATGAAAGACTAAAATAAAAGAACACAATTATTTATGAAACTAAACAGAAATTAAAAAAATGTGCATGTTTGTTCATTGCTTGCAATGGTGTCTGTTCACAGCTTAAATATTATAGAGCACACACACATCACATTAAACAAATACAAACAGACACACACATCACACAAGAAAACACATATAACTGGTTACCAGATCTCCAAAGGAAAACAGAGAGAGAAAATGTTAAATACTCGATATTTTTATGTTACCTTTTCCCAAATTGAGCAGGCATGCAACGTGAAGAAGTGGGAACCATATTTCTTAATCTTTGTGTTCTTTCATGTATCTCCCTCTGATATTAAAAACCATAATGTTAGATTTAGGTGTTTGTATATCCTCCATGCTCCTTCTCCCACAAGACTCGTCTTGTTTGCAACAAATCTCCCAATTTCAAAAGCATAATAATGATTAATTATAAATTCCAAGGATTCCAACTTCATAAACAAAACATTAGATAGTTTCATTATAGAATCTGGATATATACAGACATGCATAAAGTTTGCATAGAGTATGCGAGTTACCAATATTACTACCTATGTTTTTTCTTTCAACATTCACAAATCCATGTTCGAAATCATGGGAAGAAAGAAACAAATGATGCAAATATAACAAATTAGAAGAAAAACATTGAATCGTTGTGAAAGCTATACCTTCTCCTTTTGACCTGTTACTGAGAACTTGGGCAATTTGAGAGATCAAGACCAAGAGTTAAACATTAATATGAGAAAGCCATTTAATGAGAATCGGTAGCAGTGAGGGACCGCCAGATAGGTTGGAGAGAAGCAGGAGGCAGAAATTGGGTGGCGATGGCAACGATTCTGGTTGATTGTGATCTAGGGTTAGTGAGAGCGATGACACGGTGGGGTGGGTGGTAATCCCGAACATCGTCGAAATCCGCCGCCGAGTTGATCAAACTCAGATCTAAAACTTTGCGATCTTGTATTTGTAGGACCTGCAGAAAGTACACACAGATAGAGATTAAAAAACTATAAACCATTGGTTAGATCTAGGATCAACAGTCGTCGGAAAGCAGGGGTGAGACGAAGTTTTGAGACTGGCATAGTGTGTGTGCGTTAGTAAAGCGGTGGTGTTAAGGGGGAGGATGGTGGTGCAAAAGATGATAGTTGGTATATGATAGAGTAGAAGCAGTGCGGTCGGTACAGTGGCAGTGGGCTTAACAAAAGCTTGAACTTGAAACAGACCACCGGTGCGGTGGTGCGAGTGTGCGACGTTCATAGTAGTGAAGGCGGAGAATTTCATAATAGGTTTCGTTGTCAGAAGGGGGATTGGTGGGAAGGCACAAAAGAACGGGGGAGGCACAAAAGAACGGGGGTGTGAGAAGAGAAGCAGTGGCAGCAGCAATATGGAGAGTCAATGGTTGGTTAGGGTTTATATATATTATGTTGAGGAAATGGTTCTTGGAGGAGTAGCACACGATGAAAGCACAAAGCATATATCGGGATTCACGAAAGCAAAAGCATCCCATTATTTGCTGCACCATCAAAGCATAATTCGGGATTCGGGAAAGCAAAAAGCAGCCATGATTTGCTGCAACAAAAGGCACGCCTCTTTGACCCGTGAAACCGCTTTTCGCTTTCAAAATTTTAATTCCCGTCCGTAATAAGATAACATTGAGTGATGCAGAGGTTGGTGGTACATTTTTAAGACATTAAGACAATTGTGCATTAGAGGATTGTAATTTATATATGGTTTATAGTATAGTATAGATATATATATATATACTCCGCGCAAGGCACAACTTATGATTAACTATATGTGCACTTTTTCATATATACTATGCAAAAATAAGCTTCTCAAGAGCTTATTAAGGGATCTTCCTACTATGCATAATTATACACGTACTCTAGTTATATCTATGTATATGATGGTAATTTATAACCAACATTACTACCTGCCATCAAGGCATTACTTACTAATCAACAACAACATTCCTGCTCCTCTATGCATACATATATATCATCAATGTAAGCAAATATAGTTTATAGCATCATAAATCACCAAAATTATAAACACGAATTTAAGATACAATTGCTCGCGCGAAATGGTTACCTTTCACTTCCATTTGGTTTTGGTACAATTAAGTAAGCTTAATGTATAAGTCACATTGCTTTGAGATACATTTGCTCGCGCGACGCCTTCTCCCTGCGGGGAGAAAAGTGAAAGCACACCTCACTAAAAGGCTGTGTACCCCTCAACAAAAGTGCAAGCCTGCACCTTTGCTCGCTACCACACCGATCGACCTTAGACTTAGAGTTCTTTAGTTTAGTCAACGTTTGACTAAATATTAAACTATTGAGTGTTTTCAATGAAGTATATTCCAAATACCGAGATTCCTTGGAACTAGAAATATATCTTTCATAGAATTTACTTTAATATAATAAATATACAAATATAACTTTTAAATAAATATACAAATATAACAAAATCTTAAACAGTTATAGAATGATGTGCTTTTCATTTAATTTTCTACTGGCGATTGGCGTTTTCTAACGTTACAATATTTAGTATGTAGCAATTGTTTAAAAAGGATAATTAGGATTGGTCATTGTTATATTTGATTTTAACTTTTAAAGAATCGTATAATTACACAGTACATATTGAAATAAAATTAAAAAACTTTGATCATCTATGGTTGTTATACATAATATTATTTTTACAAAATAAAGATATAGATGCATTCTCATATAAAAATATCTATTACGGTTTTGAATAACATCTTAAATTTCTAATGTTTAGAATTTAGAATTTCTAAGTTAAATGTTTAGAATAATTTTAATAAAAAACGTAAAAAATAATTATGAACAAAGTCAACAAAGCAATAGGCATATAAATGTTTAGAATTTAGATGATTGTAAATGATTTTTATCAAATTCATATATCAGTATATAAAGGAAAATCTAAATTTAACTTATTTTGAAATAATCTATCGAATTTCTATAATTAATATAATTATAAATCCATCAAATTATGTACCTACGAGAGACGAAAGGGACGACACCGAACGTAAGGGGCCGTTTGGATATGCTTATAAAAACTGCTTATTGACTTATTGGCTTTTTGGAAAAGCCATAAGTCATAAGTAAGAGCTTCATTACTTATTAAAAACTGCTTATTTACCTTTGGTAAGGGCAAATAAGCAGTTTTAATAAGTAAGGAGGCTCTTACTTATGACTTATGGCTTTTCCAAAAACTCAATAAGCCAATAAACAGTTTTATAAGCACATCCAAACAGACCCTAAGTCCACAAGCAGCTTGAGGCGCTTAAAGATCCAACCTTCCACAGTATCACGCACAGCAGACCTCCGGCCATCTGCACCACCCACAGCGTCCACAATCTTCCCCTCATTCCAAACCTCTTCGCCAACAAACCCAACAACATCCCGCCGCCGGGCATCGAAAACAGACTCGCCAGTCCAAAACTCGCAGCAATAATGGCAGAATGAAAAATGCGCTAAATGTTTGAAATAATGCTGGAATGAAAAATGCGATTCTCCAAGCGATGAATTTTGTTGAACCAATATGAGAGTGGATTAGGGAGTAAACGAGTGGCATGATTAGTTGCCTAGCTCCACCGCTGAGGTTACCCCATGAGGAGTAGCCACCGAAAACAACCGGAACTCGGTGGCCTTGTGCTCGGAGTCCACCGGTAGTGCGAATTCCCAATCATTGTTGTTGTCGGACTTCTGAGAAACGTCCATTATTTTCCAAAAGAAATAAAACCCCCCAATTTATCTGAACAAAAAGATGATTTGGGGGGTGGAGTTATATAAGGCAAAAACAAGATACGAAGAAAGGCTTTTTACCGAATATAGAAAACTTTATTGCGGCAAAACAACAAACAGTTGGTGTGTAGACAAAATCGACTTCAATAAATAATCGATTAACTTCAAGATCGAAGTATAAAACCCAAATATCACGATAATTATTCAACGGAATATAAAACTATTGAATAATCAACCAAGAATAGATCGAACGGTAAAAAGAAAGAACACAGGATATTTACGTGGAAAACCCAAATCGGGAAAAACCACGGGCGGAGGAAGCCGAGAACCAATTCACTATATTTTGCGGTATTTACAAAACGTTGAGAGAATACAAAAAATACAAAGAGTTAAAACTCTTATGTATTAAAAGGAAGAGAAGATTGAGATGTTTTTGGTTTGGTGTGATTTTTGAAACTAATCTTCTAATCTATTTATAGCAAATTGTTTACATGCCATTGTTGAAAATAAAACTTGGATTGCATGCCATTTTAGAAAGCTTGAATCAATTGTTGAAAGCTTCTTCTTCACATGAGCTGCATTTGTTTAGCAGCCTTTGACTTAATTGAAGGCACATTCCACAATCTCCACCTTGACTTCAAATGAGACAGAATGAAAAACTTTAACTTACACAATGATCATGCAAAACAGTTTATCAACAGCTCGTCATACTCCAAATCTCTATAAGAATCTGTAAACACCATATGAGAAAAAATTGATTTCGAAAAGTATGTATACTTCCTCCACCACGAGCCTATCAGGCTCAAATGCGATCAGAAACACCCACCAAATCCAAACATGTTTTGAACTTGGCTATTGGAAGACTTTTAGTGAACATATCAGCAGGATTATCATTGGTGCTGATCTTGTTTACCGTAATATCGCCTTTAGCAATAACATCTCTGATGAAGTGATAGCGAACATCAATATGTTTCGTTCGATCATGGAACATTTGATCCTTTGTCAGAAATATTGCACTTTGATTGTCACAAAAAACAGTTTTAACGGATAACTTGTTTGAAAGCTCACCTATCAACCGTTTCAACCAGAGGGCTTCTTTCACTGCTTCCGTAGTAGCCATGTATTCGACTTCGGTGGTGGATAACGCTACGGTGGACTGTAACTGCGCTTTCCAGCTAATTGCGCAATCACCCAAAGTAAACACGTACCCTGTAATCGATTGTCTTTTATCCAAGTCCTTTGCATAATCGGAATCCACATAACCAAGTACTCCACTATTGGTTTTGCCAAACCGCAGACATAAAGAGGAAGTACCTCGCAAGTACCGAAAAATCCATTTAACAGCAGCCCAATGCTCTTTTCCTGGATTCGCCATGTATCTGCTCACCATGCTTACCGCATATGACAAATCTGGACGTGTACAAATCATAGCATACATAAGAGATCCTAGATCCTACAGCGCTGGAGTATGGTACCTTTTCCATGTATGCTAGATCTTCTTCGGTGGTAGGACTTAAGGCGGATGATAGCTTGAAGTGGGCTGCGAAAGGAGTGCTGACTTGTTTTGCATTATGCATATTGAAACGGTGCAGAACCTTCTCAATGTAGCTTTGTTGAGAAAGGTATAGAGTTCTTGCACTACGGTCTCGCACTATTTCCATTCCTAGAATTTTCTTGGCAGCACCCAAGTCCTTCATATCGAACTCAGCATTCAACTAGTCTTTTATCTTTTGAATCTCCTTTATATTCTTCGCTGCAATTAACATGTCATCCACTTATAAAAGTAGATAGACCATTGAGCCATCGTCACACTTCTTGTAGTAAACGCAGCTGTCGTAGGTGCACCTTTTCAGCTTGTGACTGGTCATAAATGAGTCAAACCTTTTATACCATTGTCGCGGAGATTGCTTGAGGCCATAAAGAGACTTCTTCAATTTGCACACGTAGCTTTCCTTGCCAGGAGCTACAAAACCTTCAGGTTGTTGCATATATATCTCTTCCTCAAGCACACCATTTAAGAATGTTGTAGTAACATCAAGTTGCTCTAACTCATAGTCATGAGAGGCAACTAATCCCAACAAGACACGTATTGACGTGTGTTTCACAACCAGAGAGAAAATGTCGGTATAATCGATACATGGGATTTGACTGTAGCCCTTGGCTACTAAACGAGCTTTATATCTTGTTTGTCACCAGGGTGGATAGCCTCCTTCAACTTTTAGACCCATTTGCACTTAACTGTCTTCTTACCCTTTGGAGCTGGAACGAGATCCCATGTGCCATTTTTCTGAAGAGATTCCATCTCCTCGTGCATGGCAACCATCCACTTATTAGAATGTTTGGATTTAATGGCCTCGTTGTAGCTTGTGGGCTCCAGAACAGACTCAACTTCATTGGCAACTGTAAGTGCATAAGTGACAGAATTGGCTTGAACATATCTCTTTGGAGGTACAATCTGTCTGCGAGGTCTATCTCTTGCAATGGAGGGAATGTGAGGTTGGCTTGGAGCTTCGGCTGGCTCATGAGAAGAGGAATGTTGATTATTCGAGGGTTGAGAAACCTCGACACCTTCATGAGACTGGTCCTCGAAAGATGAATTTAAAGGAAGCTCCACCTCCACTCGAACTTTGTCTTTTTCCGAATTTTCATTTTCTCTGGTCCGAATGTTGGAGACAGGATGAAGCATGGCTTTTTCATCGAAGGTCACATCTCTTGATGTAATGACCTTCATAAGCTCTGGGCTCCACAATTTGAAACCTTTCACTCCTGTCTTGTATCCAATAAAAATGCACTTAATGGCTCTTGGTTCTAATTTGCCATTATCAACCCGTGCATATGCTGGACATCCAAACGGTATTAATTTTGTGTAGTCAGCAGGCTTACCAGACCATAGCTCAAACGGAGTCTTCTTTCCAATAGTACGTGAGGGGGAGCGGTTGATAATATAACATGCGGTGGAAGCTGCTTCGGCCCAAAAAGACTTTGGTAGCTTCGAGTGAGAGAGCATGCATCGGACCTTCTCCATGATGGTGCGGTTCATTCTTTCCGCAACGCCGTTCTGCTGTGGTGTGTGTACTACAGTACGGTGACGTGTAATCCCTTCCTTACGGCAATAGGAGTTGAATTCTTCTGAGCAGAATTCCAGTCCGTTATCGGTACGAAGGTATTTTACTTCAAAACCGGATTGTTTTTCAACTAACACTTTCCAATCCCTAAAGGTTGAAAATACTTATCCCTTTGTCTTTAAGAAGAACGACCATACCTTCCTGGAGAAGTCGTCAATAATAGTGAGCATATAAGAGGCTCCACCTTTCGATGTAACCTTTGCCGGTCCCCATAAATCCGAGTGTATGTAGTCGAGTGGTCCTTTTGTCGTATATTTGCCACTGATAAAACTTACTCGCTTCTGCTTTCCGAACACACAATCTTCACAGAATTCAAGTTTGGTTGATTTGTGCTCCCCGAGCAACCACCTTCGACTTAGTTCATTCATACCATGATATGACATGTGAGCGAGCCTGAGGTGCCATAGACGAGAGCGATCAACGTTGGAGAGGGATTTAGAACATACCGAGACTTCGCCGGAGATAACTTGCCCATCCATAATGTAAAGGTTTGCGGATTTTCTAACTCCTCGGATGACCACAGAACCTTCCTTGAAAATATGCAGTTTCCCGTCTTTGCCAACAAACTCGTAACCTTTCTTCTCGAAAGTACCGAGACTTAGTAAATTTCGCCTAAGACCGGATACGTGCTTCACATCTTAAATCGTTCGAACAACGCCATCGAACATGCGGAACCTGAGTGTACCCCGTCCAATAATACGACACGAAGTGTCGTTACCCATTAGAACGTGGCCTTCGTTAACCTTTTCATATGAATGAAAAACGCTTCGGTTGGAGCTCATATGAAAAGTACACGTTGAATCAAGTACCCACTCATTCGTAGTTATTAAACCGTAGTCCGAAACGGATAGAAGCTCGCCATCGGAACCAGTTTCGGCAACATCGGCTTCAACGGTGTTATTGGTTGTTTTTCCCTTTGCTATTGCCTTCGCTTTCTCCTTGTTCTTTAACTTGAAACATTCATCGATCAGATGTCCCTTCTTATGGCAATAATTGCAATATTTGCTATTGGCTTTGGACTTAGATCTAGATCGGTTTTGTGAAGAGCTACCTCTCTCGTTAGGTCTCCCTCTGATGTTGAGACCTTCGGCTTTAGAATCGCTGCTACTGTTCCCAACTATCTGCTTCATCTTTTCCTTTGAATCAAGAGCAGTCATTACCTCGTCAAGGACAAGAGTGTCCCGAGAATAGATAATGGTGTCACGAAAGTGATCGTAGGAGTCTGGGAGAGAAGATAATAAAAATAACGCCAAGTCTTCATCTTCGTATTTGACGTCCATATTCTCCAGATTTCCTACAAGCTCTTTAAAGGTAGAGAGGTGATCAGACAAAGAACTACCTTCACTCATCTTTAGGTTAAAAAGTCGTTGCTTCAAGTGTAGCTTGTTGGGCAAGCTTTTCGTCATAAGTAGCTGCTCGAGTTTTAGCTAGAGAGCCGCCGCAGATGTCTCTTTCAGTACATCTTGGAGAACGTCGTTGGATAGATGCAGACGGATCTGCGACGACGCCTTCAAATCTTTCATTTCTTTTTCCTCAGTCGACCAAGTTGCCGGCATTTTCTCCATTCCTAATTGTGCTTTGTGGAGATCCATTTGGATCAACACATCTTTCATCTTTACTTGCCAGAGAGGGAATCTTGTGTTTCTGTCAAGTAAAGGAATATCGTACTTCATCGATGACATGGTTGAAAATAGTTTTTACGAATTGTTATCGGAAAACCCGGATTGCTCTGATACCAATTGTAGACAAAATCGACTTCAATAAATAATCGATTAACTTCAAGATCGAAGTATAAAACCCAAATATCACGATAATGATTCAACGGAATATAAAACTATTGAATAATCAACCAAGAATAGATCGAACGGTAAAAAGAAAGAACACAGGATATTTACGTGGAAAACCCAAATCGGGAAAAACCACGGGCGGAGGAAGCCGAGAACCAATTCACTATATTTTGCGGTGTTTACAAAACGTTGAGAGAATACAAAAAATACAAAGAGTTAAAACTCTTATGTATTAAAAGGAAGAGAAGATTGAGATGTTTTTGGTTTGGTGTGATTTTTGAAACTAATCTTCTAACCTATTTATAGCAAATTGTTTACATGCCATTGTTGAAAATAAAACTTGGATTGCATGCCATTTTAGAAAGCTTGAATCAATTATTGAAAGCTTCTTCTTCACATGGGCTGCATTTGTTTAGCAGCATTTGACTTAATTGAAGGCACATTCCACATGGTGTTTGTTTTTACGTTCGTGTTTTTGTGTGACAAAGTCGGTAGAGAGATAATAGGAACTTAAGTACAAGAAAGCTGAGAATCGGAAACCTGCGAACGGCAACGAGTTGGCCTTTGAGAATGGTGAAAGTTCAAAACTTTTATCACTTTGACATCTTTGCTATTTCTAGTCACACTCACATATGCCAAGGTAGTGTGTTAACTCAAAAAGACTTTTTGTACATCAGTAGATGTACGTTAATACATGATACATACATGCATACATCCATGTACATACATACGTGTTGATAATCGTTCATTCTAATTAAGATCGTTTTAGTGATGTTGTAATAGCTAGCACTAGCTAGGTTAAGTAGGTTGATACATTGAACTTTCTTATGTGAAGAAGATAGCAAGTATCAACCTCAAAGATCATGTTTTGAAATTCTTGTTTAAGATGGATCGTTATAAAGCACTTCTAGTCTTTATCCGGTTATGTATAAAAGTTTAATTTTTCACATATTGTTGTTTGACGATGATGTTTTAGTTTATATATTTTGTTTGTTAAATTCATATGTATGTAGTTTTTTTACAATTCTTTTTCTCATTTCTAATTGAAAATAGGATATTAACGCGGTTCATTAAAACGGGTTCAACTTTATTTGGTAAAAGAATCAACTAAAATAGAACTATCATAGTTTTGATGTGAAATTTCCTTAAATGGGTAACCTTAAAAGCGAATTAGTGATATCCCTCCAAAAAGATACGTCCGAAGATTAAAACATATATACGACCACGACTCCATGAGGTGCGGTCACTCAGTGGTGTGCGGGTTCTGACATGGACTAAAATTATCTTACGACTACACCCCCTCACTTGGGGGGTTTTGACCACTGGTCTCTCTCTCTCTCTCTCTCTCTCTCTCTCTCTCTCTCTCTCTCTCTCTCTCTCTCTCCATGAATGAAAAAAATTTCCAAGTTGGCAAAGAAGAAAAAGAGGAGATAAAATATGAAAGTTACAAAATTGGTCACTGCACTTCTCATGAAGTTACAAAACTGATGACACATTAAATATGCCATTAATGTTTTTAATGAACTGTTTTTTCTTTTTTAATTTAGATTAATTAAATTTGTAATTTAGTTTAGTTTATTTAAAATAGGTCATAGTTGACACCCAAAAAATGAGTATGTGACAGTCAAAAAATGAGTGGTGACGAGGGGCTTGGTAACTCCACATCCTTTGGTCTAAGGTTAAAAGATATTTATCAACAATAGATCATAGTTGATTTTTTATTAATATGTTATTTTTTTAATTCATATATTTATACTCTAAGTTTTAATAGTTCATTATTTATCAACAATTCAACACAACTAAGGGGGGGGGGGGGGGGGTGTGTGTATATATATATATATATATATATATATATATATATATATATATATATATATATATATATATATATATATATATATATATATATATATATATATATATATATATATATATATATATATATATACACACACACACTCATCTAACACAAAAAACATTTTATAAAACAAAAATGCAATTCTAGCTATATATTTCCATTGTTAAAAAAAACATATATATATATATATATATATATATATATATATATATATATATATATATATATATATATATATATATATATATATATATATATATATATATATATATATACTAGTTGTAAGACCCGTGTATTACACGGGATAACATAAATAAAATGTTAAATAACAAAATCTAAAAACTAAAAAATGAAATTAATTAATTGATATTGTTTTAAGACAAATTATACTTTACACATACAAATAGAACATATGCATTAATAATTTACGAATATTGAAATAAAGGATACTACTAAGTCATGTACAAATTTGTCCCAAAAAACCTTTTGTCCGTAATCATTTTTTTGTAATTATTAACAATGAAAAAAATGAAGATATTCTCGTGACCGAATGTTACAAACAACTACAATAACACCAACATGTTATATAAAATTCATATTCCTTCTATCATTTTCTTCAAAAAAGCAATACTTTATTTAAAAATCTCCTAACCATATGGAAATTGTTATTTCTTTCAAAATTCGCAAAAAGGAATCAGAGTTATTGATTGCAACTACATCTATGTCTACATGTTTACATCCCTTCAATAGAAATAATTTTCTTATAACATTTCACCCAGGATTTGGTGGGATTATTCCTATTCTAATAACAGATTTTATTTATTATCCAGCAGGTAAAAGATTTCAACATGAAGAATACAAAAACATACACAAAAGGAACCAATGATTGATACATGAACTTTTAAAATTGAAATATTGAAATGATGTTTTATTTATCGAGGAACTCAAAATATTTTATGATGTATGATTTGTTTATTTCACATGTTGGAAGTATAAGCCTTATGAAGAAAATATTGTGTTTGGTTAGTAATACCCATTTTCGCTATGACACATGTTTCCTTTGACTTCTTTAGAATAAGATGTTGAATTTGTTTTAATTCCCGGTAATTAAGGCTTTTAAATTACTACTCAAAATAATAGAATATCATAATTGGAAATTTTCTTTATTTATTGGTTCATTAATATTTATTATAAAAATGTAAATAGAATTTTTTGTAATTCTTTCTTTTTAACTGTATATTCTTTATGTTTTATACCGTCAACTATAGCTTATTGTCCTAGTTATCAATTGAGTAATCATAAATACATTTTGCATTTTCATTAATTATTTAATAAATTATTACATTAAATATTCTAACTTCTACAAGTTTGAAAAAACTAATTGCATAATCTTATTTTTCTATATATGTCTAATTAATTGTAAGACACAAAAAACCCCACAACTTGGGAATAAAGTATTTGGTAATATCTTACACACGTAGTTCTATTTGGTATACAATCATTTCCTTCCTTTGGTCAATATTATATCCATCCATTTGAGTTATTAGAAGACAGAAGTAGACTGGAATATGGAGTAAGCAACAAAAATTAGCGGTATACCAGTAAATATCATTTCTTTAATATTGATACAAATTCATCATTTTTATTAAGAAGAACGTCAATAGAACTTTGCATCAAAGTCAACTCCAACTCAAGCAAGCCAAGACCAGCAACTAAAACTACAAAACTACATACACAGGAGCATACCTTAGGGTACAAATGTAACTTTATCAAAAATAAAATCCTGAAATACACAAATAAATGAAAGTTGAATATCCTTATACAATAAAAAAAAAAATCTAAGTTACAATGGTATAATTAGGTAGATTGTTAAAAGTAAATGCCTTATACTTCTAAATTTTTTCAAAGGTAATAGAAAGATCTAAAACTACCATAGTAGGATGCTATAATACATAATAACACGTCTTTTCTTCTGATGTTTAACGTAGCAAGCACTAAAAGAGGGTAAAATAAAGGAATGAAAATAGAATGCTATAATACACAAATAAATGAAAGTATATTGCTATTTAAAAATAGCAAGAAATAATAACATACTTTCATTTTTTTTTATGTATTATAACAAACTTTTATTTCTTTCTTTTACCCAGGATAAGAATAAGCATGAACTACTTGTACATTAAGGTTAGTTAGTTATACATCTTAAATCATACCTGGAAAATGAAAAAACAAACATAGATGAGAAATTAAAAGCAAACAAAAGTTCTCTTCTGCAATTCCCATTATTAGTTTCTACCTACAAAACACATATTTAACATGATACACAAATCAATAAGCTTTGTAAAAAAAAACCCAAACCTGGCCGAAATGGCATGAAGACCACATGAGTGAATAAGCATCCTCTTGGATTCTGTATTCCCTGAAAAGTTAAAAACCAAACGAATGCAGTCAACAAACGGAAACATACACATGGGTTCATGCATCCAACACAAGTTCACATACTCTAATGTTTCAAGGCTTTTAGATAAGAGTTCATATTTCTCCCTTTCCCCCTGTGTATACAACAACAAATATGTCACATTTCAACTAAACAACTTTAGAAATTAGATTAGATGCATTGGTTAAATATTTAAATCAGAAAACTTCAAGAATTGATAGAGGGAAAACATTACCAGGAATCCGTTAAAAACTTGAAACCATGTGGCATTTTTGAAAGCTGTTGGATTGAGAGTAATTTGGTCTACTTGTATCTACATCCGAACACTTGAAAGTTAGTATTGAAAGTTATTTGGATTGTGTTCTTATCTGAAAAAGTACATTGCTCAAGTTGAGATGTTCTTCAAAGTAGATTTCCTTTCAAATTTCATCAATAGTCAAGTGGTGGTTTGGAGTCCCTGTATTCAGGGGTGAATCGACTTTGGGACAGAGTAAAATTCTCAAATTGGATTTTATGCTAAAGTTCATCACTTCATTGTCTTTATAGAATTTGAAAGGTGTTTTTAAGTCTTACCGAGTGGACTGCACCAATGCGAGCACATGTTGGCATTTCCATGAGCATGGGTATGTAGATAATTACAATATCACCCCTTTTAACACCATTATGTTTCAAAAAATTTGCAAGCTGTTCAGAAAGGATAGATTAATGTAATAATGAAATCACAGACAATGTTCTCAAGTGCTTTTACATGAGCTCTGGTATCTTGCCAGCACCCGACGACAGAGTCTTCATTGACTCTGCATGACGGAGGTGCTTAGTTGTCGTCAGATTTTCCCTAGTTGTTGAGTGTTATAGTGAGAACTGACAAGTGGAAAGGAGTTAAAAAGCAAGGGTTTTGAGTCAAGAACGGATACCATTTTTGTTAAAAACCCACAAACAAATTTGGAATTAGGATGATAGGACAATGAATTAAAGAATGTGAATGAGAAGTAACCTGGTGCAGACTTGCAGAAATCGACGCCCATCTATGAAGCTTCGATCTCAAGGGTTTCTTTAAGGGTTTTCCGTTGATGGTGAGCAGTTAGAGACAACGACAGTGGCGAAGATAGAAAAGCATAGGTGCGATGAAAGGAATTGAACAGGTAGTGGTGGTTAACGTCAAAATTTTTGTGTGTAATCGACGGCCTGATGCGGCAGCGAAGAGACCGAATAGAACAGGAGGTAGCTTCGAGTGGGAGAGAAAATGGGGAATTGGAGGTGGACGTGTGAGATAGGGCGGAGAGTGGCGGCAAGGAGAGTGAGGCGGGGGTGGAGGATAAGGAGAGATTGGGAATCAGAGGACCAAATCGAAATATTATATATTATATATATATATACAATTGTTGCCTTAAATAAACAGTACCACTTTAGTTTATTACAATTTTTACTCTTGTAGTTTTACCATTTTAGTTTATTATAATTTTTACCCCTGTAATTTTACTTTGTATAATTATAGTTTTAGTCCCTATAGTTTTAATTTTTATTAATTACAATTTTGGTCCCTATAGTTTTGTTTGCCAGTTTAACATTATTACAGTTTTGACCCCTGTAGTTTTAATTTGTTGACTTCCTTAACCGCAGCAACGCGCGGCTCCCTTCCGCTCGTTGTGTTACAATTCGAGAGAAAACTTGAACATCAGAGCAATTTCGAGTTCTTCATTTCATTGTGTGTGTGAGAGACAGATATACGAGAGAGAGATGAGAGAATGGCGTTATAATAGTGGTGGTAACGCTTAGGAGAGAAATAAGGGAACATTATTCAAATTTTCAATGAATCCTCAAATTCACGGATTTGTAACGGAATTTTTTTAGAAATTCAATATTCTGAAAAAATGTCATGTGGCAAAATGTATGAGAAGATGACAAGTGGCATGTGAGTTACTTATTTATTATGATCCTTGTAGTTTTACCATTTTAGTTTATTATAATTTTTACCCCTGTAGTTTTACTTTGTATAATTATAGTTTTAGTCCCTATAGTTTTAATTTTTATTAATTACAATTTTGGTCCCTATAGTTTTGTTTGCCAGTTTAACATTATTACAGTTTTGACCCCTGTAGTTTTAATTTGTTGACTTCCTTAACCGCAGCAACGCGCGGCTCCCTTCCGCTCGTTGTGTTACAATTCGAGAGAAAACTTGAACATCAGAGCAATTTCGAGTTCTTCATTTCATTGTGTGTGTGAGAGACAGATATACGAGAGAGAGATGAGAGAATGGCGTTATAATAGTGGTGGTAACGCTTGAGGAGAGAAATAAGGGAACATTATTCAAATTTTCAATGAATCCTCAAATTCACGGATTTGTAACGGAATTTTTTTAGAAATTCAATATTCTGAAAAAATGTCATGTGGCAAAATGTATGAGAAGATGACAAGTGGCATGTGAGTTACTTATTTATTATGATATATATATATATATATATATATATATATATATATATATATATATATATATATATATATATAACTTTTTTGTCAGTTTATTAATTTAAAATAATAAAAAAGGTATCATTCTAATATTTTATTCTGATAGAATGTTTTTAATGGTAAATATTCGTTGCAATATTCTTTAAAAGTATTGTTCAGCTTTTAAAATTTTACACATTAGATAACTATTCGAAATTTTAATGAGATAGATGACCCGGAAAGTGATTTAATGATGATACCTTCAAGAAGATTGTCTTAAGATTAAAATATGTGTATATAAAAATAGGATCTGAACTACGTCGGTAAAACACGGGTTAAACTTATCTTATAAAAAACCGGTTAAAATCGATCTACAAAGCTTTGATTTGAAAATTTTGCTTAGATTGGGGAGCCCAAAAGTGATTTAATAATGATACTTCCAAAATGATCAACCCAAGATTAAAACATGATTAAAGTTATAAATGAACTTATCCGATTGAAGAGACTAAAACATTGCTTTAAAATTAGGCTCCGGATTCGTACACTTAATCGTGATTCTTCCAAAAAGATCTTCACAAGATTAAGACATACCTAAATTTATAAACCAGCTTATCATGTTAAAGATACCGAACTAATCAATTTAAAAACCAATTCGAGTTGAAATGAAAAAAATATATGTTTACTAATTCAAGTATATTGCAACGTTCGAAATTTTTCAACGATCAAAATTTTTCTTAAAACAGTAACCAGACTCTGTCGGTTTATATTTATGTCGGTTTATCTTTATCTTGTTAAAACAATTATAACCAATTTGGAAAAAAATTCTGAAATTTTGATACATATGACCAAAAGAGATTAAGTGATGATACCTACAACGTAATCTTTTCGAGATTGCGAGCTTAGGAGGTGCAATGTACACATTTGTATATACTGGTTTGATTTCGGGAACCAAGGGACAAAGTATATCGTGGCGATCCTATTGCCAGTAAGCGAACTGGACAAGGAGGGCCCCTTGTAGAGTGTGGGGCAATGCCTGCCCTGACCTGAAGATGATCCATAGTACATGTTTATACATCTGAACATACATACATGCATATATACATACATACGTATAGACAATTGATTCTGTGAATATCATTTTAGTGATGTTGTAATGTCGGAATGTGGGGTTTGACCACCGGCCTCTCTCTCTCTCTCTCTCTCTCTCTCTCTCTCTCTCTCTCTCTCTCTCTCTCTCTCTCTCTCTCTCTCTCTCTCTCTCCACAAATAGAAAAATTTGCAAGTTGACAAAGAAGAAAAAGACGAGATAAAATAAAATTGGTCAATGCACTTTTCTTGAAGTTACAAAATTGATGACATATTAAATATATCATTAATGCTCTTAATGAACTGTTTTTCTTTTTTAATTTAGATTAATTAATTTTTTAATTTCGTTTAATTTATTTATATTACTAGGTTACAAACTCGTGTGTTACACGGTTTACTATTAAAGCAAAATAATAATTGTTTCAATTTTTTAACAACATAATTTATTAATAAAAGAAGTCGGGTCAAGGAGGAAGTTGTACGAGAGAGAGATGAGAGAATGGCGTTATAATAGTGGTGGTAACGCTTGAGGAGAGAAATAAGGGAACATTATTCAAATTTTCAATGAATCCTCAAATTCACGGATTTGTAACGGAATTTTTTTAGAAATTCAATATTCTGAAAAAATGCCATGTGGCAAAATGTATGAGAAGATGACAAGTGGCATGTGAGTTACTTATTTATTAGGATATATATATATATATATATATATATATATATATATATATATATATATATATATATATATATAACTTTTTTGTCAGTTTATTAATTTAAAATAATAAAAAAGGTATCATTCTAATATTTTATTCTGATAGAATGTTTTTAATGGTAAATATTCGTTGCAATATTCTTTAAAAGTATTGTTCAGCTTTTAAAATTTTACACATTAGATAACTATTCGAAATTTTAATGAGATAGGTGACCCGGAAAGTGATTTAATGATGATACCTTCAAGAAGATTGTCTTAAGATTAAAATATGTGTATATAAAAATAGGATCTGAACTACGTCGGTAAAACACGGGTTAAACTTATCTTATAAAAAACCGGTTAAAATCGATCTACAAAGCTTTGATTTGAAAATTTTGCTTAGATTGGGGAGCCCAAAAGTGATTTAATAATGATACTTCCAAAATGATCAACCCAAGATTAAAACATGATTAAAGTTATAAATGAACTTATCCGATTGAAGAGACTAAAACATTGCTTTAAAATTAGGCTCCGGATTCGTACACTTAATCGTGATTCTTCCAAAACGATCTTCACAAGATTAAGACATACCTAAATTTATAAACCAACTTATCATGTTAAAGATACCGAACTAATCAATTTAAAAACCAATTCGAGTTGAAATGAAAAAAATATATGTTTACTAATTCAAGTATATTGCAACGTTCGAAATTTTTCAACGATCAAAATTTTTCTTAAAACAGTAACCAGACTCTGTCGGTTTATATTTATGTCGGTTTATCTTTATCTTGTTAAAACAATTATAACCAATTTGGAAAAAAATTCTGAAATTTTGATACATATGACCAAAAGAGATTAAGTGATGATACCTACAACGTAATCTTTTCGAGATTGCGAGCTTAGGAGGTGCAATGTACACGTTTGTATATACTGGTTTGATTTCGGGAACCAAGGGACAAAGTATATCGTGGCGATCCTATTGCCAGTAAGCGAACTGGACAAGGAGGGCCCCTTGTAGAGTGTGGGGCAATGCCTGCCCGGACCTGAAGATGATCCATAGTACATGTTTATACATCTGAACATACATACATGCATATATACATACATACGTATAGACAATTGATTCTGTGAATATCATTTTAGTGATGTTGTAATGTCGGAATGTGGGGTTTGACCACCGGCCTCTCTATCTCTATCTCTCTCTCTCTCTCTCTCTCTCTCTCTCTCTCTCTCTCTCTCTCTCTCTCTCTCTCTCTCTCTCTCTCTCTCTCTCTCCACAAATAGAAAAATTTGCAAGTTGACAAAGAAGAAAAAGACGAGATAAAATAAAATTGGTCAATGCACTTTTCTTGAAGTTACAAAATTGATGACATATTAAATATATCATTAATGCTCTTAATGAACTGTTTTTCTTTTTTAATTTAGATTAATTAATTTTTTAATTTCGTTTAATTTATTTATATTACTAGGTTACAAACTCGTGTGTTACAAACTCGTGTGTTACACGGTTTACTATTAAAGCAAAATAATAATTGTTTCAATTTTTTAACAACATAATTTATTAATAAAAGAAGTCGGGTCAAGGAGGAAGTTGGCCTAAGAATAAAGAGTTACAAAACAGAAGACATGAAAATTATACATGAACAACTAAATCTAGCATAATAAGGACATAATAAGAACAATATTAAGCTCTCTTGTCAAAGAAATAGCAATCAACTTTGGGTCTCCAAATTTCCATCTTTATTTTAAGATTTTGGTTTATACTGCCTTCTTTTGTTTGCCATTTCCATTCCATCTATTTTAACAACCTACTTTCAAAATCCAAATATTATAGCAACCAACTTTCAATCTAGTTACAAATACTACCAGAAGATAACTGTATTTGTTGGATGTATATATTTAGTTACTTAATGTATAACTAACTAAAAAAATAATTAACAAAATTCAATCCACACAATTACTATATTAACATTTTCATTTGTTTTATGATATTGTTCCAAGTTGGCCCACTGTCATTTCTTTTCCTACCTAATGTAGCAGAATTACACAATGAATATTTCAAATGGAAAATGAAAATAATAGCACCCTAATTTTGTAATTTAGAAATAAAAGCAACAACAACCTACTAAATAATTAAACAATTCCTATCAAGAGACATATTAATGCTAACATATTTGAAAATTCAATAAACATTTATACAATTCCTTACTCCACATTATAATAAACAAATTAAGTAAAGAAAATCTTTATAGTAACCGATACTTTTAAAAAAAGCATTTATTTTGTGTTAAGATTAGCATCCAATTGTCCAAAGCACAATGCATTAATAAGATAAAAATTAAAATTGAAGCATTTATTTTGTGTACGTATTTACCTAATCTGGGAAGTCTCCAAATACTCCCTGCCTACGCGGCGTACTCGCTTCTTACTAATCGACCAACCTAGGTCAGCCTAGCGACTTTTGCAACACAGCTATTTACCCTTTTCATAAATTCTCAAAAAAAAAAAAAAAAAATTAACTCGTAACTAAATGTCATTCAAAAATTCAACATGCTTTTTCATAATTTCTCAAAATTTTATTTAAACTTATAACTTAATGTCATTTAATTTAAATATTCAACAATGAAAGAAGGAAAACAAGACACTAACTTCTGGGGTCGCATTTATGCAAACAAATATACATAAATACGATAGGGGGAGATGTACTTCCTAGCTTTCTTTGGTTGGAAACCGCATCAATTAACAAAATTACTCAATCTATTTCCCTTTATTTTTGAACTTTTATATGGAATCAGCAAAAAAGACATAGAAAGAAATATGGGGCCTTTTTGTTTTTACTGTTTTGACAAACATTGTCTTGAATATATAACCCATACTGCTATACAAATAATATAAACCCCAAAACCTTCCTCCTATAGATTTAATATAAACATCATGCTCCTTGATGGCAGTGCAAACATTATTGTGGTATTGTATCGATAAATCCATCCTCCTTATTTTTCAAGTGGAAATCAAATTAACATTAGATAATTGTCAAATATGGTGTGTTAAGAATAAAGAAACTTTTCAAAGATGGTATACGTCCATATATTACTAAAAAATATTATTAAAACAATAATAAGAATCATATTATATGTATAGAATAAACTAAAAAAAAAAAAAACCATGCATTCTGACTTTTCCAGAAAACAATTCAGGTAGATAGTTGTGACAAAAATCGTATCTAATGTTTGATCTGTTCATACCAGCCAAGAATGGCCCTCCAAAAATCCAGATTTTCAACGAAAATAAATTTGACAAAAATGGTCCTTCAAATATATCTGGTACTTACAGAATACTAAGTTTCTTGGAAAGGAAGCTCACACTTATTAATAAGGGACAGAGGCAATGAAATTGGAATTTTAAAAGTTGAATTTGTATCCAATTTGATAAGTTTGCATCATTTACGGTATCTGTTATAGGAAGATCACATAAAATCGGATTCTTATAATTTTTAGCGGGAAAAAAGACTAACAATGCATATAAGGGTGACATGTGGCAAAGTAAGGGTTTAAAAAGATGCATGTGGCATTCCAAGGTTTACTTTATTAGTATAGACTAGGTTACAAACTCGTGTGTAATGTGTTACATGGTTGATAATTAAAAAATTTATATGATAAAAGAAACATTTTATTTAATCATACAATATTGTTGGTTTTAATGGCGGTGGTGACGGAACTTTAGGAAACACCGGCAGTGTTGGTGATCACGCATAAAGGAGTACTTTTGCGTGTACCCTTTTTTTTACTTGGTTTCAGATGAAGCATATTTCAATCTCTAAAGCCAAAGTTTAGGTCAAAAGGGAATTTGTATTAAAATGATTTCAATTAACTAAGATTTTAAATCAGTGCCAAATTACAAATTACCAACACCAAATGAATGCCATAGATCTAAAACAAAAATCAAGAAACTAATTTTTACTTGTGTAGATTAACCAGAGATGCTCTTATTATGCTTCTTCACCAACCTCTTCGAATCAAACTCTTACGTCTTCATGAAATTAATTTTTACATGTGCAAATTAATTATTACTTGTTTTGACTTTAAATATATGTTGGTCTCAATGGCTTTTACAAATACTATCAAATAATAAAATCAAGTCAAAATGTAAAAATTACCAAACACTAAAAACTCACCGACAAACATAATGAGTAATCCCGCGGAAAAATCTAATTGCAAATAATCATTAACCTTAAGTGGTAGCAATTTGCAAACAAAAATCTAAAAATCGATTACAAATAAAATCAACGATTTCATCAAACATAGTCAAAATATGGCTTTATATTATGTACTAGTTTACAAACCCGTGTGTTACACGGTTGACAAATAAAAAAAACTTATATATTAAAAAACACATTTTATTTTAAAAATAGGATCATATTAATAAAATTTATTGCAAAATTTAACAGACAATCTAATACCATTACGGATTTTCGTCATTAAAATAATATTTTCTAAATCACCAACTAATTTTACTCATAAAAATCCAATTTTCATCGGTTTTATGATAGGTACTAATAACCAAAACTCAATTTTCATGCCAAAGAAGTAAAATCACATATGCAAAGTCTAAAATTTACCAGAGATCTTTTACTCACGGATTTGAAAGTTTCAAATATCTTTTACTTACATATCTTTCATTTTCAAGCCATTAATAAGAACTCTTTGACTTACTTACAGTGTAGAACTTCTTTTTAAAAATATCTTTTAAGTTCTCCAAGCTTATTCACAAAACAGAGAAAGAAAAAAAATAAAATCATCTATTTTTTAAGAAACATAGACTTACCCAAATTTGTGTGCTCATCCATATGTTTGTGAGGCCTTACACACAGCTTTAATGTAGGACCAACTGTATGCACTAAAACCAAAAATTAGCTATTGTGTTTAAACTATAGACACTAAAACCAAGTATATAAATAAGAAATGAAAGAATACTTTCTTCTCAATCCTTCCTCTAATATGTTTTGTGTAGTTGCTGCATCCAATTTCAATTGTTAGATACCAATAAAAATACATGAGCCATCATAAAAGCAATGAATAGTGAGTTAGTAATAGAATAATATGTATTTTGTTTGCAATCACATACATGGACACATTAATAATATAGTCAAGGTTACTACGTATCACAATTGCCTCACAGTACTTCCTTAGATCATATGCCTCTAGTGAGTCAGCAATATCAAGTTGTAAAGAAAATAAAATGGCCATGCATTGCTGCCATAATGGATTTTTCCCTATCAATGAAACGGGAATTCAGAGCTTAATCGGAATTAAACGGAAGAGCAACAGATAAATCAGATAACACATCCAGTTCAAATCCATGTCTATAGTGAGATTAATTTCAAAATGGGAAGGAGTGGCGGTGCTTGGGATTGTATTTTTATCTCTCTTGAAATATTTCAGTGACAATACTGGTTGTTCAAACTTCCACATTACTTGATGATGCTCTCCCTAATGACTTCATGAATCCTCTTCCTCCTAATGGTTCTAGAGCAAAAAAAATGAATGCCTTTAATCCCGGAAGCAAACTCATCTATTTCTAATTGGAAAGAATGAGAATAACAGGACAATATCTGAAGATTCTGATAGAAGATTTACCCAAAAAAAAGTCAGCAACTCGTCTTATCAGAAAAATAATTTCCATATATGAGTGTAAATTTGGCTTTCAAGTTCATGTCTTACTATTTATCAAGCTTTATAGTTTATAGTCATGTTAAATGCCTCAAAGACTAATACCCATCTATGCATGTACATATAATATAGCTCAAGTATCATTAACAACACAAAAGAAATTTCCCTGAAACATACTGAATGAAGAATTTACCGTTGCAAACTCGGCTGGAGGAATTCACATGATGTTCTAGCCTTTTAGCTCCATGAAGTTGAGCTATGTATAAATACCATAGAGAAAACTTATTTTTCTAGTAATGACATTCATCAAGGTCCAATTTACTGAATTTGATTTAGAACCCTACAAGTCCATTGTAACTAAGAAAAAGAAGAAAGGGTGTATACCTGGTTTGATTTTCCAATAAATACTTCATCATGTTCGATTGTTATATCTCATGCCAAAGAGTCCCATTTGTTGCTGAAGTGCTCTAGGATTAAATGGAAGAAAAAACTCTCGTATATGTCAGGTTTAAGTAGTAGGCCGGTGGTCAAATATCCTCCAAGATAGTTTGATTTGACCGTAACCAAAGGGATAAACCTAAAATTGAACTCAAATCATACGTAAAACCAATTTTTGTGTTATTTACAAAAAGAAAAGGCTTTTAAATGCCTGTTTAGTATCAGAACTCCAACTAAACTCTACCATGCTTAAAACCGCAGTCACCAACAAAGTCGCCGCTTATTGGCCTGTAAGAGGGAATATAATTTTTTTATTTAAAACCTTCAATTAACCAAAAAACCTGCAAAAACGATATTACGAATATTAGAAATCAATATGATTGAAACAATTCCTTTAACGTTTTTCTACTGAAAGTTGCTGAAGAACCCAAAATTAGAATTTTGAACGCAGACTCATAAATTCCGTAAGCAGAAGAGAAACATGGAAGGAACTTACCTATTTTATATATAACCCATATAACCTCCATCGCCATTACATACTGGAATAGATTTTTGGTTTAGGCTTTGACAGCGAAAACAATTGGTTATTCTTCTTGAATTTCAACACAATGTATACAGAGTCCACAAATCTGCGATTCTAAAAGAGAGGTAGCGAGACGCACACACAACAATAGTCGCTTAAGAGGGAGGAAAAAGAAACAATCTAAATTACCTTCTTTCAATAATCAGCCGATTGAGAGGATCGCAGAAGAAGCAGATCAAATACCTTCGCTTGAAAACTTCAAAACGGACATATATTTACCAACCAAGAGATTAGGTTTTGACCAGTTGAGAGAAATCCAATGTTCAAATAAAATCACAATGGCAACTGGTCAGAAAGAAAAAAGTAGTCGCCAAAATATAACATATAGAGCACCTTGATCATGTCGTGCAGTCAAATAATGAACCTTTATGCCTCGCTTGCCAGACCACAGAAAACGAACCGGAGCCGAGCTGTTTGCCGACAACATAATCCCCAATTGATCGAACTCTGCACGAAAATTGAGCCATCATCTAGCAAATTAAAACAGAAAAACAATAAATCTATCAATAAATAAAAGAATAGAGGGAGCGGTGGTGTGGCAGCTAGGGTTTTGAAGAGGAGAATCGAGAATGAGAGGTTTTTAGTGGTACTAAAAATCATAAGTGGGAGGAGATGTTGATTGAACCCAGCCTTCATGTTTACTCTTCAAACCGATGCCTTGAAGTCGTTTATATGGAGATTCTCATAGGCGGAGATATCAAAATCACGATTTCAACCGTGAACAATCGAGAGATTCAAAGAGGCGGTGGTGGTGACTCTTTCGATCTCCATCTCCTCTTCCAATTTGAATCAGGAATCGGATGAGTCGTTATGTACAATAGAGCGAGATGCGAGGGAAAGCTACGAGATTTAGGGGCGGATAATTAGGAATGCAAAATTGAAATGGTTGAAATCGACTAAAAGAATTCAAATTCAGAATTTTTTTTTGAAAAATCAGAAAATATGAGAAAATGCCATGTGTCAAGTATGACTTAAAAAGATGCCATGTGGCATTAATGTATAGATTATTCAACAATACGATAATTTGTTATCCAAAATCTAGATTTCAGATAGGTTTATAGTAGGCCCGGATTAACGACTTCAATCCAAAATCTAGAAGTTGGATAAGTTTATTCAGATTGACGGTCATGCTGCTACACATGAGGTCAAAATTTAATCAGATTAACCATCCTATCTCGAAAATCTAAGCAATATCAGGAAAATTAGAAAAGCAGGAAACTTTCTTATACAATATTATTGGGGATAGTTTGAACCCTAAAGAAGTAACCCTAAAAATACCTACGCATAAACTGCAATTAAAACAAACAGATTAATGAAAACGGACTGAAAAAAAATTAATCAAACTAAATTAAATGATACCTTCTTGAACTTGGGTAGTAAGGTTGAATTAATATTGAGCAAAAGACACCAGCTCTTCGTCAAATGATGTCAGTAGCAGAGGAAGGCATGCAACCTATTTGTTCTTATGCTATAACGTTAAATATGGAAAGACAAAAGAGGGGTTGAGATAATTTGATTGAGCATTGTAAATGGTAAACAATCCTGGTTCGTAGAAGATAGACAATCCAACATTGATAACCTTAATTGTGCATCCTCTCCAAACTCAACATTTCACAAACAAAAATTAAAGAAACCTTGGTTTGAAAAAAGCCAAATTGACTGAATTTTGACCTTCAACGATGCTTATTCCAGGTGTAAGAGAGACGAATTAAAATAAAGAAGAGGGAAACAGTGGTGGTATAGGCAGGAATGAAAAGCGGTGGAGAAAACATGGAAGTGAAGAATTGGTAACGCGTATCAATGCATCATCTGTCCTTCATCATGCACCACTCGACGATGAAATAAGAATTAGGAAGAAGAGGGTTGATTGATAAAAAAAAATCTATGATTTTGGCGAGATTTAAGAGCCAAATGACTGGCATATCAAGTTGAATGTCGAGACTCTATGAATCGGTTGAAATTAGAACGATTGATACAAGATATGAGTTGGGGGGAAACAGGAATTGGGGCCAAATTACTGGTTTATCGCTAAGAGACACAGCAACATCAGCACAGTTGTAGCAAACTCACCAGACCATTACTTTTCCTATCTTGATCAAGACCCATGTTAACTCATCCAAACTGCTTATGTTTCTTACAGGCATTTCATCGAACAATATCCATGCATAGGATAAATCGATTGCACCCACGATTTGTAGGAGTCAATTCATTGCTGATTGGGAAAGATTATATTCCTGATTTTCCTTTTCAATGAAAATCCGTAGACATGTGCTGTTGATTTCGAGGGATGGTAATAACAAGGTTGGCGTAATGATCATCTAACAATATGCTTACTTGTTTGTGACTCCAACGCCACCGAGAGTAGTGAAAAATGATGAAAGAGCGGTGTGACGTGCGAGTCCGAATCATATTTCCTTCCCCTTCAGAATAATGAAGGCATATCTGTGAAATGGAGGGAGAAGTCATGGTTTATAATCTAGCATTACGTCATAATCAAACGGGAAAATATGATGAAATGAAGTAGAATTTTTTTGAACTCGCAAATATTACACATATACTATATGATAACCTAATCCACATAATCCCCTAGTGGTTTTGAACCCAGTACCTTAAGAAAGCCGGACATACACATGCTGATGAAATGGAGTACATGATTAGTTATCAAGGACCGATTGAGAGAGAGAAAGAGACAGAGAGAGATTGAACGTAGTACACATAGAATCGGTCACAGTCAATTTGAAAATACGGAGAGGATTATACTCGCTGATTTCTTGCATTCTGTTACTGATTTTTTTGGGATTTAAATAAAAATAAATAAAAATTTACCCCATTAATTGGAAATTTGAAAATCATAATAGAATAGGAATATTATTGAGCGGGAAAAAAAGGATGCACAATAACGTGCCACGTGACAAAATGTTGTATAAAAAATCGTCATGTGGCGTTTATGGGATTACTTTATTATAGGATATAGAATATAGAATATAGATATAAATTATTTAATTAAAAAAACGAGGATTAGTGCACATTTACCATTTCTAATATTTAAGGGGTGGGGTTCGTGGAAGGTTTCTAACTTACGTATATGTGATAGTCAAAACATGAGTGGTAGTGAGGCTGGAGGGAGTGGCCTCGCCAAAGCCCTCGTCAAAAATTCTCGCTGAAGCCTCGCCGACCTCGCCAAACCACACCGCCACCCTCGCCTTTCGCCTTCGCCGATGGAATCCTCGCCAATATTTCAACGAACTCGCCAAGGGTCCAACGTGGCTGGTTTAGCGAGGGGGGATGGCTCGCCACCACTCCCCCAGCGTGAAGGGTTTTATAACTCCACACTTTTGGTCTAAGGTTAAAATATATTTATCAACAATAGGTGATAGTTGATTTTTATTTTATTAAAATGTTATTCTTTTTTTTAATTCACCTATTTATACTCCAAGTTTTAATTTTTTTATTATTTATCAACAATTCAACACAACTATATATATATATATATATATATATATATATATATATATATATATATATATATATATATATATATATATATATATATATATATATATATATATATATATATATATATATATATATTAATTCTTGCCATTTTGTAATGTTTAGATGCTAACATGTACCAACAAAATTGCTAACTTGCACCAGACATTAACATGCACTAGGATTTTTCTCTTTGCCCCATCAAATTTATATTTTTTTCATTTTTGACCAAAACTTTTATTTTTCACCATTTGTCATATCCAGTTTTTTTTATTACAGTCCCTCATGAATAGTCTAGTAGACGTGAGGGACACACCTAAATAACGCACCGGAAGTTAACCTCGAAGGGAAGAATGCTTTTAGTAATGCCCAAAGTTATCGGCTTGACATTACCAAAGAAGACTTGACTTTTAGCATGACTAAGGCCTGTTTGTTAGCCATTTAATTCAAAAATTAAGAGGCAAGTCTTAATTTTTAAGTTTAAGTGTGTTTGATAGGGTCTTATTTTATACCACTTAATTTGAAAATAACCTCTTAACTTTTAACATATCAGACCATATCTGTATAAAAAAGAGGACGCCTTTTTCCTATTTTGCCTTAAACCTATTTACGATTCTTTCTCCATCTTCACGTGAATCCCGCCTCCTACCTCTCCTCTGATCTGCATCGGCCTTCCTCCTCTCCTCTCCGGCGGCGACAGTTCCTTCCTCTTCCGTCTCTCCTCCTCTTCTCCCTATTCGTTGTTGGTTCATGTTTCAATCTGTTCATTAATTTTGAAATCTTTCTGATGAAATTGATTTTGCAAATATACCATGTTGTTTTATGATTTGCAGTTGAAATCATTTTGACTGAAATATGGAATCGATTTGTGTTAAATTTTGATGTTATTGGAGAGTATAGTTCAAAGGGTAAAATGGCCATATTTTTCAATAAGCCCAACAATTAAGAGGTGTAATCAAACAATGTGTTAAAATTCAGCTCTTAAAAGTTCAGGGCCTCTTAAACATCAAGACCTCTTAACAATTCAGCTCTTAAAGTTTAAGATCCTGTCAAACAGGCTCCAAGTTTTCTATTTTTAAAATTTCCGCTCACATTTCGGTTTGGTTTTTTATTGATTTTGTACAAACGTTTTTCATATTTTCTCAAACTGATTTTGTACTAACGAATTATGTTTTAGTTACATCAACAAACTAACATTGCTAGTATTATATGTTTGGTTCTTTTTTTTTTTTTTTTTTTTTACTAAAACACTAAATAGCAAGGGCTGCAAATGACTTTGTGTAACATGACTACAAGGAAACTAAAGTATCATTTGTTTTTGTTTTATTCAGTTTTTTTTTTTCATTCAGTTGACTTTAGTTTTTTATATTCTTTTGCATCTAGTTTTCTTGTAAAAGTGATAACTTCAACTACACAAAATAATCGATTTTGATTCATTTTTTATTTTGATTCATTTTTATCGCCAACAAGTAAAATAGGTCAAAAGTCTCAAATTGCATCGACATGCTTACAATCTATTACAAAAAAAATTCAATATATTATTACAAAAAAATTCAATATATTATTATTCTAACAGTTATTGTAACTAATATTAAATGCATTATCCTTTTGTAACGTTTTATGAAAAAGAAAATATTTTTGTGACACTTGACAGGCCAACCCGAAAATCATATTTTGGCTTTATATTTAGAAAATCATCATTTAAGGGTGTTAACTACTCTACAACTTTATCTATTTGACGCGAAGAATATCAAAGTGACATTATTGAACATTTTTACAAAATCATTGATACAAACATAAACATCGATCTAAATAGACAAGCCATATCCTAGACCCATAACAATATACAATATTTCATAAAAAATATGAGTTATTATCAAACCATCTCTATGAGAGCACACCAAAGCATTTTTATGAGATGCTTCACCAAAGGTTAAACTTGAAAACAGGTATAAAGTACAATTAAACAATAGTTGGAGGGGTTTCTTCAGAGAATGGAATAGGAGCAGATGAACCTTTTCGTCCTCTTTCAGTTCTGCTATTATCAGCAAATTTCACACTCATTTTGTGAAATCCTTGTTCTTTTTCGGCTTTACTCCATTCAGACATATAATAATCTTGTTCTGTTGATCCTTTCTTCGGTCCACAGAACAACCCGCCCCATTGCGGGAAGTATATGAAGAGAATTGGAAGTGTGCAACACATGATCATTACTCCCATTAGGGTTATGCCTTCTTCTGTCGAGTACCTTGACCCCCTAAAGAATATCACTTGTGTCAAAACAGCCCCTACGTTTCCTCCACCGCCGGTCATCCCTGAAATCACACCTAATGACCTGAAAATAGATGAATTCATAGGTATATATAAGTTTTGTTAAAAAAATATAGCATCAACGGGTAATGAGATAGAACAAAACAGAAACGACTTGATGTTTTTTTATTTAGTCAATTTTAGGCTAAATATTAAACTGTTAGTGTTGTCAATGAAGTATATTCCAAATACCGAGATTCCTTGGAACTAGAAAAATATCATTCATAGAATTTACTTTAATATAATATCATCAATATCTTAGTAATAAATAAATATACAAATATAACAAAATCTTAAACATTCATAGAATGATGCGTTTTTCATTTAATTTTCTGTGATCGACATTTTCTAACGTTATCAATATTTAGTACATAGCAATTGTTTATAAAGGATAAATAGGATTTGTCATTGTTATATTTGATTTTAACTTTTAAAGAATCGTATAACTACACATAATATATTGAAATAAAATAAAAAAACTTTGATCATCTATGGTTGTTATATATTATTTTATTTTTATAGAATAAAGATATAGATGCATTCTCATATAAAAATATCTATCACGCTTTTGAATAACATCTTCAATTTCTAATGTTTAGAATTTAGAATTTCTAAATTAAATGCTTAGAATAATAAGAAACGTCAAAAATAATTATGAACAAACTCAATCAGCCAGTAGGTATATCAATTTTTAGAATTTAGTTGACTCTAAATGATTTTTATCAAATTCATATATTAGTAGATAAAAAATATAATCTTATATTTAACTTGTTTAGAATAATCTATCGAATTTATATAATTAATAATTAATATAATTATAAACCCATCAAATTACGTACCTACGAGAGACGAAAGGGACGACGCCGAACGTAAGGCCACAAGCAGCTTGAACAAACACAGAGAACACAAGCATCACGGCTATGGAAGCGCTCAAAGATCCAACCTTCCCCAGTAACAAGCAGAGCAATCCACCGATCATCTGCACCGCCCACAGCGTCCACAATCTTCCCCTCATTCCGAATCTCTTCGCCACCACATCCGACAATATCCCACCGCCGGGCCTCGAAAAAAGATTCGCCAGTCCAAAACTTGCAGCAATTATCCCTGCCGTGTGCAAGTTTACATTGAATCGATCGTAGAAATACTGCGCGATTATATTGTCGATGGTTAATTCGACCCCGAAACAATACCCATACGTCAACGCCAAGATCCATCCTCTGTAATTTGTGATGGCGTGGTAGAAGACCTGTGAGAAGCTATCTTTGTGTTTCTCGCCGGATTTTTCGAGTCTGACGTAATTTCCGTCCGGCATGTCTTGTCCCAGGAAGAAAATGGCAAACGCGCTAAGTGTTTGAAATAATGCCGGAATGAAAAATGCGATTCTCCAAGCGGTGAATGTAGTTGAACCGATTTGGGAGTGGATTAGGGAGTAAACGAGTGGCATGATTAGTTGCGTAGCTCCTCCGCCGAGGTTACCCCAGCCGCCGGAGAGTCCGTTGGCGGTGCCGACGACTCCGGGAGAGAACATGGAGCTCATCCAGAACTGGGTGGAAACAAAGGTGGCCAAAGAAAATCCGGTGAAGAAACGAACCATTAAGAAGGCTGCCGGAGAGTTAGCTATGGCGCTAAGGTACACCGCCGGCGCTGTGAGGAGGATGAGGGAAGAGGAAGCGAGGCGGGGACCGAATAGGTCACACGCAGTCCCCATAGCAACACGAGCAAAAACCGCCCCAGAAACAGCGGCGATCCCAGCATTGCCAATGTCGGTGGCCGTTAAATCAAGATTGTCGCGGATAATCGGCATGAGTGGGGGAGCAGCAAAAGTAGAAACAAAGCAAGCAAAGAATGATACCCATGATAGATGGAACGCCCGCATGTGAGGGGTAGCAACTGAAAACAACCGGAACACGGTGGCCTTGTGTTCGGAGTCGACCGGAAGTGCAAATTTCCGATCATTGTTGTCGGAACCCTGAGAAACGTCCATTACTTTTCAAATGAAATAAAACCCTCCAACTTTATCTGAACAAAAAGATGATTTTGGGGGAGTTTTATGAAAAACTTAACTCAGGCAAAACAACAAACAGTTGGTGGTCGTTTGTGAGTTGTGTTTTCTGTGTGTGAATGTCTGCAGAGGGACAATTGCTGTTTAAGTACAAGAAAACTGAGAGTCGGAAAACTGTGAACGGCACCGAACTGGCTTTTGAAAACGGTGAAAGTTTAAGTTTTTGTGACATCGTAGATAATTGTAGTCACACCCACATGACATGTGCCATGGTAGTTAGCTAATACAAAAGTCTTCTTGTACATCGGTACATGTTTATACATACGTACATAGATATTACATACATTTATACATACCTATTTACATACATATGTATTGATAATTGATCTTCTGTGAAGATCGTTTTAGTGATGTTGTAAAAGCAAAGTTAAGTAGGTTGATACGATTGAACTTTAAAGATATCCAGCGTCAAACCTTGAAGATTGAGAAAATTTTCTAAAGGAGTTTTACGCTATGTCCCAATTGCGTATAAAAGTTTACTTTTTCTATCTGTTTGCCAAAGATATTTTAGTTTATTTTTGTTATTTTGACTGAGCAATTGTCTTTTAGTAGAGCTCAATTTTCTCCTTGCTATTTTAAAATATTTTCGTTAAAATGATTTCTTTTTGAATAAAATGAGTTGTAATAAACAAAGAAGAAATGAAACAAACGTATTACATAGAGACGTTGGGCAAACGGGCAACAAGCTGCGCCGCTAGCCTTTTTTGAATGGCAAAGCTGATACGCTTAAAAACAAAATCCAAATATCTAAGGGACATGATGGTACTCTGCATAACCCGTTGAACTCTGTTGAGTAGCTCCACAGCTTCAGGTGCGAGAAAACCAAAGGTATCAAAAGCGAAAGGGATAAACACATGTTGATTTTCACGACAAGCCTTATCGTGTTTATCCACTTTGCATGCAGCTGCTTTCAAAGCCGCTTGCCTCCCTGTGAAACCTCCACTCCTCAAGTTCACAAGAGGGGAAACCCCGGTAAGGTCCACACATGCATGTTTGCCTCCCATCCATCCGAAGACTAAAATGTTGGCAGGCCTGAGGGTAGATCTCCCGTCTGAAGGGTCAGTCAAAAAGTTAACAGAAGCTTCTTTACGTACCGAAACTCCGGCACGTCGGCAGACGTCAAAAAGAACATCCCTAACCGTATCATGACGGTATTTGAAACCTGGGAGCTCCCGACAATGAACAGCATGATCCCCAAAAGAGTCCAAGCACGCCTTGCGACAAACCGGACATATCTCGTCGCTCGGAAAAAGAGGAATCATAAGGCGGTACCGTAGAATAGCGCGATATTCCACAGGGGACATATGTAGACCGAGGCCGTCAATGGGGATAGCTAGCAAAAAAATCTTGTGCATGAGGAGCTCGAAGACACTCCAATACGGCTTTCTGCCTGAACGTCATGTGAAAGTCGTTTTCCATATCCTTGACGATCTTACTAAAGAGAGCATTCGCCAATGTTTTTTGGGATTTAGGGGGGGGCGATGTCCTTATTAGTGAAACCGTTACAGTCAAAATCTGGAATTATACCACGCAGACGATCCAAAGCAGAATAATAATCAATGTCCATACCACATATGCCACTTTGGCGCAAGATGTGGTCTTGTAAGGCCCAAGATTGTGCCCTCGATGCTACAAAAGCGTACGATGAAGCCTCACTAGCCGAGTACAAACCCAAACCACCAAAACGTATTGGTAAGGAAACCATCCGCCACTGGAAGTCTCCAAAGAAAGGGCCACCACAAACCACAATGTCTTCGATGGAACCACGCAACCCTTTGTCAAAAAACAAAGCCGCCTCCTCCATGTGCACCGGTTGGCAAGTTCTTAAACCAAAGAAAAGTTTAGCAATGCCCATACAAGAACGTAGCAGAAGGAGCTGACTCTGCGTGTCACAAAGCTGGGGAAGAAGGCCCATCAAATCAACACCCTTGACAGCTCTCTTCAAGGCGAGCCCACTAATGAACCCAGCGTCTCTGCTAACAGCCCCCCCAAGGAGCTTTACTCCCAAAGAAGGTCTACCAATATCAGCTGGGAAACAGCCGTCACGAAGTTTCCTACCATCACAAGACGGCCAAAAAATCTCAGTTTTCTTAATATTCAGCTCCAGACCCAACCCTGGACCATCCTCCTGAATAATGTTTAACACACTCGCCACCTCATCGGAGTCTCCAATAACGGTCCCATCATCTAAATACCAAGCATGGAGCAGTAGCTTGCAATTGTCTCGAATTTTATGCACGAGAGGGTGTAAAACAAGGGCAAAAAGAAGGGGTCCCAACGGGTCACCTTGTTGAACCCCAGTGGTGGACCATATATGGGTGTCACCTATGTAAAGTCTGGATGCCCTCCCATATAAGAAATCGACCCACAAGGAAATAGAAGGGCACATCCTTCTAACCTCGCGTAGTAAGACGGATATATCCACCATGTTAAAAGCATTCGAGAAATCCACTGCAAGCAGGGTAAGGGACCCATTATCGTGGTGTTTACACAACACCCGATTGGCACAATGCAATATAGCCTCAGCCCCCCCGGACACGCCGATTCCAAATTGAAAATCGTTAAGGTATTTAACCATATCTTTCCCAACTCCCTTCATAGCCACCTTTGAAACCAACCGCCTCCATATAGTACCAACTGCAATTGGCCGGATCCCGTTGTCTGGTTTAATAAGTGGCGTGAGAGGTGCAGAAGCAACAAACTCTGCCAAAACAGACGGACATCTTCCCCCTAACCATAAATTAACAACTGAGGTTACGGCCCGTAAGAGATCTGTGGCTAAAGCTGAACCCTCTCCGCATAGGGCATCTAAAATATGTTGGGCCCTCAAGCCATCTCTACCACAAGAAGTCCCTTTAGGGAAAGATTTAATGCAACCAAGAACACTATCGAAATCGGCTACAAGGGGAGGCTCAGAGTAAAAGGTGCCCGGCATAGAAGGGGTGGTTTCAGAGGATGCTTATCCTCTAAGGCTTTAATGGTATCACCATTGTAAGGCGTAACACCAGAGGAGCATAAAACTTTAACTGCGGCAGTAAAATGACCATCTGCAACTTTACGGAGACATTGTCTAATGTTGGTCTTAGCCGTTGTGTTAGGTCGTGTGTTGTCCCCGCCATGGCTCATATGCCCACCCCCGTAGTTTTCGAAAATGTTGTTTAAAAGGGTGGGGACACCGTCCTCTTTCCCCCATGTAGCCAAGGACTTCAAGATGCAACTTTGTTGAATGGAGTTTCTGTTCCTAGATCTGCTTTCTTGTCTGTTCTTGGGTCTAAACACCTGCAGCGTGCAACGCGGCAGAAGGAACAACCTAACCCAGGCATCAACAGAGTTGGGCTGGGCAATCACCTTGTAAATTGCTGATTTAAAAGCCTGCGAGAAAGCTAAACGACAACTGTGAGGGATACTTTTGACTGTAGTGATAGGCGTTTTAAAGACACGGTCAAGAAGCTCAACATCCATAACCCATTCCTCTGAAACATTTGGCACATTATTCTGAGCATCCGGCTTAACAATACCGACAATGTGTGTTGTCGCACCAATGTCCCCTTTAATAAAACGAACAAGACCATTCGGATGATGACATGGCTGACTAACCGCATGCAGAGACATACAATCCCCACACAACCATTGACCAAGAGACAACAACGTTTTTTCCACCTCCATAAATAAACCATGATCCGTTGACAAAGCGTCATGCAAGACCCGTTTGCGATCATCATTTAAAAGATGTTGACTTTTAAGGTGAGAAATCATACGAGAGTTTCCTTTATTACCCCCTTCACTTATCCGGCAACAATGGAAACTTCTAAACGGGCACGGACAAAAACTATCAGAAACAATAGAAGAAGAAGAAGAAGCCATGCCTCGAGATGAAGCAATAACATGTGGGCTGAAATAAATATAGGAAAAAGAAAACAAAGGACACCAACACAAT
The DNA here is from genome assembly GCA_023525715.1 of Cichorium intybus. Taxonomy (NCBI): domain Eukaryota; kingdom Viridiplantae; phylum Streptophyta; class Magnoliopsida; order Asterales; family Asteraceae; genus Cichorium; species Cichorium intybus. Next base: position 2,593,936 of record CM042011.1, on the reverse strand, counting down.
GTTGGGTTCTACAGAAGGAGAGTAGCCCCAGCACCCGAATTACATCATCCAAGAAATAAACAAAGAACCAGGACTGATGTACCAAAAATAAAGCTCCAGCAAAAGAAAATTTGACTCTGGAATTTTATCAAACACATGGAGGGCAAACAATCAAAAACAGAAACTGCAGTGTCATTAGGCACTGCTTTACGCTACCTGTGAATGGAAATCACAAAAGAATTGCAAAGCAGGAAAAACACAATCTAACAGAAGATATCACTGAGGAAATCAAAAGGAAAAATCAAAGTAATAGCAAACCGAGTGACAGAAGACGATGAAGTGGAGAAGAATGCAGATGAACAGACAACAAAGCAAGAATCGGACCAGGCTTCGTTCCTTTGAATCGGTTACAGATTTGGGTAAATACTCCTTATACTCAAACATTCGACAATCCAAACTCGGTCAACCAATTTCTCCTTGCTCTCTGTAAAAAAGGAAGCGGCTCCATCAATTTCATCGGTGATTATCAGGAACTTTGATCAGCAACAACCACAAGTTAATGAACCTTCCGAGTTTGGAGAAGAACAGTACAATCCATCAATCTCATATATACGTGCCATAAACGATCAGTCACATTCACATTATAATCAATCGTTTAAAGTCATGACTGTCGACAGTACGATAGATGAAACCATGGAAACCTATGGCGATTTTGTTCAACCAGTCTCGATTGGCGATATGGCAGCGATCCGCAGAGAAGAAATCCAGCATCATTTGTTTCCAGATCAGCACACTGTCGTCATGTCTGATAGCAGCGAACAAATGCCCTCGATTGGATCTATTGAACGCGATGGAGAAATTTCTCAGGCCTGTGGTGGTAATTTCAGTACTTACGATGCACCGGCGAGCAACTTGACGGTGGAGAAAGGCGGAACAACTTGACGGTGGAGAAAGGCGGAACAACTGAATACAGAATGTCTGATGCAAATCTCTAAATCGAAGCTGCTACACAATTTCAAAATAGTCGGAGGTCAAGAAGCCGGATCTATGGAGGTCGCGGTCGGTATCTACAGTGGAGGAGAATCGGAGGTCAAGAAGCCGGATCTATGGAGGTCGGATGATGCTAAGGATGGACGAATGATGCTAAGAATGGAGGATTTGCAACCGCAAGAGGAGTCGTTGGTTGGAGAACTGGTCGGAAGCCCAGATCTGTGTTCGGTTGGTTAAAAATATTCAATATTATTTGATTAAAGAGTCATTTAAAATAGATCGATCAGAGTTTTTATTAGTAAGTTTGCTGATATAGGTGACTCGGGAAGTGATTTAACGGTGATATCTTCAAAATGATCTTCTTATGATTAAAACATGTATTAACTATGTCGGTTAAACACAATTTAAACTTATCTCATAAAAAACCCGGATAAAGTCCGATCTACAAAGCTTTGAGTTGAAAATTTTGCTTAGATCGGTGACCGAAAAAGCGATTTAATGATAATTCCTCCAAAATGATATAACCAAGATTAAAACATGATTAAAGTTATAAATGAACTTATCCGCTTGAAAAGAATAAAACCTTGCTTTAAAATTAGGATCCGTATTCGTACGGTTAAAAACGATTTAACCTTTTATGATAAGAAACTTAAACTTATTTATAGGTGATCCCTCTTTAACGAAACTTATAAATTTAAAAAACAAATTCGAGGTGAAATGAAAAAATATCTGTTTACTAGTTCAACCATATTTTGACGTCCGTTATCTTTCAAGGAGCGAAATTTTCTTAAAACAGTAACGAGACTATGTCGGTTTATCTTTATCTTTTTAAAACAATTTAATGGTGATCCTCGTTGACAATCTTCATAAGATTAAAACATACCTAAATTTATATACAAACTTTTCATGATGAAGATACCGAAACTTATCAATTAATATAACCAATTCAAGTTAAAATGACAAAATATATGTTTACAGATTCAAGCTTATTCTGACGTACGTTATCTTTCAAGGATCAGAATTTTCTTAAAACAGTAACGAGACTGTTTTATCTTTATCTAGTAAAAGCAAGTTAATGGTGATCCCTCCTTAACGATCTTCACAAGATTAAAACATATCCAAATTTTGACGTCCGTTATCAATTAAAAACAATTTAATGTTTACTAATTCAAGCATATTCTGACGTCCGTTATCTTTCAAGGATAGAAATTTTTTTAAAACAATAACGAGAATGTATCAATTTATCTTTATCTTGTAAAAACAATTTAATGGTAATCAATCATTAACGATCTTCACAAGATTAAAACATACCTAAATTTATAAACGATATTTTCATGTTGAAGATACCGAACGTTATCAATTAAAAAAACCAATTCAAGTTGAAATGAAAAAATATATGTTTACTATTTCAAGCATATTCTGACGTCCGTTATCTTTCAAGGATCGAAATTTTCTTAAAACAGTAACGAGACTCTGTCAGTTTATCTTTATCTTGTAAAATCAATTTAATGGTGACGCTATCTTAACGACCTTCACAAGATTAAAACATACCTAAATTTATAAACCGAATTTTCATGTTGAAGATACCGAACCTTATCAATTAAAAAAACCAATTCGAGTTGAAATGAAAAAAAAATATGTATACTAATTGAAGCATATTTTGACATCTGTTATCTTTCAAAGATCGAAATTTTTCTTAAAACAGTAACGAGACTGTGTCAGTTCATCTTTATCTTGTAAAAACAATTTAATGGTGATCCCTCCTTAACGATCTTCACAATATTAAAACATATCTAACTTTATAGGGCTTTTGTGATAAACGTCCTTAACTTTTCGTAAATGTTCGATTTTGTCATTCTATAAATTTTATGTCCACTAAAGCCCAAAATTTGCAAGCTTTTTTCCATCTTTGTCCCTGAAACATGTGATAATAGGTTTCCAAGTTGCCTTGAAAGTATTTTCGCATAGAAGTCTTTGATTTTTTCGAAAATGTTCAGTTTTATCCTCCAAAACCGCCACCACCCACCACTACTGCAGTGGTAGTGGTGGTGGTGTTGTGTGGTGTCGGTGATGGAGGACAAAACTTAACATTTTCGAAAAACATAAGGACTTCTATGCAAAATTAATTTCATGGTAAAAACGTAGAAATTTGCAAACATAAGGACAGTGTCGTAGCGTGGACATGGGCAAGGTGGTCGACCGCCCCGGGCCCCCAAATTCCTAGGCCCCTTTATATAGAGCTCTTATATTAGTTTAGAAATTTTAACGCCCAAAATTTCTTTGATACAAGAAAAGGCCCAAAAAATTTTTGATACAAGAAAAGGCTCAAAAAAGTCAGAAAAGGCCCAAAATTTTCATAAGCCGATCATTCCTTCTAGGCGAAACTAATCAGATCCTTGTAGGCATTAAATTCACCTTCCGAACTAATTCTTCGTATCTTAAACATTTCACCAGGGGCACGTTCTTCGCTCAATCCGACAATCCATAGGACCATAGCAATGATTAGTATTCAACATCTTAAACGGTAATCGATTCTACTATTCTCGATTCTGGTTTTTGATTTTACTCTCCCTTTGCTCGATTCTCGATTTCGGATTTTATTGCCTCTGCTCGATTTTGATTTCCCTGATTCCCCCTCTAATCGAATTCTGATTTCTTATTTCTGATTAGTGATAGAATTCTAATTTCACTCTACCAAGCAATCGCACCTGATATCGAAATCGATTGACCAGGTACCAACAGACCAAGCAATCGATTCTTCATTCTTGGGTATGTTTATCATCTGTAAACTTTTTTTTCTGTTTATATAATAATGATTTCTTTTCTGTTTATGCAATTGATTCTTGAGTATCGATTCTTGAATCTTGAGTATATTTTTTCTGTTTTGTATTTGGAGTGCTGATTATTGATTTATTTTGTTGCTGCTGCTTGATTGTTTTCAGATTTTGTTGCTGTTGCTTGATTGTTTACAGAGCTCTGTTTTTCTGCTTCTTCATTAGCATTGCAGGTAGTTTCTCACTTTCTGAGTTCTTTCCCTTTCACCTTTATTTAGTTTAATTTTAAAATGTTGCCTAGAAAATACATGTCTGGAAATGAAAAAAGGAAAAAAAAAACACAAATTTGAACAATCCATAGAAAAACAAAAAGGATCCATGAATAAGTTTATAAAAAACTAGGCTCTTCTAGTTGTGGTGTTTTAAATGAACAAGAAAATGGAGCAAATGAATCCGACAACATTACACATGAAAATGTCACTATTGATGATAAAATTAACAATAATATAGATGAAAATGCCACACATGAAGATGTTAATATTGAAAATGAGAATAACAATTATAAAGATGATAATGTCGCACATGAGAATGAAATAGAAATGAGCAATTTATTTCGCCTTTAGATATTTATGATGCAATAAATTGGGAAAATCTTGATAATAAATGAAGAGATATTTTGATTGAAAAAGGGCCAATAAGAGAATCAAATTTTGATTATCCTAAAGATAAAATATCTAGACATTTTACTTATGATTCTTATACTAGAAAATATGATAATGGAGAGACGAATGATCGAAATTGGCTAGTTTACTCAAAAGAATTTGATAAAATATTTTTTTTTTGTTGTAAGTTGTTTAAATCTAATAATAATAATATTAAAGGTTCTTTAGGGAATGATGGATTTAACAATTGGAAACACCTTTTTCTTAGACTTAAAGAATATGAAAATAGTATCAAACATTTTATTTATATGAATTCTTGGGATGAACTAAAACTAAGATTGGATACTATTAAAACAATTGATAAAAATTTACAACATCAAATTAATATTGAGAAAGAACGTTGGAGACAAGTTTTAAAAAGAATAGTTGCCGCAATTAAATTTTTAGCAAAATACAATTTGGCTTTTCGTGGTTCTAATGAAAAACTTTTTCAAGAGTGTAATGGTAATTTTTTGGATGTAATTCAAAGTATGACGGAATATGATGTTGTAATGCAAGACCATGTTAGGCATATAAAAATCATGAAATTAATTATCATTATTTAGGCTCCACAATTCAAAATGAACTAATTTCTATTTTAGCCGAAAATGTTAGGAGTTCTATAATTAAAATTATTAAAGTAGCAAAATATTTTTCTATAATTCTAGATTGTACATCTGATGTTAGCCATCAAGAACAAATGACTCTAATTATTCGATGTGTGAACATGTCTAGTAACATAATAAAAGTTGAAGAATATTTTTTAGAATTTTTGAAGGTAGATGGTACCTCGGGTTTAGGACTTTTTTAATACGTTAAAAGATGCAATTAAATCAATTGGTCTTAATATCGATGATATAAGAGGACAATGTTATGATAATGATTCTAACATGAAATGAAAACATCTTGGAGTTAAAAAACTAGTACTTGATATTAACCCGAAAGCATTTTTTCAATTAATAAAAAATTTCGGAGGTGTCGTCATCTTTTATTAAAGAAAGATATTGTTAGGGGCCTCATTTTTCTATTTCGCCCCGGGCCCCAAATTAGCTTGAAACGGCCCTGCATAAGGACTTTTATGTGAAAATTTTTTCAAGGTAACCTGGAAACCTGGTATCACAGGTTTCAGGGACAAAGATTGAAAAAATTTTGCAAGTTTTGGACTTTAGTGGACATAAATTTCATACAAGGACAAAACGAATATTTACGACAAACTTAAAAACTTTTATGACAAAAACCCAACTTTATAAACTAGATTTTCATGTTGAAGATAACGAACCTTGTCAATTAATAAGACCAAGTCAAGTTGAAATGAAAAAATACATGTTTACTAACTCAAGCATATTATGACGTCCGTTATCTTTCAAGGATTGAAATTTTCTTAAAACTCTGTCGGTTTATCTTTATCTTCTAAAAACAATTTAACGGTGATCCCTTCTTAACAATCTTCACAATATTAAAACATACCTAAATTTATAAACCAGCTTTTCATGTTGAAAATACCGAACCTTATCAATTAAAAAAACAAATTCGACTTGAGATGAAAAAAATATATTTTTCTAATTCAAGCATATTCTGACGTCTGTTATCTTTCAAAGATTGAAATTTTCTTAAAACAGTAACGAGACTCTGTCGGTTTATCTTTATCTTGTAAAAACAATTTATTGGTGATCCCTTCTTAACAATCTTCACAATTTTAAAACATACCTAAATTTATAAACCAGCTTTCCATGTTGAAGATACCAAACCTTACCAATTCAAAAAACAAATTCGACTTGAAATGAAAAAATATATGTTTACTAATTCAAGCATATTTCTGACGTCCGTTATCTTTCAAGGATTAAATTTTTCTTAAAACAGCGACGAGACTCTGTCAGTTTATCTTTATCTTGTAAAAACAATTTAATGGTGATCCCTCCTTAACGATCTTCACAAGATTAAAACATACCTAAATTTATAAACCAAATTTTCATGTTGAATATATCAAACCTTATCAATTAAAATAACCAATTCGAGTTGAAATGAAAAAAAATATGTTTACTATTTCAAACATATTCTAACGTCCGTTATCTTTCAAGGATCAGAATTTTCTTAAGAGACTTTGTCGGTTTATTTTTATCTTATAAAAACAATTTAATGGTGACCCTACCTTAACAATCTTCACAAGATTAAAACATACATAAATTTATAAACATACATAAATTTATAAAAAGAAAATTTCATGTTGAAGATACCAAACCTTATTAATTAAAAAACCAATTCGAGTGGAAATGAAAAAAATCAACTATATTCTGACGTCCATGATCTTTCAAGGATCGAAATTTTCTTAACACGGTAACAAGACTTTTCAGTTTATCATTATCTTGTAAAAGTAATTTAATACTAATCCCTCAATGAGGATGATATCACCCAATCCGAGATGGTGAGTCTCCGTAAGAAATAATAGAGAAAAGAACAGGAGTGGAGCAATTTTCTTCTTAATTCCAAATGAAACGATACATGAATTTAAATAAACAATCACTTCTACGTGCAACTAGAATTTAGGAAATGGAAATTTGTGGCCTAACTACTGCTTTACTGGAAACTAAAAAAAAGGAAACAATTAAGGAATCTTGACTACGTTGCATGGGACTCGGTCTTCTCTCGTCGGTGCAAGCTGACTAATTTGAAATCAGTCCACATAACGGGCTGGAAGCCTGGTCTGTCTCTTGGGCCTTAATGGTGGGTCCACAACAGTTGGGTCTTGCATATCCGGTGTATCAAATCCTTCCCCCTGGAGACCGAACTTGTCCTCAAGTTCGACTAAATGAGAATAGCGAGTTGCAAAGTCTGGATAATTTTGGCGTAATAATTCAAACGGCTCCCATGTAGCTTCGGTTAATGTTAGGCCATGCCATTTGACTAAGACTTCCACAAACTTGTTAGGATGAACCCGGTGGTTGATAATTTCCTCGGGCTGGAAATCATTTTCTTGGGAGGCTTCGTCAAGCGGTAATGGGTCGGTCGAAACCGTATGATTACCGTAACTGTTCTTAAGCAAGGACACGTGAAAAACCGGATGGATTCGGGACCCCGGGGGTAGTTCCAAACGATAAGCCACTTGGCCGATTCGCTCTAGGATTTTGTAAGGCCCGTAGAAACGTTTACGTAACTTCTTGTTTTGCCTTGAGTGCACCGATGCCTGTCGATAATCTCGTAAACGTAAGTACACCATTTCGCCAACCTCAAAAACTTTCTCAAGGCGATGTTTGTTTGCTTGGTCCACCATGCGCTGTCGGGTCACTGCTAATGTATCTTTTAGCATAGCGAGCAATCGTTGGTGTTCAACCATCGTGGAGTCGATTGAGGCGTTAGTGGAGCTACCGACTATGTATTCTTGCATGGTTGGAACCGGACGTCCATATAGGGCTTGAAAAGGGGGCATGCCAATGCTACCGTGGTAGGTAGTGTTGTACCAGAATTCCGCTAAATAGAGATAGCGTACCCATTTTGTTGGCTCGCTACCTGCAAAACAACGCAAAAATGATTGCAAACATCTGTTGACCACCTCAGTTTGACCGTCAGTTTGGGGGTGGTATGCACTAGAATAGAGCAAACGAGTTCCCAAATGCTTAAAAAGTTGTTTCCAAAAACGGCTCACGAAAATCGGATCGCGGTCGGTTACAATAGAGCGCGGTAACCCATGAAGACGATATATTTCATGCAAAAAAAGTTTTGCTAATGCAGATGCGTCAAAGTGAGTCGGTAATGGAATAAAGTGAGCAAATTTGGTAAGTCTGTCGACGATAACCCACACTGCTGTTTTACCGCTGGATGGTGGTAAGGAAGTGACAAAGTCCATGGACAAATCTTCCCAAACATGAGATGGAATGGGTAACGGTTGGAGTAGGCCGTATGGACGTCGGGTTGGGTATTTGATTTCTTGGCAAGTTTTGCAGCATTTAATGAAATGGGTAACATCTTTACGCAGATAAGGCCAAGAAAATATCACCTTTAATTTCTCAATTGTTGCCTTAATACCGGCGTGGCCCCCACTAGGGGAAGAGTGAAACTCTTCCAACAATTTGTGACACAAAGATGGAATTTGTGGAATTAAAAGTTGTTTTCCCACAAATACAAGACCGTCACGAATCATGTAATTAGGAAAAAGTGAGGGCTTTTGTTGGATATCTCTAATTAACAATTTTCCTTCATCGGAAGTAGTGTAGAAGGTTCGTAACTCCGCAATCCATGAAGCTTTTGGAAATGTTACTGCCAAGAATTCAGTAGCTGGTGCCCGACTTAATGCATCTGCGACTTTGTTGTCACACCCCGGTTTGTAATAAATCTCGAAATCATAGCCGATTAACTTGGTGACCCACTTTTGTTGCTCCGGTGTTTGGATTACCTGTGACAAAAGATGTTTCAAACTTTTTTGGTCCGTATATATATGGAATGTTCTGCCCAGGAGGTACTGGCGCCATTTCTTTACAGCCTCCGTAACTGCAAAAAGCTCGCGAACATATGTTGAAGCGTGCTGCATTTTTGGCGATAATTTCTTACTAAAATAAGCAATTGGATGTCCGTTTTGTGATAGAACCGCCCCAATGCCTATACCAGAAGCATCAGTAATGACATCAAACTTTTCGTTGAAATTTGGAGTACCTAACACCGGAAGAGAAGACATCGCCGTTTTGAGTTCTTCAAATGCACGTAGTGCCGTCGAGCCGAAGGCGAACGAATCACCCTTTAGTAGGTCGGTTAACGGAGCGGCAATGCAAGAATAGTCCTTAACGAATTTCCGGTAATACCCGGTTAGCCCTAGGAAACCACGGAGTGTCGTGAATGAAGTCGGATTTGGCCAATTTTGAATGGCAGTTATCTTCTCGGGGTCAGCTGCGACGCCCGCAACTGAGATGATGTGGCCCAAATAATGAACTTGTGAAACTGCGAAAACACACTTGGAGAGCTTTGCAACGTAATTATTTGTTAGAAGTGCGTCAAAAACATACCGCAATTGTTCCAAATGATCGTCGATGTTCTTGCTATAAACAAGGATATCGTCAAAAAAAACGAGCACAAATTGGCGCAATACATCACGGAAAAGATCGTTCATAGCCGCTTGAAAGGTTGAAGGTGCGTTCGTCAGACCGAATGGCATGACTACAAACTCGTAGTGTCCGTCAATGGTCCGAAAAGCGGTTTTATGAATATCATTCGGAGAGATACGAATCTGATGGTAGCCCGCCCGTAAATCGATCTTTGAAAAAATAGAGGCTCCATGTAATTCATCCAAGAGTTCGTCAACCGTGGGAATTGGAAATCGATCACGAATGGTTATGGAATTTAAGGCGCGATAATCGACACAAAAACGCCACGACCCATCCTTTTTTTTAACAAGAATAACTGGCGAAGAGTACGGACTTTGACTGGGTCGAATCAACCCATCACGTAACATTTCAGTGATTAATTCGGTCATGATTTGCTTCTGAAAATGTGGGTAACGATATGGTTTAACATTGACCGGCGGAGCATTTGGCAGGGTGGGAATATGATGGGTGTGTTGGCGAAAAGGTGGTAAGGTTTTGGGTGGGTCGAATAAGGTGTTGTATTTTTGTAGTAAATCATCCAAACGTGGGTCTTTTTGGTGTGGTGTATTTATTGGCATGTCTTGGTCGAAAAAAATTGCATGCATGGATGCAACGGCATTTTTCCTCATTAGAATATTCAAGGAACTTGATGACACCTGTGTCGCTAAAGGTTCTCCCCGTAAGGTAATAGTGGTGCCTTGAGTTTCAAAGGTAATTTGCGGCACTGAAAAGTCTGCAGTAATTTCGCCAAGTGAGCTCAACCACGCGAGCCCCAATACGATGTCTGCTCCCTCTATTGGCAATACAAAAACAGGAACGGAAAAGTTGGTACCGCATAAATGAAGTGGTAGATTTCGTATAAAGGCATCGCATTGTAGGAATTCACCATTTCCGACCATAACGGGAAATACTGGGATTGGCGTTGTAGGTAAGGATAGGAAGGAGATGACGCGCGGTTGGATGATATTATGTGTGCTCCCCGAGTCGACAAGAACTGTGACCGGATGACCCTGGAGGTAGCCGGTGATACGTAGCGCCTTTGGTGAGGGTAAACCGAGGTAAGCCGCAACCGACAATGCCAAGAATTGCGGGTTGGGATCAATGTTATTGGAAGGTAAATTAGAGTTGCTGGTGGAATTGGTCTGCGGTGGTAGCGTGTCGTCGTCGGGAACTGAATAATCATCATTATCGACGATGACAAGAAATTACGGGGGATTGCACTTATGGCCGGGGTGATACTTCTCTGGGCAACGAAAACATAACCCATCGGCTCGACGCTTTTGCAACGCATCGGGTGAGAGGCGGGTGAAAGGTAAATTTGATGGTTTTTGGGTTGGTGATGGTAACAGAGGTTTTGCATTTGTTGGAGTATTTGACGGTGAACTCATGCGAGAATTGGGAGGGGTAGGTTGTGAGAAATTTTTGGGAAAAGTTTGCAAACGTGGGTGAGATAAAGCTAATTTATCTTCAATAAGCTTCGCAAGACCATATGCTTGATGTAATGTTCGTGGGTTATGCAGTGAAAGTTCGGATTGAATCTCCATCTTTAAGCCGGAAATAAAGCAATTTAGTAAGGCATTGGCAGAAAGACCGTGAACGTAATTGCTAATCCGTTCAAACTCAGTTTGATAGGCGGAAACGGAGGATGATTGGCGAAGTTTGAAAAGGGTAGCTTGGTGGTTTTCGTAAGACGACGGACCGAAACGCAGTTCCAGTGCTCGGGTGAATTCCGGCCAAGTTGTTAAGAGGTTGTTGTTGGATAAATGTTTATACCAACTAAGGGCGTCTCCAGTGAAATAAAAGATGGTGAAGGCTAGTCGTTGGTGATGGGGAATATGATAGAACGTGAAGTAATTTTCTGCTTGAAAAAGCCAATCGAGAGGATTGGACCCATCAAACGTTGGTAGGGTGATTTTGGGTGGTCGGCCGCCAAGTGGTGGGGGTGGGGTGGGAGGCGGCAGTGGCGGCGTTGGCGGTGTTTCGGTTTTAGCTAAGATTGTAACAATATTAGCGACAGTGTCATTGGTTGTGGCCATGGAGGTAACGAGGAGTTCGATTTTTGCGGTAAGTGCAGAAAGTTGGTCTTGAATGTTAGGTGGAGAGTCTTCGTTGGAAGGGTCACGACGAGGAGGCATGGTGAGAACGAGAATGAAAGCACCAGTTGATATCACCCAATTCGAGATGGTGAGTCTCCGTAAGAAATAATAGAGAAAAGAACAGGAGTGGAGCAATTTTCTTCTTAATTCCAAATGAAACGATACATGAATTTAAATAAACAATCACTTCTACGTGCAACTAGAATTTAGGAAATGGAAATTTGTGGCCTAACTACTGCTTTGCTTTACTGGAAACTAAAAAAAAGGAAACAATTAAGGAATCTTGACTACGTTGCATGGGACTCGGTCTTCTCTCGTCGGTGCAAGCTGACTAATTTGAAATCAGTCCACATAACGGGCTGGAAGCCTGGTCTGTCTCTTGGGCCTTAATGGTGGGTCCACAGCAGTTGGGTCTTGCATATCCGGTGTATCAGAGGATCGTCACAAGATTAAAACGTACCTAATCTATAAACCAGCTTTTCATGTTGTAAATACCGAACCTTATCAATTAAAAAACAATTCGAGTTGAAAAGGAAAAATATTTGTTTACTAATTCAAGCATATTCTGACGTCCATTATCTTGCAATGATCGAAATTTTCTTAAAACAGTAACAAGAGTCTGTCGGTTTATATTTACCTTGTAAAAAACAATTTAATGGTGAACCTTTTTAACAATCTTCACAAGATTAAAACATGCCCACATTTATAAAGGAGATTTTCATGTTGAAGATACCGAACCTTATCAATTAAAAAAACCAATTCGAGTTGAAACAAAAAAATATATGTTTATTAATTCAAGCATATTCTGACCTCTATTATCTTTCAATGATATGAATTTTCTTGAAACAGTAACAAGATACTGTTGGTTTATCTTTATCTTGTAAAAAACAATTCAATGGTGATCCCCCCCCCCCCCCTAACAATCTTCAACAGATTAAAACATACCTAAATTTATAAACCAACTTTTCATATTGAAGATACCGAACCTTATGAATTAAAAAAAACCAATTCGAGTTGAAATGAAAAAATATATGTTTATTAATTGAAGCATATGCTAACGTCCGTTATCTTTAAACGATCGAAATTTTCTTAAAACAATGACGAGACTCTGTCAGTTTATCTTTATCTTGTAAAAACAATTTAATGGTGATCCCTCGTTAACGATATTCACAAGATTAAAACATATCTAACTTTACAAATTAGATTTTCATGCTCAAGATACCGAACCTTATCAATTAAAAAAACTAATTCAAGTTGAAATGAAAAAATATATGTTTACTAATTCAAGCATATTCTGACATCTGTTATCTTTCAATAATTAAAATTTTCTTAAAATAGTAATGAGACACTATCGGTTTATTTTTATCTTGTAAAAATATTTTAATGATAATCCCTCCTTAAAGATCTTCACAATATTAAAACATACCTAAATTTAAAAACCAGCTTTTCATGTCGAAGATACCGAACCTTATCAATTAAAAAAACAAATTCGACTTGAAATGAAAAAAATATATGTTTACTAATTCAATCTTATTTTGACGTTGATTATCTTTATAGGATCGAAATTTTCTTGAAACAGTATCGAGATTATGTTGGTTTATATTTATCTTGTAAAATCAATTTAATGGTGATCCATTCTTAACGATCTTCACAAGATTAAAACATACCTAAATTTATAAACAGATTTTCAAGTTGAAGATATCGAACCTTATCAATTAAAATAACCAATTCGAGTTGAAATGAAAAAAAAATCTATGTTTACTATTTCAAGAATATTCTGACGTCCGTTATCTTTCAAGCATCGAAATTTTCTTAAAACAATAACGAGACTCTGTCGATTTATCTTTACCTTATAAAAACAATTTAATGTTGATCCCTTCTTAACGATCTTCACAAGATTAAAACATACCTAAATTTATAAATCAACTTTTCATGTTGAAGATATCGAACCTTATCAATTAAAAAAAAAAAACAAATTCAACTTGAAATGAAAAAATATATTTTTACTAATTCAAGCATATTCTGACGTTCGTTAACTTTCGATGATCAGAATTTTCTTAAAACAATAACGAGAATGTGTCGATTTATCTTTATCTTGTAAACACAATTTCATGGTAATCACTCCTTAACGATCTTCACAAGATTAAATCATACCTAAATTTATAAACGAGATTTTCATGTTGAAGATACCGAACATTATCAATTCAAAAAACCAATTCTAGTTGAAATGAAAAATATATATTTCCTATTTCAATCATATTCTGACGTCCGTTATTTTTCAAGGATTAAAATTTTCTTAAAACAGTAACGAGTCTATGTCGGTTTATCTTTATTTTGTAAAAACAATTTAATAGTACATCCCTCCTTAATGATCTTCACAAGAATAAAACTTACCTAAATTTATAAACCAGGTTTTCAGGCATATTTTAATGTCCATTATCTTTCAATGATCGAAATTTTCTTAAAACAGAAACGAGAGTCTGTTGGTTTTTATTTATCTTGTAAAAACAATTTAATGGTAATACATCATTAACGATCTTAACAAGATTAAAACATACCTAAATTTATAAACCAGGTTTTCATTTTGAAGATATCGAACCTTATCAATTAAAATAACCATTCAAGTTGAAATGAAAAAAATTATATGTTTACCATTTCAAGAATATCCTGACGTCTGTTACCTTTAAAGGATCGAAATTTTCTTAAAACAGTAACGAGACTCTGTTGGTTTTATATTTATCTTGTAAAAACAATTTAATGGCTAATATTTAAATATAATTATGATGTAAAATAAATTGTTATGATATATAAGGTCTAAAATAAACAAAATCAATAAGATTGTTAAAAGATTAGAGATTATTAAACTTTTCAGAAAAATTCTCATCCTCAATGATAAAAAAAACTTTTTAACTTTTTTTTAAATATTAAATCATTTATAAAACTATTATTAGAAATACCGTTATAAGAAAAAACTAATGTTTCAAATTTCAAGTTACCCTGTACACAAACGAGTTGCCAATTCACAACTGAAGGGTTAAAGGCTAAAAAATTGACTAATTGAGGGTTAATCTCGTCATCTGTTAAGGTGATTCATTTGTGTAGTACTTTTATATTTTAAACGAATATTCCAACTACATAAACTATTCAAATGGATGCAAATTAAGAAATATATAACCTACTCACTTGGCATTAAAATATTTCAAATATATACTAACATAATAAAAGATCAAATAGTTTAATATAAGTCAGATTCTTGGTATATAGTTAGGTAACATCGTTCGTACATTTTCATAGTACGATAAAAGATTACTGGTCTAATAATCTTTAAATTTACAATGAACAATACGTTATGAAAATTATTTATATATGTTAACGTGTATTTAATGTAATCTTATTTGTATGTAATATTCGGCTTACTCTGTGTCCGGTTTGCTTGTCCTTTGGGCAAATCATATTTGTATAATCAGTGTGAATCAATGAAATGGCCAAATGGGTAATTAATGAGAAAATAGAATCACTTATGGTATTATAATCGAAACCATAGCCTACTTTTTTTTTTTTTTTTTTTTTCTTATTATCTTCTTCCTGTCTCTGCCTCCATTGTCGACCCTATTTTCGATGCCTCCTCTTCTTTGACAGCCAACATATTTGGTAACATATACGCTTCAAAGCAAACAGCCACCATCGAGAAGCCCTACAGGATCACCAACATTAAGGCATTCATCCCTCTTGCCATTAATCTTGAGCATTTAAATTATGATACTTGGGGAGAACTCTTTGAAACCTATTGCATCGAGTTTAGTGTCACTCATCACATCGACATCTCAAGTGATGTATAAACCACTAGCCCTATCGATCTAGAGTGGACGAAAATTGATTCTATCGTGAATCTCTCTGGATCTATGACACTATATCACAATCCCTTCTTCAAATGATCCGTAAGAAAAACTGTACCGCTCGTTCCATCTAACTCAACCTCAAGAATCTCATTCGGGTCAACAAGGATGTGAAGTCAATCCAACTCGACAACAAACTTCACAACATCTCCATTGGTGACGATACTATATTTTCCTATTACACACGGATCAAATCTATATAAGATCTTTTCTGGCTAATATTGATTGTCTAGTGCCTGAAAAGATTATTATGACGTATGCGATCAATGGCTTAACGCCCAAGTACAATTACATTGCATCATTGATGCGCCACCGGTCAGCACTTCTTACCTTCTTGGAAGCAAGCTCAATGATGCTCCTCGAAGAATAATGCATGATTCATATTGACCGAAAATCCCCACATCTAAACTAGTCATCTTCGACCATCTTATGTATTTTCCTAGACTATCCGTCCAACCATCATCAATATAGGTGTCTTGATTTCTCATCCAACAAAATAATCATATCATGTCATGTTTCATTTGATTCCATCCTTTTATTTGGGTTTATGACACATATCTCAACACCATCATATGACTTCTCAAATGACATCCCAGCATCTCTCGTATCCCAAACTCTACCAACTTCATCATTGGCAACCCCATAGCTGACACAATCCTCTCCTACCGACCATCATGATACGACTCACCGCCCACCACCACCTCCACTCATGGCCAACTAGCTACCTTCGGCTGAACAGCCCTCCCCTGTTGCTCGACAAACATGACTCACACCCCTCCACCGAATATCGCCCCTCATGCCACACATCCTATAACAACACAAATCCAACATGACATTACCAAGTCCGTGCAATGCCTCAACCTCCATGTCACCACCCTTTCTCCTATTCCATGATTGTATTATAGGTTAACAAGGACCATAATTGTCAAGCAGCTATGAATGATGAGTTAAAACACTAATTGTGAATGACACATGGTTCTTGCTCCTCACCCACTCATGATCAAATTTGTTCGCTCCATGTAGCTCTTTAAAATAAATATATATGTTAATGGTTCTACAAAGCTTAGTTAGTAACAAATGACAAGATTCAACATCCAGATATTGACTGTGATGAGGCATTTAACCTAGTTGTCAAACTGGCTACTATACGCACAGTTTTAAGCCTTGCGGTATCTTATCACTAGCTTATACATCAGCTTGATGTCAAGAACGCCTTCCTCCATGTGCATATATACACCAGCCTTCAGGATTTTGGGAATGTAGTTTTCCTCACCATGTGGGCCACCTTCGTTGATCTCTGTATGACCTTAAACAGGACCCATGGTCCCGATGTTTTGCTGCTTATGTTATGCGTATCGATTTTGTTCACAATCACTCCGATTTGTCACTTTTTGTGTATCATCCGGAAAACGACATTGCATACTTGTTTTTTTTTGATAACCGAGGACCCCACCCGACCCATCCTTTGGATGACCCTGATGAAGCAACCTCGGGGCCCACGCACACCTGGCAGCAGGGTGGTCTGGGTCAATCACCTACGGGGGTAGAGAGGTGGCCAGTGGCCATCCCCTGATTGAAACCTAACACTCCCTATGGGGAAAGGGAGGGAGTGGGATTAGAACTTGAAACCTCTTTATGGGGGAAGAGAAAGAGTCCAAAGCCTTATCCACTAGGCCATCAGGGTGATGGTTGACATTGCATACTTGTTACTGTGTGATGATATTGTGTTAATAGCCTCATCCACAACTTTACTTGACCAAATTGTTGCTTTCTTAGTCAGTCAATTTTCCATGACAGAATTAGGAAAGCTCAACTTCTTCCTTGGGATATTAGCCACTTTGATATGCTTTTGTTTTATTTCTTAGTTATACTCAGCGTATCACTAACATTTTGGAGCATGTAGGGATGTTGATCTGCAAGCCCTATCGTACACCTATTGCCACCAAGTCTAAGTTTGGCACATCGTATTTGTTAGTGACCTTACTAAGTATCATAGTCTTGCTAGTGCTATACAGTATCTGACGTTCACTAGACCTGATCTCATGTATGTCGTCCAATAGATTTGTATGTTTTTGCATGATCCCGACTAGGTTCACATTGGTGTGCTTGAGTGCATACATCGGTACGTACAGGCACCCTAGACCTTCAAATTCACATTGGTTTGCTTGAGTGCATACATTCTACTTTTGGAACATGTGTGTTTTTAGATAAAGCTTAATTCATGTTCGTCTTAACGGAAAGGTTATTATCTCATGTTCCGGTGTCAATGCGGAATACTAAGGAGTTGCTAACGTAGTTGTTGAGACCAATTGGTTGTGCAATTTACTTCAGGAATCACATTCCTCTTTAACAATGCAACTATGGTCTATTGTGATTACACCGGTGCAATGTACATGTCTTCTGACTTGATGCAATATCAGCACACCAAACACATCGAGACAGACATCCACTTTGTCTGTGACTAGGTTGCATTGGGTCAAATGCAGGTTTTCCATGTCCAATCGAGATCTCAGTATGCTGATATTTTCACCAACTATTCCGTGAGTTTCCAACTAGTTTAAACGTGCGTCTAAACCTCTTGATCAAATTGTAGGAGATGTTAATGTGTGTTTAGTGTTTTATTTATATGTAATATATCTGGCCCACTTTGGGTGGGGTTTGCTTTGTCCTTTGCGCCCATATATTTGTATATTTATTGCACATGAATGCAATGTGTAATTCATGAGAAAATAGAATGCAATAAAACTTTTAGAGATAAGAATTGTCTATACAAAAAAACTTTTACACATCAGTTGGTGCAAGTAAATGCATAAGGACAATTGCTACTTGTTCACAAGCGTCGACTTCGATTTTGTACAATTAAATACCATGGGTCCTATACATGTCAACTCTTCCGCAACTTGTGGTCTCAAAACATGACATGGATTTTCATAGAGTTAAGATAGTTCTTATTGTTATCACTAGTCCATAACCAAAATAAAAATAAAAAACATGGTGATTATGGAGTGAAAAAGAAAAGGCGGCGACTTTGGTTACTGTTTAGTGGAATTGTGGAATTTTCCAAATATAATGACCATTATCCCCTGAATATATGTGCAATTTTCCAAATATAATGTTCATGTATTTTTATCCAATTATCTATTGAGAAGTACACAAACAATTTGCTAATTCACACTTGAAGGGGTAAAGGTTAACAAGGGTTGACTATTAAGGGTTAATTTGGTCATTTGGAAACCATATATAGAGATTCTCCGTGTGCCACCTGGATACTTGAACGTTGAAATGAATATTCCAACTAAATAAATATAATATAAAGTATAAACTATTCAAGTGTTATTAAAATATTTTAAATAAATACTAAAACAATAAATAAAGCAATTTTATACTTTTTTTAAATAAATCCGTAGTTGTTGATATTTAAGCTAACGTCGTGCGTACGTAATGCGTATGCTTTTGATAAGCCAAGGAAAACTTTGTAAGTTGTAGCTGTTCATCAATATTTTCATTGGAAATATACAAAATGATATTGTATTAATGTTATGCAGCAAAAACGTAAGACTATTTTTCAAACAAGATAACAATATGTGCAAGACATCTATGATACCACATGACAGTCGTCACGTCAGCATAGAAAATGCAAGACAGCATGACACTTATTTTAATTTTCATGTCATCAATTTATTTTACGTTTTTTAAAACTAAAATCAAACATTATAAATTAATTTAAAAAACATAATATTACAATTAAAATAAAAAGACATTACATTAAATTAAAAAAATATTAAACATTTCCTAAAATAAAAAACTAACTAGTTATCTAAATATGTTTTGCCGAATTCTTTCTTTTATCGCCTCGATTGCCTCGAGGTCACGCTCACTCCCCGATTTGCTCAAAACTTGAAAATCCAACCGCGTTTCTTAAATTTCGTTGAAGCGGAAGAATTGTTCAACGAGAGCATCGACCTTCTCCCCGACTTGAGTCGGCGATGACGAGGAGGAGGAGGCTCATTTCGCTCGGTCGCGACCGATCGGGCGGGTAGACAGGTTTTTCGGTGGAGCGTCGTCATCGAGGTCGATCGGGTCTCGAGCGTCGGGAGTGTAATCGTTGGATTCCGAGACCCTCGCACGTTTGGATCCAGAACCCGAGCCAGCGGAATAGGGAACAAGTAGTCATTTTGGATTATTTCGCATAACGTCCCAAGCTTTCAAATGCGAAAACGGTTTTCCAAATTGTCGAGCGTATTGATCCATTACGGTGTTGAAAGTGTTGAATTTGTTTTCGCCGCTTCGGCGAAGGTTGATCAAGTTTTTGAACATTGAGTTAAACTTGGTACAATCGTGGCGAAGTTTCTGCCATTTCCCGGTGAGCCCATCGTTATTTCGGTACGCTCCACGGCTCATAGCTTCGTGAAAATGGGCCAAAATCCACTCCCACATCCCTTTAGCATTTTGACTATTTCCTTTTGCGGAATCGGTGGAAATAGAGAGCCAAGATTTCACCAACGTCACTTCCTCATCTTGTGTCCAAGGAACTTTTGCATCTTGGGTGTTCCTTGTCATGTTGCGGGAAGACTTTTTTTTTCTTCCGTGATGAAGACTCGGGTGGTGGTTGGGTTTCCATGAAAACCCCATTTGGGGGATGCTTGTAGTGGTGGTGATGGAATCGGTGGTGATTGCATGGGTGGTGATGATAGAAAAGGTTGTGACGGTTGTGGAAAATATGGGTATTGGTAAGGTGGTGGTAGGTATGGATATTGGTTTGGTGGTGGTGGGTATGGATATGGATATTGGGGTGGAGATGAACCCGTAAGCAAGCTCGTAGATGTAAAATTAGGCGAATAATTAACGTTATATTCGCCTAATCGAATATGATTTGGGTTTAGCGGTGGGGTGTTGGGATCGTTTTCCATTTTGGATGTAATTTTGTGTGTAATATTTGGATGTAAAATATGTGTAGAAGGTTAAATTGTGTGTGTGAAAATATGTATGAGATAGTATTTATAGAAAGATTTTGAATTTTTTTATTCCCCAACGGCTCATTTCCAAAATGGTCGGCGTCTTCCGAGTGACAACCCTAGGACGCGGCTAAGGGAGAACGCGGGGGGGGGGGGGGGGGGGGTGTAGTTGGCGTCCTCCCCGTCAAGCTGGAAGAATGCAGGGTGGTGCGTCCACCCACACCCCATAGCCTAATTTAGGTTAATCGTAACCTTGAATTTTGTAGTTGAACGAGTCGATGATAGAATACAGCTGCGAAAAACTGATTTCCGTTTTCCAATTTTCATTTTCAGAAAAAATGAAATGAGTTTTCTTTTTCAGTTTTTAATTGAGAATTTAGAAAACCCGTTTAGATAAAAACCGATTCAGTTTTTATTTTCTATTTTGGAAAAATAGAAAAAATGTTTAGATATATATTTTCTATCAATTTTTATTTTCCAATTTTTGTTATTTCAAATAATACACATTAACACATGCATCACATCAACCCATCCCATCCATCCCCCACATGGGTGGGGGTAGGGTGGGAATATGTGTAATTATGATGATGTAGGTAAGAATGAGTGTGAGTTTTTGTTTTTTTATATTTTAAAAAAAAAATTTGAAATAGAAAAATTCAAAAAAAAATTCCAAGTTTTTTGTAATTTTAGAAAAATGAAAATTTTGTATTTTCTTGGAAAACTTTAGAAAAACTGCCGAATTAAACACGTTTTCAGAATTTTTATTTTTCTTAGAAAACTTTTCCAAAACAATGGTCATTTTGTTCGCATTTACATGTAGGCCCCTAGACATTGTTTGATGCCAATTTTTATCTACATTCTAACATTGACATTCAAACTAGTTCTAGTTCACTCAATATTCCAAATCATAAACTCATAAGTATAACCGAAAAACAGTTTATCAGGCCCAAACTTTAAAACCTGGACAAGCAAGAGATATTGGGCTAATATTCCCACGTTTTCTTTTTCGTGAATTTTACGTATCTACTCTACCAACTAGAGGTGCACATTCAAACCGGTTATTTTAAAAAACTGAAAAAAAAAAAACCTAACCGGTTTTTTCTATAACCGGCTTTTTGATAACCGAACCGGTTTTTAACCGGTTTTTCATTCAAAGTCGAACCGGTTTTTACCCCGGTTTTTTAATAGGTTAACCGAATCGAACCGGTTTAAAAACCGGTTTAGAAGTCAATTCCATTTCAAAAAAAAACCGGCCAAAACCGGTTAGGTTTTAACCGAAACCGGTCGGACAAAAACCGGTTTTTTAAATAACCGGTTATTAAAAAACCGAAACCGGTTTAAAACCGGATTTTGTGCACCTCTACTACCAACTAGCTAGATTTCTAATTTGGGCCCTAGACAAATACCATATGTAAACGCTTCTACAACCATCTCATCGTTTCCATTGGGGTATGCAAGGGTAGAGGTGGGGTAAAAATTGGTTTGTGTTCTGAAACCAGTTTAAGATCTGAAACCTATCCAATGATGAAACATGGTTGAGTGAGAAACCGGTTCGGTTTCTAATATGTTCCGGCAATTTGAGTCGGTTTGATATTATATCCGTTAGTTTGAAACTGCTTTTTCAGGATCCGGTTTGAAACCGTTTTTTCCAGGGAACAAATATAGTTTTTTTTTTGTTAATACTTTGCATTGAGGATATATGACCATTTGTTCACTATATTATGGGGGGTTTTTTTTTTTGCCTAAATATCCATATTACCCATTCATTGATAATATATATAGGTACTAAACGAATGCCCGCGCGTTGCGCAGGAAAAAAATTAGTTAGAATATAAACAAATACATGTTATTTTCTCCCAAATTAAAAAAATTATATAGAAAAATATTTTCATTATTTTTAACTATATGATAATACATACACGTGTCATAAATTTGGAAGACAACAAAATTTAATGAATAAATAAATGTATCAAATAAAAATAAAATTAATATGGTTTAAGATAAAAAGTTATATCAAACCACATAAGTTTGGTAGTCTACCAACAGTATGTGCTTGAATAAAGTTTTTGTAAAATTTCAAATTTAATTTTACTTTTATCTATTTTAAAATCAATTTAAAGATTGTGTATTTGGTCATGTTTTAATTTCAAATATTTTATTTAAATTAATAGTATGCTCTTTGGTAAATAATGAAAGTAAATTAATTGTATTACATAAGAGAAAGATAAAATATCATATGTGTATGTGAAGCAATGTGAGATAAAGAAAAAAAACCTCAAATTGCATTATTCAACACAATGCATGTGATTTTGTGCAACTTGATGAACGAATTCATAGCTCATCTCGGATCGACTTGCTAAATATTTAAAGCTCAACTTCATTAAAAAATAATAAAATTTTAACTATATATTTCCTTGAACTTTACTATTTGAATATGTTTTCAACAATAAAAAAATATATAATGATCTATATAATTATTTTAATTTAAGGGAGACCTTTATTTATAGAATAAAAATGCTTCTTGAGTTGGTTTATCATGACGATGTGGGATCAAAATTTCCTTTATAGTGTGTTATTTTGTGTCATTTTCTTATCTCACATCGCTTAAGAACACAAATGAAGAGAAATCAAAAGTCTATAAGTAAAGAGACTAATATATTTCTCATCCCACATAGTTTAAGATACAAATTTCAAGGGAAAAAACATCTATAAGTAGAGTGGCTACAATCATTTCTCTAATATCTTTGTTCTTTTGTGTTTTTGATTATAACCAAATTAGGAATCAGTTGCAACATTCCAGGAACCTTTGGTTTTTATTTTAAGACCATTTTCTTAACATTTCGATCACCGATGTCTACTATGATATGATTTTTTTATAATAAATTCAAATTAATGTGGTACATGATAAAATTTTATCTTGAACTGTATTGATTAGTGAACTGTATTGATTAAATGACATCTATTATAATATTTATATAAACAAATTTTTTTTTTGAACTTTAAAGGATTACTTTTTGGAAGTTTCATGTGCATAAATCTTATGAAAGAAAAATAAAATGTTTAAAACATTATCATCACACATTGAACTATGGCACACGACTTACTATGAACTTGCAACTCAATTGATTTTTAATAGTTTTTAACTCTTTTAAATATTCATCTTTTAGTTTAAATGATTTTTGAAGTTAAAACAAAATATGATAATTGTTGAAACTTTGAGATAAAAAGACTAATTAACAATAGACTTTGAAAACAATGGTACGCTAAAGATTGATAAGAGAACCTAAAAAGTGGTACATATAAGGGAAAATTAAAGGTTATATATGTGCAACACAACATCCTTGTCACTTTTTTACGACATACTTTAAACTTGTAACCTAGCCAGTTTTCAAAAGTTTTTTTGAAATATTCATATTCATTTTGAGTTTTAATATTTTTGGAAACTAAAACCTATAAATAGAAGCCTTTATCACTTTGAGAAAACATGTTTATACGATAATATGATATTTAATTAATATCAGACTTTGAAAATCATATTATGATCAAGATTAATGTTAAACCACATTGTTTTGAATAATCTCCTTTATAATAGATGGTTAAAACGTTAACAATTGGAAATTCGTACGTATATACATATTGGTGAATCGAAAAATGTTTACACCAGTGTCACTTTTTACAAACGACGTACTATAAACTTCCAACCTAGTTAAGTTTTTAAATGTTCTAAGTAATTTTAAAATCTCTACGTATATACATCTTGGCGAATCGAAAAATGTTTACACATGTATGACTTTTTAGAAACGACATACTATAACTTCCAACCCAGTCAAATTTTTAAAAGTTTTAGTAATTTTAATTTTAATTTTTGAGTTTCAATACTTTTTATAGTTGAAACTACATAGTAAAAATATTTTAAAACTTGCAATAAAAGCATGTTTTATGATAAAATGATCACTAACTAATAATAGACTTGAAAGTTTGATGGAGAATGGAAGCAAATGCATTGTATTATATAAGAGAAAGATAAATGGTCATATATGTATGTGAAGCAATGTGGGATAAAGGAAAATACCTCAAACTAAAAAGGAAGTTGAAAGGTTGGGGGTTTCAAATGAATGTGGTGATAGAAAAAATGCTTCTTTTATAAGATATATAGATTATATGCTAATGTTTAATCACACTACTCAAAAACGTTCTTAAAATGCAAAAGACTCTCAAGCAATGACATATGGATATAGGCAATCAAAATGTTCTGTTGGTGTTGGAGAATGGAGATTCGTCAACTACTAGTGCCAATATTGGCATCAAACAGGCAATCAGAAACCCGCCGATTTGGTGCAATAATTTTGTGTATAGTAGTTCGAGAAAAGCATGATGCAAAAAATATACATTTTAAGGAAGACCGAAATTTTTGAACCTAACTCTAAATGTTGGTGTGTTGAGACGTTACTTCAAAACATGGCGGAGGAGGACTAAATCTAAACAACAAACGTTTAAAAAACGTCGGCTACGAGGGATCCAATCAACAACGACTACGACGACGATGCCTATTTTCGATCATAATTTCATGTTTTTATGTTTCAATATGTGTGTTTGGTGTATTATGTATTTTCATGAACTAAACACCAAAAAAAAGTATAAAAAACAAAAGGA
Source organism: Cichorium intybus (assembly GCA_023525715.1). NCBI lineage: Eukaryota > Viridiplantae > Streptophyta > Magnoliopsida > Asterales > Asteraceae > Cichorium > Cichorium intybus. The sequence continues at coordinate 2,568,823 of CM042011.1, read as the reverse complement.
CTAAATCCAAACAGCTAACGGTTAATAAACGGCAGCTACGAACGATCAAATCAACAACGACTACGGCGACGATGCCTATTTTCAATCATGTTTTCATGTTTTTATGTTTCAATATGGATTTGTTTGATGTATTATGTATTTCATGAACTAAAAACCATAAAAAGTATAAAAAACGAAAATTTACTTCAAAACGGCATGAACTTGTGCTCTATACCATAAAACAAATAGACCTTATTGAGAGTAATCCAACGTGTATTCAATTTTGTTGAAACTACGTCTGATCACTCCATTTATATCTAGCAACATGTTCTAGTACTACTCAGCTGTCTCAGTGGATTAGTAATTTATTCATTACTAACTTATTTTTTCAAGGAAATAAAAAACCGACACGTGTTATTTAACAGATTAAAAGAAACTTAACTAAAATAAAATAAATGATACCTAAGCTGCACTATTTTTCAAACATTTAACTCTTTTTGATTAATAAAGTTTCTAATGAGTTCCACTTGACAACAACCGGTATTAAAAAACGACATTTAAATAAAAGTGAATTATTATTTAATAGATTTTGACTTGAATGAATAAGTGATATTATTTGAGACTAGCGAGTAGCGACGTCCTCGAAGTAGAAGGCCATGTCCTTACCACAAGTCGACGTTCAAAATATCAGTGCGACTGGCAATCACGGTCCCACGACCCAGCCCATGCTATTTCGTGAATTCTCAATTCTGTGCATTTCTCACGTTGATAAAAGCTCGATTACCCAAACATCGTGATCCATACGTATCCTGCCCTTTATTTTCCCATTGCCCTTTTCACTATTGCTACACTGACATAATATGCTACTTTCTTTCACTAAATTCCACCTACCACCTTTGGAGTTTGGATTGTTGATTTCAGTGATATATATGCTAATCACCCAATTACCATAAGATTCACACTTAGACCAACAGGGCAACAGGAGTGCCAAGTCCGCGGTGTGTGGGTTCCTACGTGGAGGAGAAAGCTTGGTGGATAACCGTCCCAGTCAGGTGGGTGACCGCGGGTTCCTCCCTCCTGCAGGTTCTCCAAGCTACAGGGTTCCTCTCTCTCACTTTCTCTCCTCTCTCTTTCTTACTTATACACACACACACACACACATATATATATATATATATATATATATATATATATATATATATATATATATATATATATATATATATATATATATATATAAAAGTTAGTTAGGATTACCAAAAGATTTATAGCGTAGCAGTACCAATAAGTATCAAGGTATCATTTTGCCCAAGTGGTGAGGGTTTTGGTGTTCAGGACAAATGTTAAGACTAGGAGTAGGTGTATATTAGGTAGTTTTGATCTCGGTTCCAAAAAAAGTAGTTAGGATTATATGTGAATTATGAATAGAGTGTGAAATGTATGACCATTTTGGTCCATTAAATTTAAAAAATGGATGGTTAAGATAAACAATGTCATGATGGTGAAAGAGGATCATGATGGCAATGATGTTCTTGTAGCTAATGACAATACTTAGAGACCATTTTTTAATGTAGTGATATCGAAAAAATGTTGATAAACCTCAAATAAGGTCCTTTTTTTGTGGTTCATAAACAAAGTTAACAGAAACTTACCTCAAATGATGTTCTTTTGGTAAATTTGGTATAAACGTTTAAAACAAATTAAGTTGGGAATGATTTGAATTTGAGGCTCGAATCTTTGGATGGATGAAGAAGATGATGATGAGGTGCTACCTAATGATAAGTGAAATACACGAGACATCCCTGACATGTCAGCAGAACTTACCAGTTAAATCGATCAAGTGAAATAAAGACCTAAATAGAGCATTTTCTGTAAGTACACTGGCGTAGTATGTACAAGAAAATTTTAATTACCTAAATGAGACAAAGGGAAATAAACATTATTCTTGTATGTAACCTGTTAATGAATTTTCAAATACATGTCATATATGTCATTAAATTGGTCAAAAAAGTCATGAGTGGCTTGTGCGGAACGTTTTCTATAAATACATATATAACCTATGTGGTACAGATAAAAAGTATGTTGTTATTATTTTATATTAATATTTTTATGTTGATTACATGACTAAGTCATCTTATTGCAAGATTAAATTGTTAATTTAGCTAGAGGCTTCAGTTGGTAAGCTGGTTGGTTGGAGTGTAGGTTCAATTCCAACAATTTCTATGCATTTTTTGGACATTATACATAATATATGTACCATAAATCTTAAGGATTGAAGCACATCTTACTTTCATGTTTTTGTTTATCGTACCTAAACGTGTGGAGATAGTTATAAATTATACTCATTAAGTATGATCAATTGTGTATTTGACAAAACTAGCTAGTAGTTGAAAGTTAGAAGATGAAAGTTGGAAGCTATAGCTTTTTATTTGTACATAATTGTTCTGAAGAAATAGTTGTTAGCTTTTACAAACGTAAAATTACATACAAACCAAAAGCTAAAATCTATAAATAACTAAAGACATTCTAAAAGATACTCGGATTCTCTATGTTACATAACTAGTGCCTAGAGGGAATGCGGGATACTCAGATTTAGGAATTCGGAGATTACAGTAGCGAGCAATTCTTCAGGAAAGCAGTAGTGATTCTTCAGGAATTGATGGACTCCAAATCTCCAATCGCATATTTGACCACGCACAACCCCAACATTGCTGCACCCAACGGTAACAAGATCGAAAGGTAAGTCCCGATTGATTTGCGATTTCTAATTTTCTACAGATTTCAAAAAATCGTAAAAGACTAAAATTTCTGAATAAATATTTTCTCTTCAAAGTCTAGCTTCATCTCAATTCTTATCTCTCAGTCTTAGAATTTCGATTTCATAATTTTTCTATTAAAATTTGTCAATCACTTGATACGAATTTAGATACTAATTTCCGAATTTCTTAATTTTCTGATTACTAAACACTTGAAGAGGGAATGAGGGGATTAGGGTCTGGGGATTTTTTGGACAATATTGACATTGATAATATTATTAATGACTTTGCCTCTAAATAAGCTCATAAATATAAAAAAAAATTAGTTTTTTTATGTTTTGTAATAAGTAGTTAGGTTGTTTGAGGCTGTCCTAGGGGTTTTTCATTTCAATAGATGGGGAGTCTTAATCTGCTATTGTATTAAAATTTTTAATTAATAAATTTTCTTGGATATACCACCATCCTTTACCAAAAAAAAGTTATTGTAAGAGGCCTTGTTTTTTTATTTTGTCTTAGGCCCCAAATGGGTTTGATCCGACCTTGTGTCCATGACATATTGACATTACTGACAGGGGGAGTGGGGGACTGTTTTGTTACTACTTCAAACATGAGCGTGATATTTCTTAATAACATAAACACGAGGAGTACCGGCGTAAAATGTTAAAAATATTTGATCACCTCCATTTCAACTTTTTCAAATCCCGAGCTCCTTCCAACCACACTCAAGCAATCCTACTCCGCTCCACTCTCTGGAGATATTTACATGCGCATTCTATCTCCTGAAATTCTGATCAAAGGTAAGATTTCATCCATCTTAAACGCAATTCATCGCGTTATATGATGATCTCAAAGTAGTTCATCAAAATTGAAATGCAATTTCTTCGTATCTCTTTTTTTGTTTTCACGATTTCACGTTAAATACGGCTATTTCTATGATTCATTAACGTATAAGTATGCGTATGTTCATTTGTGTGCGCTTTTATGTGTGAACTATATGTCTATTGGTGCTGTATATGTATAGACAGATAATCGTAGTAGTACTGATTCTTGGTATGCAACGAGGAATTGTTAGAAAGCGATATTGAATTGGTTCAAGAGAAAGGGATATGAGCAGTTCGGTAGGGCACGGTTTGCTTCGGCCGACGGTTTTGGAGCATCAAATCAAAACAAATTCTAATGGCATTGGTGGAAATACCGTGCTTCAAGCTCAAGCGAATTCTCAGATACGGAGGTTTTCTTCTTCTTCATCCTCGTCGTCATCTTCGCCCTCTTTAATATCTAGCGATTTCCGTGGTCAGAGAGTGACTGTGCGGAAATCGACGCTACCAATAAATCGTGCGGTTTCTAGTTTTCCTCAAGCTGTATTAGCCACCGATCAAGCTTCTGAGGTACTCTCTTCTAACTGCGTTTTTTGTTCTTATAGTGTAAGAATTACGTTTCCTTAGTTAGACAGCTTCAGCATTTTGCTAGTAGTGAAACACCGACATTTTATAGGTATAAGAAACGGAATTATAGCGACAAGTTTGAAAATCATGTAGTAATTGTAGTGCATGGGTTATCTGTCATCATATTAAACAACAGAAAACAGAATTATAATTCATGTCTTCTGAATCCCATATGTGCATAGTAGTTTAAATTAGCTAGCCTTATACTAACCATGAAATCTTCGTTTCTTGTAGCAGCTTGGAGGGAGGTTCATACTGGAAGGCAATATTGAGATGCAGGTATCTACAGATCAGGAGGACATGACAATTACATGTGGCTGCCTAAATACTTGGACAGTGCACTTGTTTGATTCTCATGGAGTCATTACATAGAGTTTTCCTAAAACTCCATGTACTGAAAAATACATTGAATTTTTACAGGTCAATGTTAAAATATCTTCTGTTGCCCAAGTAGAGATTCAGATTAGTAATAGCACCGACCATCTACATCTACATTGGGGTGGCATGCAGAATAGAAAAGAGTAATTTGTTGTTTGTGAATGTAGTTTTGGAATTTATTTTGTTTCTGATTTTTTATACCTTTCCCTAATTTTCTTTTGCTTTTGTTGGTTTTCAAGGAAGTGGATACTTCCCAGTCGTCGTCCTGAAGGGACTAAAGTATTTAACAATGAAGCTCTTAGAACCCCCTTTGTAAAAGTAGGTTACAATTAAATACGAAATGTGTTATCTGGTTGATATGAATTATAATAAATTGATAATATCTGTTCATAATTTTCTTCTAGTCTGGTTCCGATTCCTTTTTGAAAGTAGAGATTGATGATCCTAAAATTGAAGCCATACAGTTCCTAGTAGTAGATGAAAGACAGAATAGATGGTAAGTCATCATCTTTCACAAGTTTGTTGGTGTTTAACTTCATTTTTTGGCTTTTAATCATTCTTTAATCTACCTTCCATGTAGGTACAAAGATAATGGTCAAAACTTTTATTTTAAATTGCCTTTGAGAGAAAATGTTGGAGTTCCTGAAGACCTTGTACAAGTTCAAGCATATTTGAGATGGGAGAGAAATGGGAAACAAACATATACCCCTGAACAGGAAAAGGCTAGTTACTTATAACATTTTACATATTTTCTAATATTTATAATTAGGTTTGACTTGATACCATCATAACAGAAAGAATTTGAAGAAGCAAGAAAAGAGTTACAAAGGGAACTACAAAAGGGCAGTTCTCTTGATGACATACGGAACAAAATTACCAAAGGAGACATAAAAACAAAGGTTCAAAAGCAACCAGGGAAAAAAATGTACTTCACTCCTGAAAGAATTAACCGTAAAAAAAGGGATATAACACAATTTCTCAAGAAACCAACTCCAGTATCTGTAAAGTCTCTAAAGGAAAAAATACCCATAAAACCAAAAACTTTGTCAGCACTACAGATATATTCTAAAGAGATAGAAGAACAAAGTGACACTGATGTTCTGAACAAAAAGACATATAGACTTGGTGATAAAGAGGTTTCAGTAAGTTCTTTTTGTTTTTTAGGTGTTACCATGAAGGAAAGCTATTGTTTTTCATGTTCTAAAGATCTGTTACCTTTTTAAGGTGCTTGTAACAAAGGCTTCAGGTAAGACTAAAGTTCATTTGGCAACAGACATGGAGGGGCCACTCATTCTTCATTGGGCATTGTCAGAGAGAACTGGAGAGTGGCTGGTAAGTCTCTAAAAATTCTTTGTGTTTAATTTTGACACCTCATTAGCAACTAATAATTTATTATATACATATTGCAGAAACCACCTGAAAATTTGTTACCTGAAGGTTCCACTTCTTTAGAAAAGGCGGCTGAAACACAGTTTTCTACAATCTCCATTGATGATCTTAGTAACAAGGTTTGCTAAAAAACAAGTTTGTCTGATTCTTTTTTAGATAACTTTGGGTTAAAAATAGCAACAAAGTACAATGTCCAAATAAGAAAAAGTTCAAAGTACAATGCTATAAGTGGGTGGATTTTTCAAAGTACAATGCCTTAACAAGAAAAAAACCTGAAAAGTCTTATGCAGTAATAGTAACAAATGAAAGTTGGATGCTATAATAAACAAATAAATGGAAGTACATTGCTATTTCTTGCATTTAGCCCTAAAATCAATGGTTTACTTACTATCATAATTTTAATTACTGTTTACAATCTTACATATAGCAGATATTGACATTCGAATTAGAAATTGAAGAAGGTACTTTTGTGGGGATGCCATTCGTTCTTCGACATGGTGAAAATTGGATAAAGAATAGTGATTCAGACTTTTATGTCGAGTTCACTGGACCCAAGAGACCAATAAAGGTTCCTCTTTAACTTATCTTAAAATTAAAATACTACTACAATACATTTGTTTCCAAATTTTCATTTTTTTTTTCTCTCATGAAGGATGCTGGTGATGGGAAGGGTACTGCTAAAGACTTGTTAGACAAAATAGCATCACTTGAAAGTGAGGCAGAAAAGTCTTTTATGCACAGGTTGTTATCTTAGTTGCTAACAATCACCATGTGTTCTTGCTGACTTTTTCTTTGTGAAGTCAATGAGCTAACTGTGTTTTTAATTGAACTCATCATTTTCTCACATGCTGGTTTAACTTATTTGCTAATAATCATCATATGATCTTCATTTTCTTCTCAGATTCAATATTGCAGCAGATTTAATGGAAGAAGCCAAAGATGCTGATGAATTAGGTCTTGCAGCAATTCTTGTGTGGATGCGGTTTATGGCCACAAGACAGCTAACTTGGAATAAAAACTACAACGTAAAGCCACGGTAAACCTCGTAATCAGCTTCTCTTGTGGGATGAAATTCCAAAAATACCCCTTACTCACATGGTTTTTCATATGTTTGTTGCAGTGAGATAAGTCAAGCTCAGGATCGCCTTGTAGACTTGCTACAGAATGTTTATAAAAGTTATCCACAATTTAGTGAACTTTTACGTATGATTATGTCAACTGTTGGACGTGGTGGTGAAGGGGATGTGGGACAGAGGATCCGTGATGAAATCCTGGTTGTCCAGGTATTGTTATACTTATACATAAACCTCTTCGAATCATTTTCTTTATTAATTTTCCATAAATGTAATATTGTTTATATTTTTGGCCAAGTATAGAAAAAGAATAACTGCAAGGGAGGAATGATGGAGGAATGGCATCAGAAGTTGCATAACAACACAAGCCCTGATGATGTCATCATCTGTCAGGCACTGATCGATTATATCAATAGTGACATGGACATTAGTGTATATTGGAACACATTGAATACAAATGGAATAACAAAAGAACGACTTTTGAGTTATGATCGAGCCATTCGCAATGAGCCAAAATTCACAAGAGACCAAAAGGAGGGCCTTTTACGTGATCTTGGAAACTACATGAGAACCTTAAAGGTTAAAGTTGTGAATTTTTTTTTTTTTTGTTTATTTTTACTTCTGTTATATCTTTTGCAAGACTCTAAAAGACCTTTCTACCCCCTTTGGTCTTCACGCAGGCAGTTCATTCTGGTGCAGATCTTGAGTCTGCAATTTCAAACTGCATGGGGTATAGATCCGAGGTAGTGTCAGAATCCAGGTCATCATTTTTAACAGAATGAAATTGTGAGATATTTAATTGTTTATTTATTACTTTTAGGGAAAAGGCTTCATGGTTGGGGTGAAAATAAATCCTATTTCTGGCTTGCCATCTGGTTTCCCGGTAAGTTTTCATTGGATATTTTCTTCAACTCCAAAGTTCTTTTCAACTCACAAAAGGGTAAAACAGGAATTACTTCAATTTGTCCTGGAGCATGTGGAAGATAAGAACGTGGAACCCCTTCTTGAGGTACTTGAAAATTTAATTTATCTTGATTCTCTTTAATTTTCTCTCTAACAATATAAATATATTTCTTTTTATTTAGGGACTGTTAGAGGCACGTGCAGAACTTAAGCCACTACTTTCTTCATCAAATGACCGTCTCAAGGATCTTCTATTCATGGACATTGCCCTTGATTCTACTGTAAGAACAGCCATTGAAAGAAGCTATGAAGAGTTAAAGAACGCCAAACCAGAGGTATTTAACTAAAACTTCATTATTATTTAATAAAAAAAAATTCTTTACGATTTTAATTCCTCCACAGAAAATTATGTATCTGGTCACTCTTCTTCTCGAGAACCTCATACTTTCATCAGACAACAACGAAGACCTGATCTATTGCTGGAAGGTAATACTAATACCAAATTCTCAATAACATTTCTAATTATGCTTATTTTTTTTTATTGTTTAGATGAAAGTAGGATGCTAAAAGAAACCGTTGTATTGAATTGTTTTAAAAGGGATGGGATCGGGCACTAACCATGTTGAAAACCGGAGACAATGAGTGGGCATTATTTGCAAAATCAGTCCTTGATAGAACCCGACTTTCACTTTCCACCAAGGGAGAGTCCTACCATCAACTTTTACAACCTTCTGCTGAGTACCTCGGAGCACTTCTTGGATTGGACCAATGGGCGGTATGTATGAGGTTCTCCAATTACCTAATTTTAAAATTATAATCAAACCTTAAAAAAAAATTCCAGGTCAGCATTTTCACCGAAGAAATGATCCGCTCCGGATCAGCTGCTTCTCTATCATCGCTCGTCAATCGACTCGACCCTATTCTCCGTAGTGTCGCTAATTTAGGGAGGTTAGTCTTATACTCTTATTATAACTTCCAAATATTTATTCTAATTTTTTAAATACTCAACTTAATTGAATAATTTTCTGTGAACAGCTGGCAGGTTATCAGTCCAGTTGAAGCTATTGGATACATTGTGGTGGTTGATGAGTTACTTTCTGTTCAAAACAAATCTTACGAAAAGCCGACTATTTTGGTGGCAAAAACTGTAAGTGGAGAGGAGGAAATTCCTGATGGTACAGTTGCTGTACTCACACCTGACATGCCAGATGTCCTGTCTCATGTCTCTGTTCGAGCAAGAAACAGTAAAGTACGTGTCCATTCTCGGAACTTCATCCACTCATCATAACAGATTCCAAATAAATGACCGTATTGTCCTTGGCAGGTTTGCTTTGCAACATGTTTTGATACCGATATTTTGAATGATCTTCGAGCTAAAGAAGGAAAATTGTTGAGCCTAAAACCTACATCAGCAGATATTACTTACAGGTCTTTCATTATAGAGCAAATTGCAAGGAGTAGCAACGTACTTACATTTCTTTACCTATAATAGCAATGTACTTTGTTTTTTTACCCATAACAGCAACGTACTCACATTTTGCTACCAATATTAAGGAATTGTAAGTATGTTGCTAATACGTGTAAAGAAATGTAAGTAGATTGTTATCATGGGTTACATATTTTGCTATAATCAGTAAAAGTTGTAAGTACATTGCTATTATGGGTAAAAATTAAAGTATGTTGCATATATTAAAAAGAGTACTTTACATTGCTATTTCCTGAGATATTCCCTTCATTATAATAAAAATGTATATTTATTATGGAGTTTTATGATTTTAGTGAGGTGAAAGAGGAAAATGTGACACGACTAAGCAACTTGGAAGAAGTGGATCCATCACCAACTATAAAGTTGGTTAAAAAACAGTTTAGTGGTAGATATGCAATATCATCTGACGAGTTCACAAGTGAAATGGTCAGGCTTACAAATACATATTTTTATATATTTCGTTTACATACCAAAATATATCAAATTTGATTTTTTTATCTCTTTTTTATAATATTATTATAAGGTTGGAGCTAAATCGCGCAATATTGCATACCTCAAAGGGAAAGTCCCATCTTGGGTTGGCATTCCGACCTCGGTCGCACTACCTTTTGGAGTTTTTGAGAAAGTTCTTTCTGATGATTTAAATCGGGTAATGTATATATTGTTTAGCAATTTTCTTTTTACATGTTAATTAAACGTCAAAAAGTTTCATAACATTACACCAATTAATCAGGAAGTGTCAGAAAAACTGCAAATTTTAAACAAACAATTAGGAGCAGGAGAATCCGATGTCCTTAAGGAGATACGCAAGACGGTTTTGGATCTTACTACACCACCACAGCTGGTAATAATTCTCATTCTTAAACTTTAAAAAAAAAAAAAGATTTGTAGCAGTAAATAAAAAATGACATTGGGAAGCATTGGTTTAGGTACAAGAACTGAAAGATAAAATGAAAAATTCTGAAATGCCATGGCCTGGTGATGAAGGTGAAAAGAGATGGGAGCAAGCGTGGATGGCTATAAAGAAGGTTACCAAAACTTCACTCACTGTTAAAATAATTTAAAAAAAAAACCTTTTTTTTCCTATTTGTTATTGTACATTTTTTTTTTTTTTTTACAGGTTTGGGGTTCAAAATGGAATGAGAGAGCGTACTTTAGTACAAAAAAAGTGAAACTAGACCATGATTTTCTATGCATGGCTGTGTTGGTCCAAGAGATAATAAACGCTGATTATGCGTTTGTCATTCATACCACAAATCCGTCTTCAGGAGATTCTTCAGAGATATACGCGGAGGTTAATTATTTTCTTTGTATACTGGTTCTAAAAAAAGTTGGTGTTATTGAAGGTTAAACATTTTTATACAGGTGGTAAAGGGACTCGGAGAGACTTTGGTAGGAGCTTACCCAGGTCGTGCTTTGAGTTTCATCTCCAAAAAAGATAACCTCAATTCCCCCAAGGTAACAACATACCAATTCTTGTATATTTTAAAAAAATATATATTTCTCACTAAAATTAATCCTAAATTTGGCAGGTTCTTGGTTACCCTAGCAAACCCATCGGTCTTTTTATAAGACGATCAATTATCTTCCGGTCTGACTCCAATGGTGAAGATCTAGAAGGCTACGCTGGCGCAGGACTGTATGATAGGTAAACTTATATCCAACGTCTTTACCTTTTCTAATATCTCAACTGCACATACCATGATACCAACATCTTTTTTTTTTTTTGCAGTGTGCCTATGGATGAAGAGGACAAGGTTGTTGTGGATTATTCGTCTGATCCATTAATTGTTGATGTTGACTTCCGGAAGTCAATACTCTCAAGCATTGCTCGTGCGGGAGATGCGATTGAAAAGTTATATGGAAGTCCTCAAGACATTGAAGGTGTAGTACGGGATGGGAAAATATACGTCGTCCAAACAAGACCACAGATGTGATCCTTTATATATATTATAATTATTATAATTATATACCATACAAGTAAAGAAAATGTTCTTTCATTATACCACAAAAAAGTTTATTAAATAAGAAGCATTGAATTGTTTTGGAATATAATCATATTTGTTCTAACAAGTAATTTAATATAGTATTATGTTTTCAACTCTAGTTTACTTTTGCTATTTCGTAAGGATGGTACTAAATATACACCTTATATACATCATTAATAAAAGTCAAATCATTTTCAACCATCCATAATTAATTTTTCCGAAAAACAATACAATTTTAACAAATAAGAAAAAATTGACTTTAAATAGAGGTGTATTTCAAATAGAAAGATGGTGTTTATTTAGTTATTATCATTCGTAACCGTTATTGAGGTGAAAACCAGACAATAATTCAGAAAAAATAGTTTTCATTTGGTTTTTACGAGCTTCTAATTGCACGAATAAGAGATTCGTGTATATATCTTGGTTTGTGTGTCAAAATCCATTAGAATCATTTTACTCTTTTTTAGTCTTATTAGAATATTTATTTAACAAAAAATATTTATTGTTTCTAATAGTTATATAATTATAAAATCTAGTATGAGAAATATTAATATATTTATTCCATTTTTATATCTATTAAAAGTCAAATGAGCTTTCAAAATTTTGTGTTTATATTATATTTTTTAAATATTTTGATTAATTTGATTTCCGATTTCATTATTTTTATTTTTTGAGGTTTTCTATTAATATAATGAAAACATAAAAAATAAAAAAAAATGAGGAAATGGGTAGGGTTACACTTATTTGCACGAAAGACATGTGTTTGTCAGGAGACTTATGAGTCTCTATAAGGGATGCGTTATATAACTGTCATACAGATCAACGCTTCATATTTTTCATACTGAATGTGTCTTTCATCAAATTTGTGAAAGTCGCTATTTTATAAAAAGCATAAGATATTTGTTATAAACTGAGACTTGACCAAATGAAAAAATAGAAAGAATGAAACAAATTATGATGTATTTTTACTTATTTATTTTTTGAGTTTTGTTTTATTAAATATGAGTTCTTATATGTGTTTTGTTTAGACAAATATTACCACAACAACCACAATTGAATGTGATGAAACTAAATGTTTGAATAAAGGAGATTATTTTGTCGATAACACATCGATGTTCGAAACATATATGATATACGTTTGTTGTTCTAAAAAATTATATATATATATATATATATATATATATATATATATATATATATATATATATATATATATATATATATATATATATATATATATATATACACACACACACACACAAACACACACGTTCATTATTATACTATTTTAGTAAGGTTATTATCAAATAGATTTGTTTGTTTTTAACAATCATATAATTTCCAGGCGTTTAAATCTCGTCAAGAATTGATAGATTGGATGTATAATGTAGGTCGTACTTGCTTATCTAAACAAAGTAAGTTTTTATATATCACTAGAAAAATTATTATGTTATAAATCATTTATATAAAATTAACTTTGTCTATATATAGTAGATGCACTTGCTTATCTAAATAAAGTATGGTTGACCCCGTACAAGGAAAAGTTTGTATCCGTATGGACGGATAAGTTTCGTAACTTTGACAATCACACAGCTAATAGAGTTGAAAGTTAACATGTCAAGTTAAAAATATACGTTGACACATCATAATCATATATATCAGAAAATCATTAAAGTGTATCGATGATGTTCACTCATAATACATTGGTATAAAAAGCACGTCTTAAGCAGAATAAAATTATGACTCCTTATCGGTTCAACATAACACACTTCATACACTTGTGTGGTTTTGTTTCAAGTTACGCACTTCATATAATTTTCAAAGAATATCAACGGTCCATGGATGTTGGATTTGTTTTGAAAATTGTGGATGTCAAGTATATACAAGTTATGGGTTACCATGTATGCATGAACAAGCTATATATATATATATATATATATATATATATATATATATATATATATATATATATATATATATATATATATATATATATATATATATATATATATATATATATATATATATATATATATATATATATATATATATATATATATATATATATATATATATATATATATACTAGCGGTGTACCCGCGCAATGCTGCGGGGTGTTTGGTGGGGTGGGGGGGAGGGGGGGGGCGGTAAGAAGAAAGGTTTGCCAGTTAGTTTTCTTTTAGTATGCATTATTTGGTTTTTGGCTAATTCTGGTTGTACCTGCATAATACGTTGGACGTCGGAATAGTGTCCGTTATTGCTTCAGTTTTCGCAATCATTCTATTTCACAGGCCTTTACATCTTTGCATAAAATATTTAAATTTCTCCTAATTGCACCTATATCTCAATTAAATGATTAATTAGTTGATCATCAGTAAAAAGGATTAACTACGATTTATGATCTCGTGTGGAATATTATACTCAATTGGATGCTAGTTTGACAATTTTACCCTTAGACAACAGCACAGATTAACTACGTCTCACAACATGATAGGGGCATTAGTGGTTTTCACACTCTTTAAAATTTACAATCGTCTTGCATAGTTTAACTATGTACCTTTTAGAATCTATGAAAGCTTACATATCAACAATATCAATGTATATATTCCATATAAAGCTAAATTAAAATAAATAAATAGATTAATAAATATTTATTCCTAAAGTTATCATAGGCACTTACACACATTTAACTATAAAAGAATCCATATGGAAACATTGCTACCAGATGGTAACTAAGAAAATATATAAGCATGTATGTAAAACCATAAATGTACAGACAAGTTAGAACAAATATATAATTCCTATGATTGTATGTACTTGATGTTGATTTCCAGTGACGTAGAAATATATAGATAAGCATAAAGTTGCATTCTTAGAAGAAGGTATAATAGTTTCGACAAAGAAAAGTAGCAATCTAAAAAGGAAAATGGTGGAATTTTAGGTATAAATTCTAAAAAAAACATGCTCCCAGTTCAAATCCCAAAATATTGAACTCCAAAAGAGATCTACAATAAAATAATAAGAAAAAATATCAACATCAAAACATAGAAAAGTCAAGGAATTGTAAAATAACAAGAATAGAAGAACATACGTCATTCGAGCGATAGCAAATTTTGAAGGTCGGTTTAGATGCTTTAGTCAAAATTAATACACAAGGTTAATTTGGTTGATACAATTTCACCTCAAAAGTCAAATTGCATATAACCTACCAGCATTCACTAAGCAACCTAACGACAGTAGCATAAAATTCCAAAGCAGCACATATGGCACAAAACAGTCTACAGAGCATATTATCCAGATAACTTTACATCCTAGCACAATAAATTTTATCACATAACACAAACTTGGCATGGGTAACTGGGAATCACAAAACTTACTTGAGCTCGGCTGACGGTTCGCATCGCATCTTCTTTTACTTTAACTTAACCTTCCAAAAACATTTTCTTAACAAAATCGCTCAGTCCTAAGTTTGAGTTTGGATTCCCAATACAGTTCATCCAAATCCCTCAAACCAAGGCTCTGATACCAATTTGTAACGCCCCAATTTCAAAAATTTTAAAAAAATCATTTATTACCAAGGTTCCCATAAAACATTTATTCCAAAACATAAAACTATTTAACATAATACTTAAATTTAACAGCGGAAACATTTGAAAATATTAAATATGATGCATTGACATCAATCCTTGGAATGCGATGCGCTGCCGTCAAACCTTGCCCTTCCCTTTGTCCTTTGAAATACCTGAAATGTTATAAAACAACGGGTAAGCTTAAAGCTTAGTGAGTCCACAAGTTACCATACATGCCCACACATTAAACAACCCGTCCTCGAGAACGACCCGACCCTACCCGCCATACAACAGCTACGGGCGTCCATCATACAACAGCTATGGACACGGGAAGGTTCTACCCATCATACAACAGCTATGGGTTCCCGATTATGGCCCAGCCCATCATACAACAGCTATGGGACAAGGCAATAGTCCAACTCGCCATACAACAGCTACGAGGGACACGCATCAGTACTGAGCCCAACAACAAATAACCACAGATATAGAGCAAATCATATAACTGTAAATAACACACAAGATGCCTAACATGCAACATCATATAGTAAGGTGAGGATACTCACCTGATTTGAAACCGCACAGATATTCTCTAATATCCCCACTTAGCTCGTCCACACACCTAAATCCCACACACATACAACATTTTAATTATTGACTAGGCTCTTACAGACCTGTCTAAAGGTTAGACTTACTATTTAACATCAAACCGTGGTCAAAACTAAATTCCTGGTCAATCAGTCGCTCGCCGCGGCGTGGCTCCTCGCCCTACGCGCCGCGGCTACCATTGCACAATTACGGGGTTTCAGCCGAGTCTGCGCCGCTGACTTAGCCAGTCCGCGTCGCGGCTCGTAACATTCCAAAATGTTTTTCAGCGATTAACAGTACATCAAACGGCTAGGGTTCCTTTCTACACCCTTCCTGGGATCAGAAACTACCCTAAGGTCACTTCCTTATGGACATGCAAGTCCATGCATGTCCTTGGTTCAAACCCTAAGGGCTACAAATCGTCTAAAGCTACAAACCAACTGGTAACACCATATGACGGGATAAAAAGGAAAGTCAGAAGAGTAAATCTTCTTACCTTACCTCTGAAGGACGGAGTGATGCCCACGATCAGTCCTAAACCTTCTCCCGCGTTGGATCTCTTCCTTCAAACCTCCAAAGCCTTGAAACCAAAGAGTCTCTGCCGAAACCTGACGCCTCTGCTTGAGAAAACTCCCAAAAACACGAACCCTAGGGCTGGGTCCCTTTATATAGGCGTTTAAATCCGAATTAGGGTTTTTCACCTTAGCGGCGCACCGGGCCGCGGATCTTTTAAAGCCGCGCCGCGCGTACAAAATCATTCGCGAATGCAGATCTCGCCCGAGCCGCGCCGCGGATCTGTCCTGGCCGCGACTCGGCAGAACGGGTCTTACACAATTAAACCAAATACGACATCCGTCTAAGTCTAATATGGTATAAATACTACCACCTAAACACATGGAGTTCAATTTCATTACTTATCCTACCAGTTTTTTAAGACGGTCTAATCAAGTTCAACTTGTCCGACACAACCCAAAGCTGGATCAAAATCGGTTCAGGCCCAAGCCAACATAGTAATTAGTTTCCAAAGCACTTCTATACAATAATCAGAATAAAAACCAACTAACCTTTTACACTCTGCTCATCTAGGTGATAATGGCCATGAAGAATATGAACCCTGAAGCTTCAAGTTTCGAAATGACAGTAATTATAAGTTAAATACTAAAAAAACATAACAAAAAGCCGTAAAGCTTCAAGTTTCAGAAAATCATATCAAATACAAACCAGGGAAATTAAAAAACAAAATGAGATCTAGAAATAAAAACAAACAATAATCCATGGGAAGATCTTTACGCGACTCAACTCTTATTAATTTCATCTGTAGATGCAAAATTGGAAAATTTCCAATGGATTTACAACAATATAAATGAGTTTATGAATGTTTTCGATCTATACGGATATAAACCGATTCATAAAAAAACCATAGAACACGAATCTAACCAAAATCCTAGCTTCCAACTAAAATCGAACGAATCTACACCTTCTAGAAGTTTCGATTTGCGATTCTAGTTCACAACGACTTCTAACCCAGGTTTTCCTTCACTCTTAGCTTTTTTGGATCTGTACAAGGGCTTTGAATTAAAATCGAGCCCTTCATCCTGTGTGGTTTACGACCTCAACCACATAAGGTTTACTGTTAAGGAACTCAAAAACCCTAATACAGAAAAACACCGGTAATAAATAGGAACAAATACCTTGAGAGAGAATATAGAAATACAGAGTTTAGTTTCCGGTAAAGATTCATTCTTCACAAGTTTCTCATCTCTGGATGCGTTTGAGGATGGAGGTATGAAAGATAGATTGGAGAGAGATAGAATGACAAAACAAATAGCCTTAATCTATCATTGATCACTCATCTTCACTCATCTCCGACGGTCTTCAATTATTCTGGTAGGCGATCAAAAGATGTGTGGTTCGGTGGTGGCGTTGTCGATGGTTTCTTTGAAGACATGCTGCAGCGGTGCAGCAGTGATTGTGGTTAGTGGTGTGCAGTCGTCGACGACTGCTTAGATCAAAGAGAATGATAGAGGGTAGATGATAGATCAGGAGCATATTTGGGTTTCAAAAATTGAAATACAACGAACTGAAAAGGGATCATTCGAAATTAGCGAAAATAGGGGAGGGTCAATATGCGGGGCAAAGTAGAGGTTTAAAATAAAATACAGATATAGTGTAGTCTTTTGAAAAATTCAACACCTACGGTCAAAGAAGTCAAGATTATAGGAGAAAAATAGGAGATAAAGGCAACATAACAAACTATTAGATTAGTAATTTAGTATATGCATTATAACTTGCATATTATGCATAATCAATAGGATCTCTTAATTTTAAGAGTTTCTATTTATAGAAACCATTTTTTCTTTTTAAAGTAGTATAGATATATATATCCCAATCCAACCCATTAGACCAATGGAACCATCGAAACTGTTTTAAATTGGATGTCAATTTAGCATTTTATCTTATTCAACTTTTTCATTATACCATCCATTATGAATATTCTAGTTAAAGACTTAACAATATTTAAAAACCAAATGGTTCAAATTCAAAAGCATAAAAATATCCTATGTTCATTTATTCAAAAGTACCAAAAGTACTCTGATAATATTATTTGTTTTACTAACGTTTACAATATTAGTTATAGTTGCAAAATTGAAAACTGCATCATCAATTTTTGTTTAGGTTTCGATTTATCGGTTTCAGTTTATACGGTTTTTTTATGTATGGTTCGATTTTTACTCACCCTTAATACTACCTACTCGCCCTAATTTGGCGCCTCAAATACTTAATGGTCACATATTTTGCGTTTGTGAAAAATCTATATAACTTTCTAAGTGTTTTTTTTATTCAAATACTTAATGGTCACATATTTTGTGTTTGTGAAAAATCTATATAACTTTCTAAGTGTTCTTTTTATTCAAATATGAAAGACACGTTCCAAAAACCAATATGAAAAGTAAAATAAAGATTGAATTCTCAACTGGGCCATCTCCATAAAAAGCCCAAATTTGAAAGACGCGTTTCCAAAACAAAATAGTCTTTTTTTGTGTCGTTTCTAAAAATGGTCGAGTACATAGTACATGCTACACACAATGATACAAAATCCACTTATATTTTACCATTTTTAAATAGGGTTTCTAAAGTTAAAAAAATAAAGAGACTAACAAATCGACGCGCAGAAGCAGTTACATCATTGTTACCAATAAATATACACAGCGTCTATTAACAAAATTATATAATAACAATTATTTTAAGAATGGTAATTCTACATCCACCAACTCCACTCAGGCACTTCTCTATGGTCAATTCCTAGTGCCCACTTCCACCCCTATATGTTCAACCTAATGGAACCTTTCCTTTCTTTCACTAGCGAATCAAGATTAAAAGACCATTTTGACCATCTTATCCTTTTCATTTTTGCTTGTCAACACTATGTTCCTTTGTCTCATTAGTCATTATAGTCACTTAAGACCTAAGTCTTCACAAAAAAAAAAAAAAAAAGGTTCCATTTTTCCCTATATGAAACAAGTTCAATAAGTTTTTATGTAATTCATTCCGGTTTACATGAAAAAAAAAACTCGTTTTATTATGTTACACATGATCACGTAATGATCATTATGACAATACCCACGATGTGCAACTGAGCAACATCTTGTCAATTACCCCGAATGAACAATGAATGCTTACTCATAAAGAATTATGTACTAATAGTTGTCGAATCATACTTTATTACAAAGATATGAATTGTGCTCCCGAAATCCTGAATACGTAATTATTACCATCTAAAATGAATTTAGAATTGTGGGTGTCACTCTAACAAGCAAATGTGAAGCAATAAGTTGTGTTCATATATGTAGTTGACATGAGAGACATCATCATGATGATGCAATGTTGATGGCCCATAGAGATTATTCCCCAAGCATGCGAAAGTGGGGGAGAGAGAAATTCTTACACCATTTTGAGTCACTTGGGCATGTGCGGTCATGCCTCCACATATGTAAAGATATAGAATTTTAGTACACAAAGTTAGACTTGCAAGAGAATATAAATGACATACACTTTTTATTTTAATTTTTTATGTTTATGTATATTCATGAAAAAAGAGTAGGAATTTTTATTTAGATTACCGGATAGGAGTTGAGCTCCACGTTATACTTCCTTTAGATATGCTTGATAACAACTTGTATCTTTGTAGATTCATTTGTTTAAGATAATTATAATATGAATAATAATAGTCAACGTTTGTTTATATATATATATATATATATATATATATATATATATATATATATATATATATATATATATATATATATATATATATATATATATATATATATATATATATATATATATGGTTCAAATAAGAACCATTAAAATGTTAAAAACTGCGAGAACCGATATTCACACATTAATAATCATGATTTTTTTCGTTTTTTTCTTTTTCCATACTTGTTTATTATGTGAAAATACATCAAACTTAATAAATTTCTTTATTTTTAATACGTTTTACAATATTCACAATATAATAAAATTTCTAGTTATTAAACTATGAATACTAAAACGTAAAAAAAGAATTCTTTAAAACACATCAATATTGATATATAATAACAAAGGAAGGATAATTATATATTTTTATGTGTTTGGTAATTTTATTTTGATAAAAAAAACAAGTGTTAAAAATAAAAAATATAAATTATTAAACTGTGAATTGCTGGTTCTCATTTGAATATATATATATATATATATATATATATATATATATATATATATATATATATATATATATATATATATATATATAGTAGTCGAACGTCCGTGCGTTGCACAAAATACAAAAATGTAATTAAAATATTGACATATATACATTTATATTATTAATAACCATGTCATTGTCATCAACATTAAATAATTATAATTCTTATATTAAATTGTTATAAAGTATTGTAATTATTTTAAATATACGATAAAATATATACACATATAGATATCATATTAATAACCTCTATTCCTAGGTTGTATGTGAAAATAAAATTTATTTATGTTTTTGTTGTTAGTTATTTTAATGTTTAATAAATTTATATATGTATCATTTACGATCATATCATTTCAATTGTACTTATTGAATGTTCCATGTAAATAAAACTTAATATAAAGTCTATTTAATGATACTATTAATTATTGTTATAGTTATTTAATTTTAATAGAACTTATTTGCACTTTTTTTAAATTTTAGTCATGATTGTTTTCCATATATATCAATCATCTTTTTTAGGCAAACATAATATTTTTTTAATTTTGTCTTATTCATAACTATTATTATATTTAGTTTATTAATATCCTCTATTGATAGGTTGTATGTGAAAATAAAATTTTATTTATGTATTTGTTGTTAATTATTATAATATTTAATCAATTTATATATGCATCATTTACGATCATATCATCTCAATTGTAATTATTGAAGATTGCATGTAAATAAAACTGAATATAAATTTTATTTAATGTTATTATTAATTATTGTTATAATTATTTAACTTTAATAGAACTTATTTGGATATTTTTTAAATTTCAGTCATGATTATTTTTTCAAATATCAAACATTTTTTCAATGAAAAGATAATATTTTTTAATTTTTTCTTATTGATAACTATTATTATATTTAGTTTATTAAAAAACTATTTGTTGGAAAAATTATAAAAAATATTTTGTTAGTTTAGCTTTTTAATTTTGATTTTGCATTCAACATTACTTTCGTTAATCAACTAAGATAAATACTTTCAATATTATTTAAAAGATGATCATTTGACCATTTTTTATTTTGATCATTATTACTATTTCAAATATCACTTTTATTTTCAAGATAATTAATATATTTTTTTAGTTTTATGTTATTTATAACTATTATTATTTCTAATTAATAGAATTTCTATCACTTTTATAGATTTTAATTATTATTAAAATAGTTTTGGTCCAAATTTTATTAGTTTGACATTTTGATTTAGGATTTACATTTAACATTCTATTTAAACTGTTTAACTATTTAAAAAAGTATTCTTCGGATAATTGTTTCAAGTTTATTCAACATTTCGATTTACTTTTTGAATTTAGCATCATTTTTAGATCAAATATGTTAGATTAATAATTATAATGTGGTAAAATTAAAAAAAAAAACTATAATGTTTTACATCCAATTTTAACCAATAAATTAAGTATGTTAAGTTGAAAGTTAAATAATTAAGTTTAGAATATTTATATTATTTTTACTTATCTCACATAAATTAACCAAATTGTAATAATTGTTAGAAGAAATTTGAAAAGCCATGAATTTTCAAATTTCAAATTGATGTGGTGCAAGTATATACATATTGAAAATAATAATGTTATTGACATTAACCATAAAATAATAACTCTTGCACTAAGTTTATACATTAACTATATTATGAGATATACATCTATCAGAATCATATCACGCAATAACATTAACCCGCGATTTTTATATAAATAAAACTAAACATGATTTTGATTTAGTATTACAATGTTATGTTATTATTTATTAATTAAAAGTTACTTACATGTTGCTATTTTTTTGTAATTTTGAACATGATTAGTAATTGAAATATGAATAAATTAATGTAACTTTTTTTGTTAATTAATTAAAAACGACTTATTTGAAAAAAATTAAATTATAATAACAAATAAAACTAAAGATATAGTTAGTTTTGGTTATATATATATATATATATATATATATATATATATATATATATATATATATATGTATATGTATTGAAAATAATAATGTTATTGACATTAACTATAAAATAATAACTCTTGCACTAAGCTTACATATAAACTTTTAATTATTTTTTAACTATCTATTTATAATTGAAATTTAAAAAGTTATTATGTAACCTTTTCGAGTTTTGGATGCAAACATGATATCTATTATGATGACAATTTATGTTTAATATTATACATTTAGATTAAATATAAAGTTCAAAAGTTTTTTAGTAATATTCATCTTCATTTTGAGTTTTAATACTTTCGGAAACTAAAACCTATAAATAGAAGCTTTTATCACTTTGAGAAAACATGTTTGTATGATAAAATGATATTTAATCAATAATAGACATTGAAAGTCATATTATGATGAAGATTGATGGATAATGTAATCAAATTAGTGGTATTGTATAAATGAAAGATGAAATGTTAGATAAATGTGTGATACGATGTGAGAAAGAAAAATATCAACATAATATAGTAAAAAAATAAATTATTAATATTGAACCACATTGTTTTGAATGATCTCTTTTATAATAGATAGTTAAAACATTAACAATTGAATTTCTACGTATATACATATTGATGAATCAACAAATATATATATGTCAATATGCAATAGCCTTTACCCGCATTTTGCATGTAAATAAAACTAAACATAATTTTTTATTAAGTAGTACAATTTAACATTATCATTTTTTAATTAAAGATTACTTACATGTTGATCTTTTTATTTTCGAACATAAAGAGTAACTAAAATATGAATAATTATTTGTAAGTTAAGTTAACTTTTTTTGTTACTTAAAAACCAGCTATTTGAAACAAAATTGAATTATAATAACCAATAATTTTTTATACTTTTATTCAATTTGATTTGTCCTTCTACATTTACAATATTAGTATATTTTTAAGTTTATTTGATATTTTGACTTTTTTGGATTTAACATAACATTTAAATTAACAAATATCGAGTACTATAATAATCATTTAAAAAATCTATCATTAATGAGATAATATATTACATTTGGTAACATATTTAAATTAATATATTGATTATAGTAAGTTGGAAATTGAAATGTTATGGAGGTTTCAAATGCATATGATGAAAGGAAAAATAAGTTTATTTTATATTTTGATTTATGTTTTGGATTTGATGTAATATTTAAATTAACAAATTAAGTGTATCATGATTATTATTTAATAAATCTATTATTAATAAGATAAATACCTTACATTTAATAACATATTTAACTTAATAGATTAATTATATTAATTTAGAAATTGAAAGGTCATAGAGATTTCAAATGCATTTGGTGAAAGGAAAAAAATGCATCCTTTATATGATACTAGACGAATACCCGTGCGTTGTGCAGGAAGAAAATTATATAGTTAAAATAATAACAAATGTGTTTTATTGAATAATATCAAAGTCATTGTTATCAACTATGAAATAACAATTTTATATAAGAAATCAAAATGTTGATGTATCATTAATATATTATCTTATATCAAGACATTAGTTCTAAAACATTAGAAAATAAATAAAGAAAATTGTTAATATATATCATAATAAATAGACAATATAAAGTTTCACCGGATAATGATTAAAATAAGAAAAGGAATTCATAGTATATTTTGGATCTTTATTGTAAAATTTTTTAGACTTATTGGTAATTAACTAACATAACTAAAAAGTTTGTTAGTTATAAAGAATTATTGTTTAAATGTTATGAGTTTTCAACTTTTTATAGAGACTTTAACCAACTACAACTGACCTAAGTAAAAAATTGATAAATTGCATTGAATTATTTCATTTAATACTACAACTCTTAACCATTTTATTAAGACCAATAAACACTTACACCAAAATTTAAAGTTGGTTAATTATATTGAAATATTTCTTTTAATCTCAAAGCTCCTGAAATTTTATTTAAAAGTTATTAACTATTACAACTCAACAGACTTTGATAACTTATGTTACTCAAATGATACTTGTAACATTTACTATTACTATTCTTTAGCAATATGTCTTAATATATAAGAAAAACGATAATTTGATTTGTAAAAACAATAAGAGTTGTTATGAAAGAATATACTATAACATTAAAGATTACGAAGATAACTTGGTTAATATTTCTAATATAACAGTTCGTAAATTAAAATAAGTAAAACATTTGTTAATATATATTAACATTAAAGATTAATGAACTACCTTAAATGAGTAAAAATTAATATTTCTATATGAAAACCCCACATGAGTAGCAAAGGAAAAATCTATTTAACAAATTAGTTATATGAATCTTCATATTTTAAATCATTTGTTATGTATCTCATTTAATTGATAATTTTATGGAGTGTTTTAAGCTACGTTAAATATTCTTTCCATCCTAAATAAATCATGACTTTTGTTTTTCTTTATTCAAAACTAATTGCATCATAAATAACCTAATGCGGTGTTTAGTTAAGACATCCAAAACTTTTATTATTCTTTTTGTTTTCCAATAAGGAATATGATTAAAACATTATATTTTTTTCATTTCTTGATTGTTGAATGAATATACAGATCTTTTTAATTATTTATATATATATATATATATATATATATATATATATATATATATATATATATATATATATATATGTGTGTGTGTGTGTGTGTGTATGTGTGTGATTTTAGATATCACAATCAAACGAATAACAAATAGTATAAAAATAAATACTACACCTTTTAATAACATAAAACATCGAATATTATATTATAATATATTTATTCAAAAAACACATCAAACACTCGTATATCACACAAAATTCGTAGAAAGAATTTTATGATTTTACATATCAAAATCTAACGAATAACAAAAAGTAAGAAAAAATTAATAATATAAATGAATTGAACATCTATTATAACATTTATATTCATAAAACACATC